>WOFM01000336.1:0-373687 GCA_011428145.1 Ericerus pela
GATGGAGTGCTTGTTTACGTTTCCACCATTTATACAATAAAATTCCGGCCAGCGTTATACCAATAAGACCGAAAAATGAAGCCCAAACTCTACAGAGAAAAAAACACTGATAAATGCTACAATTATTCCACTTAGTCGTTATCGAACATAAGCGGACTTTTCAGAACATCAGGAAATGCTACTTTTAGTAATACTTTTTCTCCCAAATCACCCACCTAAACTACATTCTCTACAAAAAAAAAAAGAAAAGGTTTACTTCAAGAAACATTCTTGTTCTTAAGATTCAAATGTTTAATTCCAGTATAAGTGATGTAAGGAATAAAGAGGGTTCAATTTAAGGGTCCTTTTAAGTGAAGAACGAAAATTATGAGCAAAAATACAATTAAAATAATGACTATCAATGTTCGGACATTTACAGTCCATAGAAACAAACGGTTCCTCTCAATGTTTCATTTAATTGCGGAAGGCAAATTATAGTTTTTCCAAGGAAGGCGAATTTTGCAATGATTCAAATTCTATTTAATTATTTTTCCTGATTTTCCTTTAAAACAAAGCGTAATAATACATTTAACGAGAATTGTAAAATTCACAAATTCAATTCTGGGAGAACCTTTAACATATGCAACTGAAAAATTACTGCTTCTAATTTTAACCAATTTCAATTATAAAAATTATGAAGAAAACGCAGAAAATACAAAAAAATTTAAATGATTTAAGTCGCAAGATTCAATAACATTGATTATCCAAATGTCCATTCAAGTTGGATCTACTTGCTTAGAGCAAGTATTCATAAATGACTCCCCAGTTTCTAGAAACTAAACTCATATTAGTCTACACACTGAACAAGGAATTTTAAAAAAATTTTTTGCTGTACCAGTTTAACTTCATCAAGGAACATTGTTTGCCACTACAGACTTTGTAGGCTATTTTTTTAAATATTTATTAGAATATTGTCACTCGAAATTATTAAACATTAAATTAGTTCATTGTGTACCAAAGGAAAAAATAAACATCCGTCTTGGTGTACACTGTACTTTCTGCACCAACACAGTTGACCCTATGAAAACATTTCCAGAAACTTTTTGTAGGAAAATTAGTGGGTTTCATTTTTGAACAGACTTAATCGTAATGTAGAACTGAAGGGAAAAAGTTATTGGGCAAAACAGGTTTAATTTTCACTCGCAATTAACTCAAAATGACTTATTTATAAATGAAAACTGATAATAAAAATTAAATAGTCTTCAAAAAGTAAAGTGGTTGTATCACTGAAAATTTTTTTCTACAATTTATTATTCGTTTTTCAAAAAATCAACCATTTGAAAAACAAAAAATTTTCCATCAATTAATTAATTTTTTTTTTAATTATGAAAAAGTCATTGATGATTTAAAAAAAAATTATAGATGGTAAATTTGAGTAAATTTTTTCTTCTTTCCAGAAATATCAACTTTAGCTCTCTAGCTTCAATAGCGGGTAAGAAATCATGGGAGTGAAAAAGACAGGTTTTTCTAAAAATAAAAATGTTTCAAAACAAAAATGTTGTTATTTCAAATAAGGTTTTCATGATGTTCCATAGAGATATTGATTTTTCAGTTCAATGATCAACTTCGAATAAATAATAATTAAATTTGGTCACTTTTTCAAATTTGTCGGTCTTACGGCTAAAAAGTAGTCCTTTAATTCAAAAAGATGAACTTTCAGCCAAAAAATGAGGGCAGAAAACATGATATTATGGATAGGAGGAGCAAAATAAATATTAATAATACAAGTGTGAAAAGAAGGTGATTTTGTTATGAGTATGATTTTTACAGCATGAGCCAAAGGTGAGTTCTGAAAATCACACAAGTATCAATCACATACTATACACGAGTGTCATACATTATTATTTGCAACAACCTCCCAAAAAAACCAAAATTTCATCAAAGAATAAAATATTTAATATGGTATCTAAACAATACAAAAATGGCAAATGTTCCTTTAATTTGGGTTTTTTCGTTCGTTTATTTTGAAAAAGCTAAGGATGAATAAAAATTTGATCAAATGTAGATTCAAGTAAATTTTTTCCTCTTTCCACTAAGACTAATTACAGTTTATTAGCTTAAATATCGGCTGAGGAATTATTGATTGACAGAGAAAAGGTTTCTAAATTCCAAAGAACAGCTAATTTTCTATCATTTTTTTTTCATTCGTTCACTTTCAAGAAGCTAAAGATGATTAGAACTTTATAAGAAATTCTTTTTTTTCCAACAATACCAACTACAGCTCTCTATCTTAAATAGCGATGTAGGAATCACTGAATGAAAGAGAAGAGGTTCCTAGATTCCAAAAATGAGCCAATTTTCCAATTTTTGTGCTTTTTTTCAAACAGGTATAAATGATTGAAAAACTATGGAAATTTTGTAAGTATTATTTTATTTCCTGCAACATCAATTCCAGCTCTAGCTTAATTAGAAGCTGAGGAATCATTGAGTGATATAAATGTGGTTTGTTTCAAAATTGAAATCTTGTGTTCAATTGAAATGGAAACTTGGCAATGAGTTTCTCATAAATTCAGGAATGTAGAAATTTCATAATGTTGGATAGCACATAGTGCGCATGTGTAAAAAAGACGATGATTTGATAATATAATCAAGTCCCAAGCTGTACATGTGCACAATTTTACCTAAAATTTTCTTCTTCACATATATACACAATCTGTTCTAAATAAGACGGTAACTGTTTTTGAAGGATCAAAAAGACAGCCCCTGATAAACATTATTAAAGTTGAATTAAATATGCTAGGCAAAATAAAAACTGTATACAAACAGGCATACTTCATTTTGCAGCAAGTGGGTATACTAACGTTCCGCACTTCCCTTTATCAGCCACAATATCATCAAACTCAGTATATTATGGATAGAAAATTACCTTCTTAAGCTATGAACTTGACCTCACAGCCACCTCACTGCCAGCTATAACTGGCGAATGTATTTCATATAGGACAAGGGAGGGCGGTTCCCACACCCAACCAACAAATGCCTTTCTTTCAAACGTTTTATGAATCCAGTAGTTTTTAACCTTAGAACAGTCACGATAGATTGGAGAAAATACTAGTCAGCGTGAATCCCCTAAACACATAACACCTCTTTTCTACACAAAATTCAACATTTTCGAGACATCAATTACTTTACTTTTCGATTTTAATAAATCATCTTAAAGGCTGTAGCACAGTTCTACACAAACAGTTGAAAAATTAAGCAATTCCGGACCAAGCATATTTTTCCTATCACACAGTTCTGCATCATTCAATTTTCCTTCGCATAGCAGTTCGGCGCCAAAATCATATCCACATATGAAATAGCAGTATAAGGCCTATCAAAGAATACTGAAGGTATCTAGGCTTGGACTGCAAGAAAAACTGATGCTACTTGGAATGATCAATATGCCACCCCTATTTTGGGTCACCTGTCACAAATATGTTTTTTGAAAAAATTAATAGTGAAGGTGACCGAAATTATTAACGCAAAATTATTTCTTAAATTCTATGTGCATGCACCAACTATAAATGTTTTTTTGTTTTCAAAATAACAAAAGTCAAAGTTTCGCGGTGCTTCAGGGCTTGTATTGAACTACTTCTAAACAAATTATTCATAAAAATCTCATCAGCTTTCAATATTTATTTTCACACATTTTGTCCCATGTCAGTTCTGTGAAGTAAAAAAGCTAAAAAAATTGGATCTCAAACAGAGCTATGTTTCTGGTAAGATTATACGCAGAGTTTATTTCGAGACAGACATGTAATTTTTATTTTTTAAGAAAATTTCCCAGCCCTCATCCCAGAAAGTTCCCTGCTCAAACCAGGCTTGCCTGCATTCATGAGTTGACTGCAGAAGTCTATGTCGTAGGTACAGGTTCAGCGACACGGAACTAGCATACTGATAATTTTCAAATGACGCAAAACTATCATGTAACTTGATAATAATGCTTTCTCTTGATTCGAGCGGAACTGTTGGGACTCCATCTTAAAATAGTATCCTACTGAGTTCCTAGTGGTTCCGGGCCCATTGGGGTGAGAACCTATGCTATAACTAGTAGGACTTAATTGACAGGGAATATCAAAAATGTATGTGAGAATTGCCGGGTGTTTCTCATAGACGCAGAATTTTGAGTTTTAATGGATTCTCTTTGTCTATTATATAGTTTACAAAATAAATATTAAAATTCTAATTTAAAAACCAAAATGATTTGAATCGTCAAGTTACAATCACATTCATAAAATATGCGAAAATTTAATTAGCAATCAGCTGTTTTAACAATTACATTTCTATAAAAAAAATTGATTTTATGATAATAAGAATTTTATACATTGGATTTTCCTAATTTTTGATTTAAAAGCGATTAAAACAATGGTTTTATACCTTCGTCATAGAATACGAAAACCTCGATAAGAGAAATTACTTGAATTGAAATGCCCAACTTAGAAAATATTGTTTGAAAATAATTTTTCAAAATTTTTCAGTAGAAAAATGTAGATATAAGAATAAAGTATTCGTTCGTTTATACAAATCATCTATTTGTTAAGCAATTAAACAGGGGCAGGTATTGCACCACGACAATATCTTTTCAGGCAAATTAATTTTATTCTTCATACGAACTTTAAAAAATGAAGATAATTTTTTACAATAAGTCTCATATTAATTTGGTTTAAAGTTATAAATTTAGTTGAGAAAATAAAAATTCAAAATAATTATCCAGTTTGAAGCATTAAAAAAGACGATTCAATTTGCGAAAGTTTATTTCTGATATGTTACTTTCGACCATGAATTAAATGCTTTCTAACCCTGAAAACAAGCCAATGAAAGAAGTTCGGCTTTTTCAAATTTTTCTTTCCTTGTCATGAAATTTTGCTTATGTCAATTATATTAAATCGTAAAAGCACAATACCTGTAAAATACTTTATCCGATTTTAACTGAATTGCCAGTGTCTCGGGATCCACGGTTGTAAGAATATACTTCATACCGTTCCTTGGCGGAATTAATTCCAATTTCTGATTGACACCAATAACTGCTTCACCAAAACCTTTGAACACATAAAGGTTTCAAATTTCAGAAATATTTTTCAACGTATTTAAAGGAAAAGTTTATGAAATGGTACCTCTTTAAAAAAAAAATGTACCACGGGGGGTGCGTTCAGAATGAACGCTAGGGTAACAACCAAAACACTCCAACAGTTCAGAATGAACTGGTTGTTTTACCCAGGTAGAGTAGTTTTATAACGATGAATATTTGATGAAAAGTTACCTTAACGATTTTGATAGGTTGAGGCCATATTATTTTGATAATAACGTGAAATGCTTGATAATAATCTATTGGATTTTAATTATTTACCCTGACATTCGAAGAAATCGTTCGTTATGAACTGGGTAAACGTGGGGTAAAATTTGAACTTTATCCTAACAACAATGGTTGTGTTGGTTGTTCATTCTGAACCCGCCCCTGTGGCTGCATTCATGAATGATCGATAGGTAAACCTGAAAATAACAAAAAAATACTAAAATGGCAAATTTTCTATTAATTTGGGCTTTTTATTTCATCTACTAGTGTATTTTCTAAAGGAAAATACAACTATCGCATTCAGTGCAATGTCAGGACCTGAGGGAGAGACCTGCGGAAAACCGCCGATCCTAAGAGTAGAATTATTGATAAAATGGCCCCCTACTCCTACTCCTGTGATAGAGCTAAACGAGGCTGGCACCAAGGGCGACTAGTATATATATATACACACACTTTTTGGGAATCTGCGAACCCTCGCTGTACGACCGATGGCAATGAACCTTGGGGTATTGTTAGAAACTTTTATGAGCTACACATTCACGTTGAAATTTGTCAAATTCATCCGTTAGTTTCGGAGAAAGGGGTTCTCAAAATGTTGCAAACCCACTATGTTGTCATCACGATAACTCCCGTAAATTACAAGATTTTGGCTTGAAATTTTTATGGTAGTTGGAGGCTATTCGGGACTGGTTTGGTATTGAATTTGAGCGAAATCGGTCGACTAGTTTTCGAATGGAGGCCATTACAAAATTTTATACTTTTCGAAAATACACACTTACCGCGGTTGATGCGCGGCAAAGATATTTTAAAATTGAAATGTTGCGTTCATCTTCAATTGACAAGGTACACGCACAAATACACACATCAACGAGTCTTACGATCAGATGCCTAACGCTCCTATAATGTATAAGTCTCGCCTAGCCCCTACCGACAATCAAGATGTTAACACATCAAAAATGAGAAAATTTCTGATGTTTTTTACCCGTGAAAACATCTTTTTCTCTTAATAGATACTCGGTGAATTGAAATCCCTTCTGATGGATGCCAAACAATATGCCAATGATACTGGAGTCGGCAGGTTCGAAATGATCTTCAATTACAGGTAAATGCAAGTAATCAGCTTCTAATGGAGACTTCACGGTAATTCTGAAATTTTGATCTCTTATTTCGAATGGAATGGCGTTAAATTTTGAATCCAGTAAAAATTTTTGGTTTTCCCTACACAAAATGACATCTTATTATTAAAACGAATACAAAAAGAGTATGTGATGGTAACCTCACTCACCATACGCCGTTTAATCGTCGAGTAGCATGTTCCTTAAGGGTGATATTTTGCATTACCCCTACTTCAGATGGTTTGCTCAAACTTCTGATGAGAGGCGCTAAAGCTTTAACTTGACCGTTTACAACACAGTAAAAAGGCTTGTTCGCTGCAGCTTCTTCTATGCTGACAGAGTTGATTCCGTTATCAAGAGCAGCCTGGTATGTAACATATAAATTCATGACATGACATTTTCATATTTTCAACCGAGGCTTTAGTGAATTAATTTTACTCACGATGAAAGAATTATACAATCGTCGGGCCGCTATATATTGGACTGAAAAACAGAGGGTAACTAAACCATCAAGAGCTAAAGCAATCTCGCATAGATATTGGGTACCATCCATGGTTGATGATCATTCAAATTTCATTTTGAAAAGCAAAATTTTTTCGTTTTAAAATTTTAAATCAGTTTCAATGGGACGAAATTATAATAATAAATAATTTAGATGAATACAAAATCAGATACTATCAAATTTCATTGAAAAAAATGCAGGTAATGATCTTACAGGAGTACAATCGTAGTTCACGACATTTAAAGACGTCCTAAACTACAGTAATATAAATAAAAACTTGAACTGAATTACATGTAAATGAAACATGACGAAGACACGAGTTAGAATGAAAGTAAAATTAAAGCAGAATTAACTATAAAAGCCGACGAAAACCGAACACTAATAAACGTTATCTTTCCTTTACTTTTTCGCTTAACAGCAGTTGAGCTAATTAAACATACAGTTGTCATTAATTTACTGGCTACTGCATTAAAATAAGTGTCTTCCACATTACGTAATATAATAATTATAATAAAGATTGAATACGGAAAACTTCAGTTATTCAGTATCAAGCTGACACTGTCTAGCGAAGATAGAAGATATAGATAAAATACTACTAGCTGCTTTGACTATACAGAATTAACATGGACTGCTATTTGTGATAAGAATGACGTTAGAAGATGTTAGAATTCCAGCTATATATGATGGTCCTATCTCGTCTCCACCTTGGTACACTCTACAGTTAATAATATGTACTATAATATTTCTGTGTGACCTCACGCACTCATGTAAACTACGTATGTCAGGAACTCACGTTAAGATGAGTTCACTTCTGTTCTGTATCTCATATGGTGAACATACAAAATATATTCTTCTTGTGTTTAATTACTGTTTTATTGAATCCTCCAATATGGTAGCATCGCAGAGTTAATTAATAATAATAATTTAGATCCTCGTGTAATAAAATAGTGAAAAAGTGTATTTTAAGTGTTGCGGATAAGAATCCAGTGATAGTCTGGTGTCGGTAAAGTTTACTTCCCAATACAAAACAAAGACCATAAGGGTAAGTAATAATCATTGAATTTCTAAGCGATATATAATTAATTGTGGTCTTAGTGACAATTTAGAAAATAAAGTGTGTCTACGAATTACCTAAAAACGTCCTTCAGTGTGTTTGGGACGTATGTCAGTTGTCAGTCAAAAATAACTACGTAATAAGTTTAGGCAAAAATGCCGCACACGTGGTGCTTGAATAAATTAAATTACCCTAAGTGCGCAGATATAAAAGAAGGCAGGAGCAGAAGAGAGGTGTAAAAAGAAGCCGTCTTTCATGTTCAGAATGGTATAATATTCCATGTGTGTCAGGGTAAAATTTTCTCTTTGTGATTTAAATACGCATTTGTTGCACGTATACAAAAGACGCCATTATCAGGAGCTAAGCATTAAGGGTGACAGACACTAAATTACGTAATTATAATTAAAGGAATGTGTTTCCAATAATTATTATTCTGAATTATTACTGTGTGGTCAGAATAATTACCCGTAATAATGAAATCTTGAAATAAGGTTAGTTCGAAAGATTTCAGACTTAGTGTCAAGGGTAGTAATTACGTAATTTATTGTGTTTATATTGGTGTGTCCAGCGGTGTTAATTCTGATGAATTCACTGATGAACCCTGCTGAACCCTGATTGGCTGGAAAAATCAACTGACTTACTACCACTAAAACAAGCAGTCAGTTCTGCGTATTAATTTTAATCTACGTTCATTCGAAATTGGAAAACGTGAGTGTTTGTTACAAAAATTTCTAAAAGTACGTCTTTTATTTTTTTGAATTTGGTTCCTAAAATAATTTTGTTTCGCTGTGCTTCGAAAAAAATGATTAATCGAATAAAATAAATAAAATGCAATAAATAAATAATATGGTAACATGCATAAAATATTCAATAATAATATATGAAATACAAAAAATGGTAGTGTATAAAAAAAAATATAATAGTATAAAATTGGTAACATGCAAAAATATTCAAGTATTATAAGTAATGGATGATTCATTCATCGTGTATTTCGAAAGAAAAAGAAAAAGAGAAAAAATATTCACGAACATATAATACATGAAGAAAAAAAAGAAAAATTGATAAAGGTATTTCCGATTAGGGTTCAATGAATTTGAAAGAACATTACGTTTTGTATCTTATCTTAAAGTGTGACATGTAAAAGATTGTAGAATAATATACGTTGCATCGCTTATTATCTTTCCTGTGTTGCTATTGTATTTGAACTGGCATCTAACATGTTTTACAATAAGGAAAATTCATCGATTTATCTTCATTGCGGTCATGTAATGGGTTTTAATCTTTATTGTTTTTATTGTTGGTGGATTTCTTTTCATCATTCATGTGGGAATATTTCGTGTAATTCTCTCACGCCTGTTTGAAAAAGTATAGGGTTTTTATTGTGCGAATTGTAGGGTTTATTCTTGCTCGATTTTAATGCTGTTTTCTTTGTTGCATTTTACAAGAATTCGAGTATCTGTTTCTTGCAAGAATTTTCTAGTAACAGGATATTGTTAAGTACTATTTTTGCAATAATTAAAGGTTAATTTTTCAGCAATTATTTTCATGTTACGACTTATATTTGGACTTGGGACGACTTGTACTTTGAAGGGAATATTTTCTACATATTATTATTTGAAAATAGACGAATTTTTTGTATATTATGTGTATATGTTGGTGTCATTTAATATTTTGACAATTATATTTTCAAATTTTGAGCGATCCAAAGATTTGGTCAAAATATCGGCCAATTGATTTTCCGAACTCACAGTCCTAAAAAATATTATTTTTTCCTCTAATGCTTCTAATATCGAGTAACATTTAATCATTAGAGCCCTTGATTTTTTTTGACTTCCCCGAACATATTTTTTGTGTGGAAATGTTGTCTTCCATTATATCAACAATCAATTTTTCCCCAAAAATTTCATAATTCATATAATGTATAACTTTTATCATATCTAAGGTTTCAAAAACTGCAATTATTTCTGCTGCAGTACTTGATGAGGCGTGAATAGTTTGCTTAGAGCAATTCCACTCCACCAATCTCCATTAGCAAATAACATAAATCCAGTTATTGACTTACCTTTTTTGAGATTATTTAATTCTATATTTGTTTCATTAACCTGGGGTGCATATGAGGCATCGATATAGGCCTGTATGCCATCCCCTTCTGATTTGTATATTAAGTTATAATTTTTTGTTGTATTGACATACCCAATGTTTTATGTAATTTTTGAGTGTGTCATTAGAATTATTTTGAAAATGGGAGAAGAAGTTGACTGGGAATAATATGTCCGGCCTTGTGAGTCTTGCTAAATATAATAGCCCTCCTATCATTGACCTATATTCAGTGTCATCTCTGCCATTTTCTATTTTGTCTAGTTTTAAACCTGTTTCCATAGGGGTGTTAGTATTTTTAATTCTGAAATTCCAAATTTCTTTAACATTTTGTCTATGTGTTTATATTGTGAAAGAATTATTGTATTATTTTCAATATTTCTAACTATTTCTAGACCCATAAAAAATCTAGGATTATTTATGATAGTGATTGTAAAATCTTTTTGCAATTCCTCATTTATTTTAGTAATGGATAATTGCAAATTGGATGCAATCAATATGTCATCCACATATATTA
This sequence comes from Ericerus pela, assembly GCA_011428145.1. NCBI lineage: Eukaryota > Metazoa > Arthropoda > Insecta > Hemiptera > Coccidae > Ericerus > Ericerus pela. The sequence continues at coordinate 10,597 of WOFM01000336.1, forward strand.
AAAAATATATTTTTTCATCATTATTATTTATTATATATAAGCATCTGTCACTTTTGGTCCTAATAAAACCCATATCCTTTAATTTCATGTCCAATAAATCGTACCACAATTTGCTGGATGTTTTCAATCCATAAATTGATTTCTTTAATTCGAGTACCTAGTTTGTATTTATATTTATTCCCTTACGTCTCCTTACAAAATAGGTTTTATTATTGGTGAATCTAAATAGGCGGTTTTACATCATATTGTATGAGTATTAATTTTTCCTTATTAACTATAGATAATAACCATCTTATGGTTCCAATTGATGCTACTGGGCCATGGGTTTCGGCAATACCGTATTCCATTCGATCTTTAAAACCTCTCGCCACAAGTCTTGCTTTCGGTTTTGGATTTCCAAATTCATCAAATTTTATTGTAAAAATCCATCTTGTATCTATGAGTCTTTGGCAATCATAATCTACTATTTCCCATACCTTCATGTCATCAAGAGAATTGAATTTGTCATTTATGGCCTTGATCCAATCCTTCCTAAATGGGTTTGTATCCATTTCAGAAAAGGTTTTTGGTATATTGTCTTCTATATATATTTTATTATATTTAACATTAGTATTCATGATAATTGGGTTGACTATCCCTAAATCATATTCATAATCTGCCAATTTTTTCGTAAGGGGTTTATTATTTATTTGTATGGATTTTATATTTTGTGTTTCATCCATTTTTACATCACATGAAATATAGGATTTTGTGTTATAGGGGTCTCTAAGACAGTATCCCATATTTGTATAGCCCATCATTATATTTTTTTCTGCCCTATGCGCTAATTTTGGGTCGATCTTATTTTTCAATTTTGATTTGGCTTTCGTAGCATTCTGTCTTCTGGCTTCTATAGGTATATGTCTATATGTTAATGCTCCGAAGACTTTAAGGTTTTTTAAATTTGGTTTCATCCCATAAAATAATTCGTAGGGTGTTTTAAATCCCTCATTTGCTTTTGTTGGTGATCTATTAATTAAATAAGCTGAGGTCACCACAGCGTAAGACCAGTACTTTATGTCAAGATTGGCATCAATTAACATTGCTCGTACTCTCCTCTTTAAAGTCTAATTCTGCCTTTCAGCAATACCATTCAATTAAGGTGAGTATGGCACTACGTAGTCCATTGTTATACCAACCTCATTACAATAATTTACAATCTTAGCATCGGTATACTCCCTTGCATTATCACATCTTATTGTTCCTATAGGGTATTCTGGGAATTTGTTTCTCATTGATACTATAATATTTTTAAATTCATTTGTTACCTGGCTTTTATTAGCAATAGGCATAACAAAGGTATATTTTGAGAAATGATCTATGAATGTTAGAATATATCGTTGGTTTGCCACTGAGGGCGTAAACGGACCCATAATATCTGAGGATGCTATCTCCAATTTTCTACTTGGTTTGGTTCTGACCCCTGTATGTCCTAATCTCGAGTTATTTGCAAGGCAGCATATTTGGCAGTTTGTAAAATCTTCATCCCTAAAGTTTAAATTTTCAGGAATGCCAACTGCTGAAGTTTTTAATTTTTGCAAATATCTGGCATTTAAATGTCCAAGTCTCCTATGTATTAGTAATTTTTTATTAATATTATTATTTATTTGTGTTTTATTATTATCATTATTATTTTCATTATTTTCTATTATTATTTCTTCATTTTCACCCCCCTGAGGTGATTCAATATTCGTATCATCATCTTGAATTTCTAATTCTACTGTGAATTCATCCCATTCGTCGTCTATATTTTGAGTGACTGGGGCACATATTATATTTTGTTCGTCTCTATTGATATCCTCTATTTGTGTTTTATTATTATTTTTAATATTATAATATATATAAAAAATTCCTTTCTCCTTTTTTGCAGTCATAATTATTTCTGCATTCTCAATAAAATAAATATTTGCAATATCTTTCTGTTGATCGATATTGATTATTCCAGTATTTGTAATTTTTATTGCTGAAATAATATCTAGATTAAGATCTGGCACATAATGGACATCGTTCAATTCTATCAATGACTGAATTTTATTGAGATTTTCAACTTTGATCACCATCCTACCCGTGTGAGTGGCATATAAAAATGTATTTTTCCCCGCACATTGCAATCCAAAATTGCTTTGTGGTTCAATATTGTATAATTTAGTTCATTATCATTATTATTATTTTTTTTTTATTAGTTCATTTAATAACCATTCATTATTATTGTGATTGAACTTCTTAATCATGCAAGACATTTTTACCTGCTGTTCTATGTTTTCTTTTTTATTAGTATTTGGTTGATTTATAATTGTTTTTGGGGGATAATTTCCCTGACTATTCGTATTATCATTATTTATATTTGATTGTGCATTACCATTACCACAATTTTGTGCTATGTGCCCAAACTGCCCACATTTATAACATTTCGTATTATTCTGATTATAATTTCTACCATTTCCTCTATAATTATTACCTCTATAGTTTGAGTTACCTCGATAATTATTCCCTCTATAATTTCCATTATTATTATTCCCATTATTATTCATATTATGATTTTAGTTTTTGTTTATTTCATTACCATAACCATTATTGTTTCCACCATTACTATTATTATTATTATTATTATTATTATTATTATTATTATTACGATTACCATTTCTATAACCATTATGTCCATTGCCATTACCTCTATAATTATTTCTACCTCTATAACTATTATTTCTACCCCTATAGTTATATCTATTATTATTTCCATTATATCTAAAATTATTATTTGATTGATTATTATTATTATTATTCTGCTTTTTCAAGGTCTAATCTCTAAATTTTTGATCAGAGTCCTCTCTCAATATTCTCTGAAAATTATCTATGTTTTTTTCATTTGAAGGTAAATTTTCAAACTGCATTTTTGCAAATGCCTGTTCGTAACATAAAGCTAATTGCAAATTTTCCAACTCTTCCACTTCAGTAACTTCTTTACCACTATCTCGTACATCAGTGACCAGTTCATCCCACTTTTTTAAAAAACCTTTCATATTTCCTCCTGGTTGGAATCTAAACTCCATCCATTTGGCCTTTGCCATGTTAGCAGTGACTGAAGTTTTAGTACCATAAATATTATCCAATTTTTTTAACATTAAAATGGCGGTATTGCAATCTCTTATTTGCTTTGTGATTTCATTTGATACTCTTTCCAGTACAAATGCCTTAGCATTGTCTTGCATTTTGCAATAATTCATCATATCTTTATCGGGTCTGAAATTTAGATCATCTATATGATTGATGTATGATTCTAAAAATTTGTGTTCCCCAAAAATATCGTAATATCCAGCTCCCCTTATGGCTGAAATGATCATCCTTCGCCAGTCTAAATAATATTTTCCGCTAAAAACTTTTCCCAAGGGTGCCTGTATGGGTTTTATTTCATTGGGGATGCCATATTTTCTTCAATTTTTTGAAAACCTAACACTATTTTCGATATCAACTATAGTTATATATTTTTTATTTTCTATTGATCCTTTTTCAATTTCCTTTATTAAATTTTTTTCCTTTTTATTTCATTTTTCCAGTTCTTTTTCTCTATTCTCTTTTTTATTTATTTCGTTACTATCCAGCTTTTATTACTTAATTAATTAAAGAATCTGTTCATAAATTTATCTTTCAATTTTTCAGAACTATAAATTCTGCTCGAAAAATAATTTACTGACGATTCTAAAATTTTTATATATTTCAAACTGCTAATATCCTCAATCCTTCCAGACATATCTACTACAAACAATTCTAAAATTATTTCGCCTGTGAAGTATTTAACATATGGTAAATTATAGGTTTCAATTTTTATATCAATCACTTTTTCACCTTCAAACTTTTTTATCAATTCCTTTAATTCCTCTTTCTCAATATTATATTCTCCAATTTTTCCTTCAAACAAATTTATTGTAGGACAATAATTTTAAACACCCGAAAAAATAATTAACTTCAACAAATATTACCTTTATATAAATATTTTACCTTATTATTTCTGTTGTGTCGACGAATTATTTCTGTTTTCTTTGCTTCGCTGGCTACCGCTGTACTTCCCACTTAAATTTTGATTGGAGTTGGCTGAAAAATGGGGTCTTCAATGTATGGATTACAGGTGTATCCTCGATGACGGGAGCAGGTTTCCTTTGGCTGTTCTCACGATCTCATTGGCAGTCCTTACTGGATTTGGCGTTCGATAACTTCCAGGATTGGCCGTTATTAAGTCTGGAACTTCAGCTTCAAATTTTCCATTCAATTTTGAATTTTTTAAGGATTGAAAATAAATTAAAACTCGAGTTTAAACTTCTCAAAAAAACACGGCAATTACTTCGTGTATTACTCGACAGAAAACATGAAAAAATTTTCGCACAACAGTAAATTAATTCAAAAAAAAAATTATTTTTCCATCAATTCAAGATTATTCAAGTCTCTCCTCAAAGTTCTACCACAGCGATGGCTACCATGATGTAAGGTGTACAGAACGAGGATTGAAAGAACTTGAGACTTTTTACTTTAATGACATTTGATGTGAGGCGTACAGAACGAGGATCGAAAGAACTTGAGACTTTTTACTTTAACGACATTTTATTAGCGACTGAAATATAAATTACAACTGAAATACGAAATGGCGAAGCAACAGCGTTATCGGATCGAGAATGGTAGGGGAAGCACTTCGTGATGAGAGTGTACATATGACATATATATATTGTGTGTTCGTGATGATGATGAAGAAAGAGAGAAGGTGGGATTTCCGTTACAACACCCCCTGAAATTTTACCGTTTGAGTTCTTCATCATGTTGTATGCTGAAAGTGAACGAATTATTATTATTAAAAAAAATATTAAGTACAAAAAATGATATATGCATAATAAAAAATTTCAAAAATAAAAAATAAAAATAAAAATATTGACATCGTATTATTTAAATATTATTATGGTAACTTTGGTTCCTAAAAAAAATTTTGCTGTGCTGTGCTTCGAGAATAAATAAAATAATTGAGTAAAATAAATAAATAAATAGGTAAATAAATATGGTAACATGCAAAGAATATTCAATATTAATATGTTATATATAAAATGGTATATGCAATAGGCAAAAATAAATTATAAAAAAATAAAAATTGGTAACATGCAAAAATATTAAAGTATTATGAGTAATAGATGATTCATTCATCGTATATTTCAAATGTGAAGGAAAAAAAAATTCGAAAAAGAAAAAAATATTCACGTACACATATTTCACTAAAAGAAAAAAGAAAAGAAAAAAAAATCGACAAAGGTATTTCCGATTATGAGTTCATTGGATTTAAAAGAACGTTACGTTTCATTTCTTATCTAGATGACATGACATGTAAAAGATTGTAGAATAATATACGTTGCATCGCTTATTATCTTTCGTGTACTGCTATCATATTTGAACTGGCGTTTAACATGTTTTTGGATAAGGCAACCTTCTTTCGATTTATCATAATTGCGGTCATGTAATGGGTTTTAATCTTTATTGTGTTCATTGTTATAGGATTTTCTTTTAACAAATTGTGTGGGAATATTTCGTGTATTTCTCTCACGCTTGTTTGAAAATGTATAGGGTTTTTATTATACGAATTGTAGGGTTTATTCTTGCTCGATTTTAATGCTTTTTTCTTTGTTGCAATTTTTGAGAAATCGAGTATCTATCTCTTGCAAGAATTTTCTGGTAAAATGGTATTGTTAAGTACTCGTTTTGCAATAATTGAAGGTTAATTTTTCAGCAATTATTTTCATGTTACGACTTATGTTTTGGACTTAGGACGACTTGTACTTTGAAGGGAATATTTTCTACATATTATTATTTGAAAATAGACGAATATATTTTCAAATTTTGAGCGATCCAAAGATTTGGTCAAAATATCGGCCAATTGATTTTCCGAACTCACAGTTCTAAAAAATATTATTTTTTCTTAGAATGCCTCCAAAACCGAGCAGCATTCGATCACCAGAGCCCTCAACCTCCCCTGACTACCCCAGAACATATTTTTTGGGTCAAAATATTATCTTCCATAATATCTACCATCAATTTATCTCCATAAATTTCGTAGTTCATATATTGCATTACTTTTATTGTATCAAGGGATCAAAAACTGCAATTATTTCTGCTGCAGTACTTGATGAGGCGTGAATAGTCTGTTTGGAGCAATTCCACTCCACCAAGTCTCCATAAGCAAATAACATAAATCCAGTAATTGATTTTCCCTTTTTTAGATTGCATAATTCTATATTTGTGTCGTCAACTTGGGGTGCATAAGAGGCATCAATATAGGCCTGTATACCATCCCCTTTTGATCTATATATTATATTATAATTTTTAGTTGTATTAACATATCTAAATATTATTTTTACGTAATTCTTTAAAGTATCATTGGAATTATTCTGAAAATGTGAGAAGAAATTGACTGGGAACAATATGTCCGGTCTTGTAAGTCTTGCTAAATATAATAGCCCTCCTATCATCGATCTATATTCTGTATCATCTCTTCCATTTTCTGTTATGTCTATTTTTAAGCCCATTTCCATAGGGGTATTCGTATTTTTTACTTCTGAAATTCCAAATTTCTTAAGCATTTTATCTATATGTTTATATTGTGAGAGGGTTATTGTATTATTTTCTATATTTCTTACTATTTCTAGACCTACAAAGAATCTTGGGGTATTTATTATAGTAATCGTAAAATCTTTTTGTAGCTCTTCATTTATTTTGGTGATGGATGATTGCGAATTTGACGCAATTAATATGTCATCCACATAAGTTAAAAAATATGTTTTTTCATCATTATTTTTTATTACATAAAGACATCTATCACTCCTTGTTCTATTAAAGCCCATATCCTTTACTTTTGCGTCCAATAAGTCGTACCATGATTTGCTGGATGTTTTCAATCCATAAATCGACTTCTTTAATTCGAGTATATGATTGGTATTTATATTTATACCCTCAGGTCTTTTTACAAAAATGGGTTTTATTATGGGTGAATTTAAATACGCAGTTTTCACATCATACTGCATCATTATTAATTTTTCCTTATTAACTATAGATAATAATAGTCTTATTGTTCCTATGGATGCCACTGGGCCATGGGTTTCAGCAATACCATATTCGGTTCGATCTTTAAAACCTCTTGCCACAACTCTTGCTTTCAGTTTTAGATTTCCAAACTAATCAAATTTTATAGTAAAAATCCATCTTGTATCAATGAGTGTTTGGCGATCGTAGTCCACTATTTCCCATACTTTCAAGTCATCAAGAGAATTAAATTCTTCATTTATGGCCTTAATCCAATCTTCCCTAAATGGGTTTGTGTCTATTTCAGAAAATGTTTTCGGAATATTGTCCTCTATATATGTTTTATTGTATTTTACATTAATATTCATAATTACTGGGTTAATTATCCCTAAATCATCGTAATTAGCTGTTTTTATTGTTAGTGGTTTATTATTCATTAAGAGGGATTTTATATTTCGACTTTCATCCATCTTTACATCACATGAGATATAAGATTTTGTGTTATAAGGATCTTTGAGACAGTATCCTGTATTCGTATAGCCCATCATTATATTTTTTTCCGCCCTGTGTGCCAGTTTTGGGTCAATTTTATTTTTTAATTTTGCTTTTGACTTTGTAGCATTCTGTTTTCTAACCTCTATTGGTATATGCCTATAAGTTAGTGCTCTAAAGACTTTAAGATTTTTTAAGTTTGGTTTTATCCCATAAAATAGTTCGTAGGGTGTTTTAAATCCCTCATTCGCCTTTGTGGGTGATCTTGTGAGAAGATGAGGAATTATCAACGGATTGAGTTGACTAGAAACATATGAAACGAACCTAAACTACACACGACATCGAACAGAGACTAGACGCACACATTACAAACACATAAATAAAAACACAATATTCACTTAATTTACGAACTTTTATTTCCACATAAAGTATGGTGGAGATGTTAACAAAATGAGTATTAAAAAGCGACTAGAGGCGTATGATTAAACATTATCACAGTTTGGTACAAAACCCTAAAATCATAGAATACAAAAAACATACCGACAGTGTTGCCACCACAAATGATATGTGAGAATAATAGTCACGAGTATAATTTAATTTGCTATAATTCTCACACGCCTCCTCAAATTATAATTATACGATTACGATAAAAAATGGTAAAAACAAATTATTAAATTGGTAAAGTCATTAAAAATACAAATGACAAAAGTCAACAATAATACAAAAAGTTACGATAACAAATACTAACACAGATGGTATACATATACAAAAAGTTACAATAAATTTAACATTTTACAAAATACATCAAATTTAGGCCTCGGGCAGCCCTTCGTAAAAACATCAGCCAACTGTCGCGAAGTTGACACGTATGAATACTTAAAGTCTAAATTTACGTGATTGCACACAAAACAGTACTTCACGTCCACATGTTTTGATCTGCGAGTGTTCCATTTTCCAGAGTGCAAGATAGCCAGACAACTCTGATTGTCTTCGTAAATTACAGCTCTGTCATCAACTTGAATGCAAAAATCACTTAGTAGATACTTCAACCAAATTGACTCAGTGGTAGCATCGCAAATCGCGATCAACTCACTTTCAGTGCTAGACAGAGCTACTGTTGGCTGTTTCTTACTGGACCAGGACACCAGCGACCCATAAACAAAGACACAGTAACCCGAGATAGACTGTCTTGTGTTAACACAGTTACCCCAATCGGCATCCGAATATGTTTCGATTATATTGCCGTTATTATTAAGTTCATATGAATATACCAATTTTTTGTCTTTTGTAGTCATTAAATATTTAAGAACTCTCAATAAGTATTTGAAATGTTCATCTGTGGCATAACTGGAGAACTGGCTGAAGTACGATATTGCAAAGCAAATATCAGGCCGTGATCCTAGCATCAAGTACATTAAACATCCCACGAGCTGTTGATAGTTATTATTCAACACACTATCAAACGCATTGAGGTCCCTATCCAATTGGAGTTTGGGGTCAATGGGTGTGTAGGTGGGTGCACATTTATCAACACCGAACCGCCTAGCAACAGACTCAATGAGATTCTTCTGCTCGATCTCCAGTATGCCCTCTTCGCGACTATAATTAATATTTAAACCAAGATATTTTTTCACCTTTCCAAGATCCTTACACTTAAATCTCATATTAATTTTATTTTAAAAAAATGTGATTTGTTCTCTATTGTTGGAACTAATAAGGACGTCATCAACGTAAGTGAGTAGATAGACTATTGTTCCATCATGTTTATTTTTGAACACATACAAACAGTCATCAGCCATGCTTTGTACAAAGCCAAGTGACAACAGGAACTCATTAAATAATTTGTTCCACACTTTTGGCGACTGTTTTAGACTATATATAGACCTATTTAATTTCAATACGTTAGTCCGTTTATCAACCTGCGTTTCTATACCTTCAGGTATCTCGAGGTACACATCCTCAGAGAGAACACCATTCAGAAACGCACTACAGATATCTATTTGTTCTATATAAAATTTTAATTTATTACTAACAACCAAGAGGGTCCTCACAGTCCGCATATACTTCATTAAAGTTGAATTCTTTCTTCTGCTGGCAGCCTCTGGCAACTAACCTAGCCTTATATAAAACATTATTTTCATTATCATATTTCTTGTTGAAGATCCAACAACACGTGATGGTAGGGGCATCCTTTGGACGTTTGGTCACCTTCCAAGTCTGATTGGAATTCAGGGCACTTATTTCAGATGAAATATCCTCCCTCCACATCAGACTATCAGGTGCTGCACTCGCCTCCTCAAATGTCAAAGGGATGCCATCCTCAGCCAGGTATATATTTCCTGCTGCTTGATCACGTGTAGTCGCCTCCTGCGGAAGACAATCCAAATTTAAATCACCATCAACTTCAATATTTTCCACGTTGTATTCCGTGACTTCCTTAAACAAATCATCGTTTACCTAAACTACACACGACATCGAACAGAGACTAGACGCACACATTACGAACACATAAATAAAAACACAATATTCACTTAATTTACAAACTTTTATTTCCACATAAAGTATGGTGGAGATGTTAACAAAATGAGTATTAAAAAGTGACTAGAGGCGTATGATTAAACATTATCACAGTTTGGTACAAAACACTAAAATCACAGATTACAAAAAACATATCGACATTGTTGCCACCACAAATGATACGTGAGAATAATAGTCACGAGTATAATTTAATTTGCTATAATTCTCACAGATCTATTAATTAAATAGGCTGCTGTTACCACAGCATAGGACCAATATTTTATGTCTAAGTTGGCATCAATTAACATGGCCCGTACTCTCCTCATTAAAGTTTGATTTTGCCTTTCGGCAACACCATTCAATTCCGGAGAATATGGTACCACATAATCCATTGTTATGCCAACTTCATTGCAATAATTTATTATTTTTGTATCAGTATATTCTTTGGCATTATCACACCTTATAGTTCCTATTGGATATTCAGGGAATTTATTCTTCATAGATATTACAATATTTTTGAATTCATTTGTCACCTGGCTTTTATTAGCAATGGGCATGACAAAAGTGTACTTTGAAAAGTGATCTATAAAAGTTAATATATATTTTTGGTTTGCCACAGAGGGCGTAAATGGACCCATAATGTCTGAGGACGCTATTTCCAATTTTCAAGTTGGTTTAGTTCTAATACCAGTGTGACCCAATCTCGAATTATTGGCAATACAACATATCTGGCAATTTACAAAATCCTCATCCCTAAAATTCAGATTCTCGGGGATGCCAACCGCCATAGTTTTTAACTTTTGCAGATATCTGGCATTTAAATGTCCAAGTCTCCTATGTATTATTAATTTTTTGTTAATATTATTATTTGTTTATGATTTATTTTGTTTTTCATCGATTTCATTATTTTCATCTATCATTTCCTCATCTTCACTCCCCTTAGGTGATTCAGTATTAGTATCCTCTTCCAAAATTTCTAATTCAACTGTAAAATCATCCCATTCATCATCTATATTTTGGGACACGGGGGTACATATTATATTAGATTCAGTATTATTAATATCATCATTTATTTTTTTTTTTATTATTATTTTCAATATTATAGTATATATAAAATATTCCTTCTTGTTTCATTGCAGTCATAATTATTTCTGCATTCTCAATGAAATATATATTCGCAATATCTTTCTGTTGATCGATATTAATTATTCCAGTGTTCGTAATTTTTATGGCTGAAATAATATCTAAGTTTAGATCTGGCACATAATGGACATCATTTAACTCTATTAATGACTGAATTTTACTGGAATTTTCGACTTTAATCACCATCCTACCCGTATGAGTGGCATATAAAAAAGTATTTCTTCCAGCACATTGCAATTTGACTGGAGTCACAAATTTTTTAACATTAACTAATTTATTCAAATCAGATGTTAGATGTACCTCTGCAGCTCCATCCAAAATTGCTCTGTGATTTAATATTTCGTAGTTTTCATTATTATTATGTTTATTATTATTAATTAATTCATTTAACAACCATTCATTGTTATTTTTATTAAATTTTTTTACCATGCAAGACATTTTCACTTGCTGCTCTGAACTATCTTTTTTATTATTATTTGTTTGATTTGTGTTTGTTTTTGGTGGGTAATTTCCCTGATTATTATTAGTATTATCATTATTATTATTATGTTGTTGGTTATTGTTGCTGCAATTTTGCGCTATATGCCCAAATTGACCACATTTGTAACATTTCGGATTATTTTGATTATAATTCCTACCATTACCTCTATAGTTATTACCTCTATAATTTGAGTTACCTCTATAACCATTTCCTCTATAATTACTATTATTATTATTTCCATTCCTATTCGTATTATTACGTTGGTTCTGGTTTGTTTCATTATTATTACCATTACCGTTACCACCATTATTATTTAAATTGTTTCTATTACCATTTTCATAACCATTACGATTATTGCCATTTCCTCTATAACCATTTCTTCCTCTATAATTATTATATCTTCCTCTATAATTATATCTATTGTTATTATTACTATTATTTCTATAATTATTATTCGATTGATTATTATTATTATTTTGCTTTTTTAAGGTCTGATCCCTAAATTTTTGGTCAGAATCCTCTCTCAATATTCTTTTGAAATTATCTAATTTTTTTTCATCTGAAGGTAAATTCTCATATTGAATTTTTGCAATTGCTTGTTCGTAGCATAAGGCTAATTGCAAATTCTCTAATTCTTCTGATTCAGTAACCTCTTTGCCGCTATCTCTTACATCGGTCACTAATTCATCCCATTTTTTTAAAAAACCTTTCATATTTCCACCAGGCTGAAATCTGAACTCCATCCACTTTGCCTTTGCCATATTGGCTGTCACTGAAGTTTTAGTACCATAAATGTTATCTAACTTTTTTAACATTAATATCGCTGTATTACAGTCCCTTATCTGTTTGGTTATTTCATTCGATACTCTTTCTAATATAAAAGCCTTTGCATTGTCTTGCATTTTGCAATAACTTATCATATCTTTTTCGGGACAAAAATTTAAATCATCTATATGATTAATATATAATTGTAGGAATTCGTGCTCCCCGAAAATATCGTAATATCCGGCTCCCTTAATAGCTGAAATAATCATCCTTTGCCAGTTCAAGTAATATTTTCCATTAAATACCTTTCCCAATGGCGCTTGTATGGGTTTAATTTCATTTTGGGATGCCATATTTTCTTTAATTTTACGAAATCCTAACACACTTTTTTCTTTATTAATAACAGCTATATATTTCTTATTTTCTTTGGATTTTTTTTCAATTTCCTTAATTAAATTTTCCTCTTCACTATTCCCTTTTTCACCTTTTTCGATATTATCCAGTTTTATTACTTAACTAATTAAAGAATCTGTTCATAAATTTCTCTTTCGATTTGTCAGAACTATAAATTCTGCTCGAAAAATAATTTACTGAAGATTCTAAAATTTTAATATATTTAAAACTGCTAATTTCTTCAATTCTTCCTGATATATCTACTACAAATGACTCCAATATTATCTCTCCTGTGAAATATCTAACATGGGGTAAATTATAAGTTTCCAACTTTACATCAACAACTTTCTCACCTTCAAACTTTTTTATTAATTCTTTTAATTCTTCCTTCTCAATATTATATTCTCCGATTTTTCCTTCAAACAAATTTATTGTAGGGGACATAAATAGTTTCTATAAAATTTTTCTCTTTCAGCCTCAGTTCAAATACAATTGCACAAATACGAAAAATAATTAACTTCAACGAATATTACCTTTACAAAAAATTTTATCTTACTATTTCTGTTGTGTCGACAAATGATTCCTGTTTTCTATACTCTGCTGTCTACCGCTGTACTATCTGCTTGGATTTGGTTTGGAGTTGGCCGAAAAATTGGGTCTTCGATGTGTGGATCTACGATGAGTCCTCGATGACGGGAGCAGATTTCCTTTGGCTGTTCACTCGATCTCTTTGGCAGTCCTTTCTGGATTTAGCGTTCGATGACTTCCAGGATTGGCCGTTATTAAGTCGGGAACTTCAGCTTTAAATTCTCGTTTTAATTTTGAATTTTTCAAAAATTAAAAATAAATTAAAATTCGAGTTTAAAATTCTCGAAAAAACACGGTAAATACTTCGTGTATTAATTAACAGAAAACATGAAAAAATTTTCGCACAACAGTAAATAAATTCAAAAAATTATTTTTCCATTAATTCAGGATTTTTCAAGTCTCTCCTCAAAGTTCTACCACAGCAATGGCTACCATGATGTGAGGCGTACAGAACGAGGATCGAAAGAACTTGAGACTTTTTACTTTAATGACATTTGATGTGAGGCGTACAGAATGAGGATCGAAAGAACTTGAGACTTTTTACTTTAACGACATTTTATTAGCGACTGAAATATAAATTACAACTGAAATACGAAATGGCGAAGCAACAGCGTTATCGGATTGAGAATGGTAGGGGAAGCACTTCGTGATGAGAGTGTACATATGACATATATATATTGTGTGTTCGTGATGATGATGAAAAAAGAGAGAAGGTGGGATTTCTGTTACAACAACATTTTATTGCGGACTAAAATATATTTTAAAAAGGAAATATGAAATGGCGAAACAACAGCATTATCGGTTCAAGAATAGTAGGGGAAGCGATTCGTGTATGAGTGATCGTATGACATATATACATAGTTGTGATGATGATGATGATGATGATGATGATGATGATGAAGAAGGAGATGAGGTGGGACTTCCATTACAACAAATTCTGTTGTTCTGCACTCCACCCTTTGACTATATACATACTGGACTGCTAATACTGATAAGAATAACACAGAGTCTAATGAACAACCGGTGAAGTTGAGTCAGACACCCGTATCCCCGTTCAAAATGTTAGTTTACTGGTTTGCTGCTTAAAAACATAGAGTTACCTGATCCGCATTTAACCGAATTAATTACAAATTTCTATGTAAAAATTAGAATTAGACGTATTTGTAAGAATATTTCGCAAATAGATAAAAACATTCATCATACAGCAACAAAAAAGATTATTTTTATGCATCAATAGCTGTGTTTGACAGGATTACACTAACTTACACCAGCCTACACCAGTAGAGACATTCCACAAATATTCAAGTAAAACTTGGTGTAAAGTCATATAACATTCTGAAATTTGTGGAATCGCCCCCCTGGTGTAGGTTGGTGTAAGTTGGTGTAGTCCTATCAAACAGAGCTAATAAATCAAATTTTAAATTGATTTAACTGAAATTTTTGAACTTCTGAGTTTTATAAAACTACAACATTACCGATTTAATTCGTAATTAAAAGCAATAATTGTGCTAAGAAGAGACCTAGTCAAAGGAAAAGACAATAAGTATTAATAAATTTGATAATGAACTAACATTTTGAACAGGGATACGCCTGTTTGTTTTGAACACAGCTTTTTATCAGTATTAGCAGTCCAGTATGTATATAGTCAAAGACTCCACCTACACTCGCTCACTAACATGTAGCGCAACTACTTTCGATAGCGCGTACTAACAATATTCAAATTGTGCGAACAAACACGACTTTTTTCATTCGTTCACCCGAGAACGCTGAAACTCATTTCCCACTCAAACTTTAATCTCGTAATGGAGGGAGATCGTTCATCTTCCTCAAACTTGTAATTTGTACTTTAAATCATTGCATTACAGTATCTCCAACTAACTTGTTTCTTTCCTCGGGTTTCAACCTCACTTCAAATTCAGTTTTCACACAAAGTACCTTTTTCAAAAAGTAACGCATGCATTGTTTGGCTTCAAGATTTTATCAGTTCTAGCAGTCCATTAAGCTATATAGACAAATGGGTATTCTCAATTTCTCAGTTGAACACGTCAACACCGAAGATTAGAAAAGTTAGTATTAATTTACTATTCAATATTAATGAATTAGATTCGATTTATGAGTTCTTTTGTAAATTTTCAAGTGGCTACTTATTGAGCTATGATTTCTGAATAATGCTCTTGCGTTTTAACGTATCATTCAAGCATGGGCAGTTCGCAAAGTTCATTGATTCCCGGCAGGGGAACGGAAGGATATCATATTCTAAAAGTAAGCTAACTTGGCCTTCATGATTTTTATTTTATTTGTTTGTATTAAATTACACTTCAACTGAATTTGATCAAGTTCGCCTTTTCAATGACGCAATGAATAATGTGCTCTTAGAATTTTCTTTGAGAGGAAGTTATTAGGTTTTTCTTCAAGTTCTCACTATTTGTCTTTTGCAGGTTCAAGAAAACTCGCCAGGTGAAGCCGCCGGTCTTGAAGCGTTTTTCGATTTTATTGTTGCCATTGGTTCAACAAGACTGGTTGTTATTAATGAATTTTTGACAAAGTTTCATATTGGGGGCTATGGTCCGATCATGTTGAAATTAATACGGAATATGGTTTTATATGTGAAGATGCGATGATGGGAATATGAAATTTTGAAAACGATTATTTATGAAATTATTGAGGAAAATTTTTATTAAAAAAAATTACCGACACTTGGCTGAACCAGGATTCCAACCTCCCTCATATATCCATTAGGCTCTATTTCTCTTCGGATTACAGGAGCTCGCTGTAGTGCTTCATCCTGGGATTCCCGATAAAAAGTATTTATGAACTACTTTCACATGGAAAATCCCCAAATACATGGATATTTCGCCAACTTTGAACCTCCGTAACTTCATTTCTAATTGTTTCCGAAACTTGAAATTTGTTACCTGAACTGTATACCTAGAGCGCTGACTATATACGAAATTTCAGCTCATTGGAAACATAGCCCGTTTAATAAAACAATATCGAATTGTTCAAATTACACGTTTCTTACTTGCCCTTATTTTTTGAAGGATCAAGATAATGAAGTTCTAAAATCTACGTTGAGCAACAACATAGGCAAAGAGATTAAACTGACTGTTTACAGTAGCAAAACGCAGTCGGTGAGAGAAGTAAATGTAACGCCGAGTAATGATTGGGGAGGGCATGGATCGTTAGGAGTTAGTATACGATTTTGTTCTTTCGAAGGCGCTTACGAAAATGTGTGGCACATATTGGTGAGTTTGAAAAATCATTCCATCTCTTTATTAAAGTATGTTTTTAAATTAGCAAATACTATGTTTTTTACGTCTTTACAGGAAGTACATCCGCACTCGCCAGCTGAGCAAGCTGGTTTGCGAGCATTTTCCGATTACATCATAGGTTCTGATACGGTTTTACATGAAAGCGAAGATTTATTTTCGTTAATCGAAGCTCACGAAGGGCGTTCTTTAAAGCTGTATGTTTACAATTCGGATGATGACCTTTGTAGGGAGGTTACAATAGTGCCGAATTCAACTTGGCCGGGAGAAGGAAGGTGGGTATCGTTGAATTTCGATTCGTAACTCGGTAACGTGGCGGCTTTGTTGCTAAGTTTTTATTTTTTAAATAATTTGTGTATGAAATGTTTTTTGTTTAGTACTGTTTTTATGGTTTAAAACTTGACTTTTCAGTTTGGGATGTGGCATTGGTTATGGCTATTTACATAGAATTCCAATTAGAACTGGAGACGAAGTAACTGAAAAAATAAGGAAAGCATCAAATATTCCGTATCCTCCTCTAATTAAGCCGACCATGTTTTCCCAAGAAAATTCTTCTGAACCTACGCCAAAAGAAACGTCGAGCGATCTTGTGAATTCTTTTTCGGTAAAACTTGGATGCCTGATGTACGTTTTTAAGTTTTAATTTTGTGAGGAACTCATTTTTATTTATTTTAGTTGACCAACGGAACGAATGGTAACGCGGAAAAGGCATCTGTAAATTTGGCTTCAATTCCTTCTTTCCCGCCTCCAACTCCTTTACCTAGTGTTGCGTCTCAGCCTGTCTCGTTCGCTCCAGCCCACGTGAGCCACGTCCCTCATCAAAGTGTAGAACACATGCCAGCAACGACGAATACTGCACCCCCATTTACAAATTATACGCCAGTGTCACATTTAGATACTTATACGACCACCAACACGTTGCCGCAAGTTCAACTCTCTGTGGCTCCCGGGCAAGTACCATTTTCTTCGAGTGTACCCTCTAGCATACCTTTATATTCGACGCCTTCTTATCCGCAACCATTCACTATGCCTACATCATCAGTTTCTTATCAGTCTCCAGGCCAATTTATGTACCCGAATAATATCCCCAATCCGACACCTCTGACGTTTCCTGGCGCTGCCCCTGCTGTTTCTCAATCGCCTGGGCAAAGTGCTGTACTGCCACCGACCAGCCTTAGTAGCTATTTTAGTAATGATAACTTGACTGTACATAAAAGTTGTCCACAAACGAGTGCCTCTGGTGTTGTTGATTCATTTCAGCCGGTTGTCGGTTCTCAAAGTAACGCTGGTGAGTTTTTTGTCAACGGATATGATTAATTTATTTACACCGATAAAAGCGACAAAAGTAAACGCGTATTTGTACCATAAGTTAATTGCTACCATGATTTTTAAATTTTGCGCAGGTAACTCCGCTTTCTCTCCACAAGTTCTATCAGTAACAACACCAATATCATTACCAGGTATGCCGCCGATAACCGTTAGTGCCACATTGCCGTATTCTGCGATAGAAAACTTAAAAGTTGACCCCTCTAATCCTGTTACTTCAACTGTTGGCGTTTGATTTTGATTCGAAATATTGGTTACAATTACATTTTATTTATTTTATGTACAGTTTTTTTTCCCATAATTGTACATGTATCTCTATTTTATTGTTATGCGAACAATGAAAAATTTTTATTTTGATTTTATAGTTTTCACAAATCGCTGTTTGTTTTCCAAGTTTTTTACCTGCTGTTAACGATTATGAAATATCTTTCAGCCTACCCACGGCCTAACTGAAAATTTTAGAAAGAGAATATGAACATAATTTGTAAGGATATAATCGTAATATGCAAAGACTTAACGTCTATTTGGAGTTAATTGATGTTTAACTAAAGTTGAGCTGAAAGCTTTCATTTGAATCTTAAAACGTTTTAAAAAAGAATAATGCTCTGCTGAAAAATCTAATCGCAATTGTGTAACTTCGTTTATTTCAGTTTTATAAATGTTAATGATTTGTTTGGTTAAAATCAACTTTATTCGTCAGTCAGTGAAATGAAAATCGCTGCGTGGCAAATTGTGCGTTTGGGGACGAATTTTTTCAAATCTAGAATTTTTTCAGGTTGGTTTTTGAATTGGTTATTCCACGAAATGTTATTCGAGACAGATTTACAATCGTTCCGCCATTTTTTCTATGGTTAGGATTTAATGAAAGTGAAAATTGGTCCCCTCAACAAGGTCAGCGTCCCTGTTGTAGTCGAACTTTATAAATTAAGTAAAGTTGGCTCTGACTTGATTAAAAATAAATTAAATTTTGTGGTGATTGAAACATGGTTATCAAGCGACGAGAAGTGCCCATTTTCTTGATTAATGAACATAATCTTTTTACGTGAATGTAAGTAGAGGAGGCGTATTTGTTAACTCATAAACACGCAGTTTAGCTTGTTTGTGTAGAAGTTATTAATTGAAACAAAAGTTTTTTCTCTGTCGAAAAACACAGAAGAAGATAATGTTAAATCTTACTGACTAGACTAAAAAATGCTTCGCGAAAATCGAAAGAAAAAAAAATTCATGAAACCTTGTTGCCACCTATATTTGTGATAAATTTACATAAAATTTAATTGTAGCCTCGAAGAATGATCTGCTAATTGTAAGAGCTGATCAAGGTATTGCTACGAATTCAGAAATATCGCAAATTTTGGCCGTCAGTTATGATCATATGTCAACCGGAAAGTTTTGGATTTGTAATTTCATATATCGACATGTCGGTCATTTAGCCGTATTTTTTGAAGGTCATTTTAAAGTTTACTTGATTCGTGAACATAGGTCTATCATCTCAATTGAGACTCTATTGAGAGTACGTTTATCATTCAATGGAAAATCCAAATTTTTATGATCGTGATTGCGAGTCTTCGGTGCAGAATTGTATGTTGTTTCAAGAAATAGGTCCAGGACGCTTTAACACTGTTCATATTTTTGAATAGTGGTTGAAACTACAGAAAAGGAAAAAGAGGGATTAGAAATTGATCGTAGATTCACCAAAATCTTTTTTCTGTCTGCACATTTTTCGAAATTCATTATCTAATAGCTACTGAAATCATCCAAAAAAGAATTTAAAATTTTCGAAACCAATCTGTTGATCAGTGAAGTTTGAAAATGGATGTTAATTTTTGTGCCTATTTTTTAAATAAGCGGAAAAACAACGAAAATTATTGAATGTTTTTATAACCTCTCAATCAAGATCAAGACCAGCACGTGAAAATTGACAAAATGTGCCAAAATTATGGTATGTGAAAATGTGACTTTCTGAAATTAGTTGCACTTACATAAATCCGAGTGGATCGCTGTCATTTATTGAATATGTGGCTACTTCGAAAATTTTATTTTTTGAGGGTTGTACTTCTTTCTGAACCGAATAGTGGAGTTCGAAAGCTGCTAAGAGATATCTTAAGCACGACTGAAGTGTATCAATATAAAGCGAACACACTATTACGGTCCTTGAAAGATCCTGTCAACAACGAATAATTATTAACATGAATTCATTTAGTTTTTCGAACAATCCGATAATTAATTGAATCAATTATAATTTTTATTTTTTTACACTCGGGGGAAGTAGTGGAAAATTTTCACAACAAATATTCCCGAACACTACGTGAATAAAACCAAAATCTTTTTATGGTCGGTTACTTCATCGAAAAGTTCGTTTATTTTTGTCTTTCATCATAAATTTTTGAATCTACGCGCCAAATCGCCTTTTCGTATGCTTGTACATAGAAAGAGAAATTAAAGACCTAGAAACTTAATATTCATGATAATGAACATGAACAAAATAATGTACTCAAACAAGAAATTTTATTTCCGTACGTTATGAAAGCTAGCCGATTAAATCACGGAGTACATTTTACAAAACATGAAAAATGAATTCAAAACAGGCCGAGATATCTTGAAAATAGTTCTGAACTAAGAAAATAATTTTCACTTTACTCTTCTCAATATTATCTTCAACGAAGGAAATAAAACAAATAACTCTACATTCTGTTTAAAACAAAAAAAGAAACAAAAAACACTAAGAAAAGGATTTAAATAATTATTTCGTCTTCTCCAATTTCTTCATCAGGTGGTAAGATGACAGTCGCCGGGTCAACGTAATTTTTATCTACGAAAGGCAAACCAAGAATTTCCCTTCTTCTAAGTTGAATATGTGCTTCTCGATTAATCCAGTCGACATCTTCTAAATCAGGATAGTAAGCTAATATGAAAGCAATACCATATATTAAGACAGTCATGAGGAAGAAGGATGTTGTATGCATAAATAATATATCTTTTCGTTGATCGATGTAGTCAAATCCATACGACTTCCAGCAGAGGTTTTTCCTCGTTTTCCTAATTTCGGATTTTGGAACATTATCCAACGCAACAGACGGTAGAGAATCCTTTGATGACGTTCCGATAGACCGTCTCAGACGGAAAAAATGTGAGTTACGAGGGAGAATGTTTTTCGTCAGAAAAATACTTCTAACCTTAAGTAAACTCATTTCTGGATATGAAGAAGCTGCAAATGCAATAAAACGAACGATGAATTACATTGAATGTTCGAACAGATGCACAAACAACGACACGATCAATAGACTACAGAGCTTAATTCATTTCACTTCGAAACAATAAAAAGTAAAATAAAATAAATTAACTTAGTTGGAAAACAAGAAGGAATGAGACAAAAATCAAAATTTACAATTGACCTTACATCAGAGTTGGGCACGAATGGGAATGATGAATTCACTAAACATTGACGAAAGTCTCGCTCTCGCAGAAGTGAAGTGAGGTTGAAATCCAAGGAAAGAAACAAGTTAGTTAGAGATACTGTAATGCAATGATTTAAAGTACAATTTACAAGTTTGAGGAAGATGAACGATCTCCCTCCATTACGAGTTTAAGTTTGAGTGGGAAATGAGTTTCAGCGTTCTCGGGTTGTTCGCACAACCTGAATAGTGTTAGTTCGCGTTATCAAAAGTAGTTACGCTAAGTGTTAGTGAGCGAATGTAGGTGGAGTGCAGAACAACAAGAAGGAAATTTTTCAAGCGAGTATACATGTTATGACGTCATGTTTGAAGTTTGTCTATTGCTTGGTTTTAGAGCTTGTAACCAAAACATTGTTGAGGTTATTGGTTACTGGGAACCAATAAAAATTTATATTGGTTACTGGTTACTGGTTATTGGTTAAAAATGTACTTATTTGGTTACTAGTTATTGTTTTGGTTAACCAAAACAACTTTTATGGTTATTGGTTGTTTTTACTCGTTATTGATTGAGAGAAAATTTGTGGTAAAATAGATAAAAAAAAACTTTCTTCGGGTTAAATTATCAATAATTGATAATTTTCCAAGAAATAATGGGTAATTTTTGAAAAGAATAATCAATAATACTGATTGTGGAATACTTTGTTATGAGAGATATTCACACAAGAAAATCTTCAACAGAGTTTGCGTGTTCTGCCACTTTGTACTGTAAAGTACAGGAGTGCCAAATCATCGACAAACATTGGCAATTTTGTGGCCAGTTTCGAGAAATTATATACCGAATTTGGCACATGCACATAGACACACATACATACGTATATGTACATAATTATGTCATACTTTGCGTCGTTTCTTGCCTCTGTTGAGTTGATAAGAAACGAAGTAGCGCATTTGGTACCAGGCTGTGACGGTACCACGAATTGGAAATTTGGGATCGGGAACAATGTATTATTTAATGACGAGAGTGCAAAGAGAGGAAATACAAGGAAGGAAGAAAAAGAAAATTAGAAAAATAACAGTAAGAAGTTCGGCTAGTTCAGTCAAACAGCAAAAAGGCGAGTGAAAAACATTGCGAGAATATTTTTGTTCGCAGCTTTGTTCCGTATTGTTATCTGGTTTCAGAGATGTTCGGAGGGGATAGCGCATAAAATATTCTATAGCTGAAAAGTTTTCCAGTCAAATTCTGTTAGGTTTAAGCAGAGTTAAGCATGTTTGAATTTCGTGTATTTGAAATTTTGCATCTCACAAAGGAATGTGCTCTTCACTTGTGATGTCACGATCTATAGACATTTTTCTTATCTGGTTGTTTGTCAATAGAAACACATTGCGATGTTTTCTTCCGTATCGCACGTGGGTTTGTTTATTCGTGTCGTATTTTATTTGCACGCATTTTTTCTCTGCTTATCTACGGAATTTCTTTTGTTATACGAAACTCCAGATTCTTGCCTATTTTTAAGCGGCTTTACAGAATTCGTAGCGGGTATTAATTTTTGTAAATATTTTAGTTTCTCCGCGCCATTCTCTCAGATTTTCAAGTTAGAGATTGGTTTTTCTGCTTTTTGCTACCTAGGGGCATTTGGCACATGCACACAGACACACATACATACATATATGTACATAATTATAAGAGTTTTCTATTTTTATTTTTATTTTGCCTGTATGAGTGGTATAAAAAAATTCATTTTTTCCAGCACATTGTAATTTTATTATGGTAATAAATTTTGTAATGTGTGTTAATTTTTCTAAATCTGAAAATAAATGAAATTCAGCTGCCCCATCTAATATTGCTTTATTTTTTAAAGGAGTATAATTTTCATCATGTTTGTCATTCTGTATCAGTTTTTTGAAAGCTTTTCATTTTGTTTTTGAGAGAATTTTTTTTTACCATACAAGACATTTTTACATGTTGTTCGGGGGTTTCTTTTTTATTATTACTTTGATTATTATTATTAAGTTTGAGTGGATAATTACTTTGATTTTGATTTTTATTATTCTTAGGAGTATTATTGATACAGTTTTGTTCTGAGTGCCCATTTTGGTTGCATTTATAACATTTAATATTATTTTGGTTGTAATTATTACGATTATCCCCTCAATAATTATTACCTCCGTAATTACTGTTGTAATTATTTCCATTTCCTCTACTATTTTCATTTCCATTATTGCTGTTTTCATTATTATTATTATTTCTATATGATGGATTAGAATTGTTATTATTAGAATTCTGATTTCCATTTCTATAATTATTATTCCAATTTCCACTACGATTATTTCTACTTCTATAGTTTCCATTTCTGCCTCTGTAATTATTATTATTATTATTATTTCGATAATTATTATTATGATTTTGGTTATTATTGTTTTGGCTGTTTTGTTTTCTAAGGTCTCTAAATTTTTGATTTGCATCTTCCCTTAATATTCTCTTAAAGTTATCTATATTTCATTCTCTCTCAGGTAAGCTTTCAAACTGTATTTTTGCCAGTGCTTGTTCATTGCATAATGCCAGTTGTAAATTCTCTAGTTCCTCTATTTCTGATACTTTCTTACTGGTATCTCTTACATCTGTTCCCATTTTTTTAAAGAATCCTCTCATATTACTCCCAAGTAAATCTGAATTTGGTCCATTTAGCTTTTGCCATATTGGTGGTAACAGATGTTTTTGTTCCATAAATATTATCAATTTTTTGAAGCATCATTATTGTTTTGGTGTAATCCCTTATTTGTTTAGTAATTTTGTTTGATACTCTGTCTAATATGAAAGCTTTAGCATTGTCTTGCATTTTGCAATAATTAATCATTTGGTTTTCTGGCCCAAAATTTAAATCATCGATGTGTGTGATGTATAGTTTTAAATATTGATGATCTCCAAAAATGTCATAATAAACTCCTTCTCTTATTATGGAAATTACCATTCTATGCCAATCTAAATAATATTTACTGTTTGTGGCGACGGGTGGTCGATGACGAACGAGTGTGTACTACACACTTGTCGACCACCTAGTGGGCCAGTGGGGTAAAACCCACGAACTACCTTTTTGTGCTCACGGCTGTATATTTCGTCTATGCAGCTTAATTATTTACTGGGCTCGGCCCGCACACATACGCATCCGTATAATACGCAACCGACCTGATTGGTATTTGTGTGGTGTTGTGTACGTATACACACACACCCACAAGTGGTGACCTCCGACGTAAGTATTTTATTTTTGTTGTCAACGTTTCACCGTCGACAGGGAAGGAACCGTCACCTCCTTCCCCACCATTTCCAACTCGCTTGGAAACAACAACCAATCAGCTTTCAACAGCTGATTGGCTTAACCACGCCCCTTCTTCAAACGTTGGCATACCTGCCAACAACCGAAGAAGGAATTCAGTCGGCTCTTGTCAGCTGACAGAGAAGGTTCTCCTTCTCCCTCCCCTTTCCCTCGTTGCTCGTCGGTACTTAAGTACCAACCAACGTCCATAAAAATCAGTCGGCACTCAGCTGCCGACGGAGAAGGTTCTCCTTCTCCTTCCTTTTCCATCTCACTTTTTTTCACTTTTCCCTCTCCTCTTCCCAGGCTCGACGTCAGTACGCAAGTACCGACCAGCCATCCCAAAGAGAAGCAAACAGTCGGCAATCAGCTGCCGATGAGGAAAGTGTAAACTTAGCCTCTGTTTTCAATTACCTCCATGGCCTCCAAATTAACCCCATCGTCCCTCGATGACCTGGTTCTCCCACTGACGCCTGCGAAGGCCACAGTCAGCAATCCTCCCAGGAGGACGGAGAACCAGCCCAACCCCACATCTGCCATCCACTCAACGCCGCATGTCAGCATGCGTTTGTCGACTGTACCGACAAACTTGACAATTCCGCAGTCGTCTACGCTTGTAAATTTTGGCCCGTTCCTCGACAACTACCTCCCAGGCGAGGAACTTCCGGTCAACCAGCACCAGCCAGTTGACAGTTCCACGCTGAGGCTGTCGCCCATCCTCAATCGGCAATCGCACCGGCAGGAAGCAAACTCCGCCGCAACTACCGTCTCACCCTCCTTACAAGCCCATCCACCACGTTTATTAACAGGCCTTCCCCCGTTCAACGCCGAGAATGTGCGTCTCTAGCTGCAGCAGATCGAGAATCTTGCTCGCGCCAGTGGCAATACCAGCGAGTCTCAGCTCTACCTGGCGATCTCCGGCCACTTGCCGACCCAGGTAGCCAATGCTGTGTCAGAACTACTCTACAGTTCCGACGACTCGCTGCACACTTGGTCAAACCTCCAAAATCAGATCCAACAGGAGTTTTCCCCTTCCTCCTACACCCGGATTAGAACTCTGTTGGAAAACACCCATCGTCAACCTTCCGAGAGGCCCTCGGCGTACCATCGCCGCCTCGTTACCCTAAACAAAGGAAGAGTGAATGACGATGTCCTCCGTAACCTTCTTTTCCAATCCCTCCCGGTCAATATCCGCCAAACATTGGCCATGACAAA
Organism: Ericerus pela; assembly: GCA_011428145.1. Lineage (NCBI taxonomy): Eukaryota > Metazoa > Arthropoda > Insecta > Hemiptera > Coccidae > Ericerus > Ericerus pela. The sequence goes on from WOFM01000336.1 coordinate 36,575, forward strand.
GCCCACAACCTCTCGACAGGCAGCGCTCGAAGCTGACGAGGCAATAGCTCTCGAGCAAACCTTTCCATCGACATCCCCTGCGACCAGCATCATCTCCGCTATCGCAACTCCTGCGGCACCCCCATCGACAGCACCAACGGCTAATTCCTTGGAACTAGCTACCATTACCCAGCCGCTTCAACAGCTCTTGGCTGGAAAACAGGTGAGTTCTGTCTACCCCCCAAAAAACCCCGCTTCATTCCCCAAACATAGGTGTTTGCGTTCACGCGATGCCAGGTCCAGAGACAGATCGCGCTTTCGTGACTCTAGCTCCGGTTGTTCGAAACCACGGACGATGCTACGAGTCATCGATGGTAAGAGACCAGTAAATACCCGCTCACCCTCCCATTCCCGCGATCGCTACTGTTGGTATCACCAACAGTTTGGGAAGAAGTCGTGCAACTGCTCTGACCCCCATGTTCATGGTGGGACAAACCCCAAAATCGCGACCGCTGTGATTCCAAATCCCCTACCTGTTCGGGAAACGAGTAAACGAGTCAGTCAAGACGGCACTCCCACTCGTTTTCAATTCAGTCCGTCTATTCGTGGAAGATCTGCTTAGCGAGCATCACTTCCTGGTTGACACTGGCGCGGAGATATCGGCTATACCTCCAACCGCTGAAGACCGGAAATGCAACGCTAAGCTCCAAATCTACGCTGCGAACCAAACTCCAATTAGTACTTACGGAGTTAAGCTGGTGGAGGTAGATTTTGGCCTTTGCCACGAATTCAAGTGGGCCTTCATCATCGCCGATATCGCTGATCCCATCATCGGAGCAGACTTCCTTAGCCATTACCAACTGCTTCCCGATGTCAGCGAAGGGCACCTCCTTGATAAGACCACAGGACTTGCCGTAGTAGGTAAACCTCGCCCCATCGACTATCCCCCAGAGATTTGCCTTACCATCGCCCACTCAAATAGTCGATTCCAAAAAATCCTCGACAAATTTCCCGGCGTAACCGGTAAAGAAGGCTTACGCCCGAGGATTTCCCCTACCGAAGTCACCCACGATATCGAAACTGTAGGTCGACCGGTGTTTTGCCGTGCCCGTCGTCTACATCCCGAGAAGCTAAAGGCAGGCCGCCTTTCCTTCCAAACCATGCTCGAACGTGGTGACTGCCGACCCTCCAAAAGTGTCTGGTCATCCCCCTTGCATATGCACATGAAGCCCGACAAAACATGGCGCATACTTGGTGACTACAGAGCACTCAACGCACGAACTATCCCCGACAAGTACCCTGTCCCGAATATTATGGATTTCCACGCCAGATTAGCTGGTGCCAAATTATTCACCAAATTAGATCTCGTGCGGGCGTTTAACCAAGTCCCGATGACCGAAGAACACATCCCTAAAACAGCCGTCATAACCCCCTTCAATCTCTACGAATTTCCCTATATGCCCTTCGGACTTTGAAACGCCGCCCAAACCTTCCAACGGTACATTGATGGATTGTTGCGAAACATCGACTACGCTTACGCGTACATTGATGACATCCTCATTACTGCCTCCAACCCCGATGAGCTCGAAGAACGTGTTACCGAGGTCATACGGCGTATCTACAACGCTGGCCTCACTGTCAACGGTAACAAGTCCAAACATGAACGTGAAGAGCTCACCTTTCTTGGCCATCGAGTCAACAGCTTAGGTATCAAACCTACCCCCGAACGTGTCCAAGCTGTACTCGATTTCCCACTTCCCAAAACCGTTCATGACCTTAGGTGCTTTCTCGGAATGGTGAATTTCTACCGGCGTACAATTAAACATTGCGCTCACATTCAGAGTAAACTCTTCACGCTTATCCACTCCAACAAAAAACGTGACAAAACCCCAATAATTTGGACTGACACCGCCGAAACCGCCTTCCGCGACCTAAAGCAGGCGTTAGCAAATGCTGCTCTTTTGGCGCATCCTGACGAGTCCAAACAACTCATCTTGGCAACCGACGCGTCTAACCACGCGATAGGGGCTACCCTCTATCAACACGGTGCCGGATCGCTAGAGCCTTTGGCATTTTTCTCCCGCAAATTATCTGACACCGAACGCCGATATCCGACATACGACCGCGAATTACTCGCTGTTTTTGCAGCAGTGAAGCACTTCCTTAACCTGGTCGAAGGGCGTATTTTCTCCGTCTATACGGACCACAAGCCCCTCACGACTGCCCTGTTTCAGGCATGCGAGAAAGCTTCACCACGCCAGCAAAATCAACTAGAGTATATCTCGCAGTTCACAACGGATATTTGCTACATCAAAGGAGAGGACAACATAGCCGCAGATTGTTTGTCACGTATATCAATCTCCGCCATTACCTCTCCCTGTGTTGTGCCATACAATGAAATGGCCCTTTGTCAACAACACGACCCTCAACTCGCACAATACCTTGCAGACCCCAACTCTGCCCTCATCCTCAAATTGTTCAGAGTACCCGGACACACGTTACTTTTAACGTGCGACACGTCCACGGGGAAAAAACGACCCTTCGTACCCGCCAAATATCGGAGAACCATCTTCGATTCGATTCATGGGCTCTCGCACCCGAGCGGCCGGACAACTGCCCGTCTGATCGCTAATCGATTCATTTGGCCTGGCCTACGATCTGACTGCCTACATTGGTCGAAAGAGTGCACCGCATGCCAACAAGCCAAAATCGGTAGACACACCAAAGCCCCTCTCCAAGCTTTCCGCCCTACCGATTGCTTAAAGCATGTGCACATCGATATCGTGGGTCCGTTGCCGACAGTTAGCGGTCCTCGTCATTGTCTGACAATGATTGACCGCGCCACACGATGGCCTCACGCCATCATGACAACGGATATTTCCGCGGATCGAGTGGCAACACTCTTCGTCCAACACTGGGTGTCCTCCTTCGGCGTCCCCAAAACCATAACGACGGACCAGGGACGCCAGTTCGAAAGCGCTTTATTCAACTCGGTTGCGCGCCAGTTGGGAATACACAAAATCTCAACTACGGCGTACCACCCCCAATCAAACTGCAAAATAGAGCGCTGGCATCGAACTCTCAAAGCCACCATCATGGCCCGCGAGAACTCCAAAGACTCGCGTGGAGAATGGGCAGCCGATTTGCCTCTCATTCTTCTCGGCCTACGCTCGACGGTCATCTCCGACCTCGGCGTATCCCCAGCCCAACTCCTTTATGGTGAAGAACTCCGTCTCCCAGCTGATTTCTTCAAAGACAGCCCACCAAGTGTCGTCACTCACATCGATGCCACTAACCTTCCACAACGCATTCGTGAAAGTGCGAATGCGTTCACCCAAATCACCCGCAACCACGGCGATTCCCCCTCATACGTCCCCGCTGATCTGAAATCAGCCTAAAACGTATGGCTACGCGTCGATACACCTCGTAAGGCACTCGACCCACCGTACTCCGGACCGTACAAAGTCCTCAACCGTACGGATAAATGGTTCGAGATCGACATACAAGGACGACACACACGCGTATCAATCGATCGCCTAAAGTTGGCCTATGTCTACACAGACATAGAAGCCGACCCAGATGACTCAACTTCCGTCGATGATCCATCGGGACCGACAGTTGACTTGTCATCTGAGGTCATCTTACCTAAAAACTACGACTCACCCCCGAATGCCTCACCCCAACCTTCGACGTCGTCTTCACACATAGACGACACGCTCGATTCTTCCCCGATCGTAATTACACACGATCAAAATAAAGAATCGCCTCCCAAAGCGTTATCGAAGGAAAATACCCAATCGCACCCCATCGGTCTGTCTTCTAGTCGAACAGCTGACGCTATGCTCGATGACGAACCAATTGCGATCTCCTTCCCTCTCCCGCACTCGTCCGAGTCCGCTCACACAACTGACGACAAGTCAAGCGTTGTAGACAACGACGTATTACGAATTGTTTCATGGCGCCACCCAGTCGCATAAATACGACGCGTCTTCCTCCTCGGAAGACGAACAGGCCCCGCCTACAAAACAAACTCGTAATAATGTGCAACAACAGCTGCCGCAACCGCACCTTCGTTCGTGTTTACAAGACGAAAATAAACGGCGGTTACAGTCAAGAAAACGAGTGAAATTCGTGTTTTAGACACTCACTCTTCTCTTGACTTGCTTGGCTGTTATATACTCTTCATCAAATGCTACACAACAGGCGCTTTTAATCATATTTCATGGAGCGTAATAGATTGGTGAAATGTCCCAAGAGCGCCTTTCTCCCAGCATTCCGGTTCTATCCGAAGATGAAGAAACAGCCCTTTTAAGGGCTACCCCCCCATTAACAGAGGGCGGTAATGGCGATGAACCGTTGTCTCCTCGTGTAGACGACCATCGCTCCCCCTCTCCCACCTTTTCTTTCCCGACGTCACCAGCTGACGTTGCCCCGTCTCCTTCCTCCACGGCTACTGCCACCTTTCCACCGGTGAAGCAGACATCGCCTGTAACCTCTACGTCCGATCAAGTATCGGCGTCACCCGTGACGCTTACCTCTGTCGGACCTGCACAAGAGGGTACACGCCGTACTCCTTCTAGAGTACCGCAACGGCGATCGACGCTGAGGCAGAGGGTGGAGTCTGCTGCCAGGGGTCGAGGTGTGCCACTTCGACAGTACTGGCCGGCTCCTGGAGCAGCGGCGCGGGTCTCTGAGCTCGTACAGCGCGGCCTAGTCCGTAGCTCTCGTTCTCGAGTCTTCGTCCCGCTCCCCAGGAAGACCGCGTACTTGTTGGAGATGCCACCTCACGCTCGGACCGCTGTACAATTAAGCAATGCGCGGATTGACACCCGCACATTCGCTGAAGTCGTACTGAGCGTTCAATCTAAGAGACCTTCGCCCGGTCCTCAACTGTCTTCCTCGGCGGGACTCCCCTCTGGGGAATTCCCGCCACTCAAGACGGTTCAACAGATTGAACCGCTTCCCCTTCGGAAGCACCGAGCACAAGCGACTGCTACGTTGCGTACCAGCAGTTTTAAATGTCCGTCTGCAGCAACAAAGCGGTCCCCCCAACCATCCACTTCCAAAGTCGCGGAGGCACCAGTAGCCTCGCAAACGGCATCGTCAGTCCCGAAAGGCAAGTCGCCGTTACTTCGCCCTTCGGTCGCACCGACTGCCTTGGAAGAGACAGCGATGGAGGTCGACCCAACCTCGACCCCAACCGTCCATCTCCCGCCAACCCCCTCGTTTGTCCCTGAACGTGTACGTGAAGAGGTTGAACCGACAGAAAGTGCTGCCGTCGATAACTATTCCAGTATCGACTTAATGGCAACACCTTCGCCGGAGAAAGTCCCCGAGTCACAGCCGTCCACCTCTCTTGGTAAGAGTCCCCCGGCTGTTGACAAACCGGCGAAGCGTCCCCGTTTGAATCGCAAGGCAGGGGGCTGTGCCCGGCGTGAAGCTCGCGCTCGCGTTCTCTCTTACGTGGAGCTCAAATGGGACGAAAGATGCGGCAAAACCCGGACCCAAACTCCCGCTCCATTACCGGCTTCCATACAGGAGCCCGCCCCGTCTGTGGTACAGCCCTCTGTACTGCAACCGGTGGTTCCTCCTGTACCGCAGAATCAATCACTGCAGCCGTGGGAGCAATTTACCGCCGCCGTGCTCGCAGCACACAACGCCCTGTCGCTCGCCCTAGCGACAACCCTGATGCCTCTCCCCCAAGTTGTAATGCCTCCACCCAGAATTCCCATTCTTCGCATCTACAACTTGCGGCACCGGTTTATCCTCCGACCATGGTTACGTCGCCTTTAATGGCGTCACCAGTAACCTACCCGCCACCCCTCATGAGCATTCCCACGTCTCGTCCCCAGACTCCGCTCATGAGACCCCAAACTCGAGTGCACCCTTCTCCACAGCCTCGAGCACCCCGAACACGTCCTTCCCGACCCACACTCCCGGCAAACTTCGGTAAGTCCAAACCGAAGAGACCTGGTGACCCTACTATGTGAATGGCATCCGTGAGCATAGTAGCGAACGAGGCGCCACACTTGACTGGCGTCATAGGTCACCTTCAGTTTCCTCGGAAACTTACTAGGAGGAGAGTGGTGTGGCGACGGGTGGTCGATGACAAACGAGTGTGTACTACACACTCGTCGGCCACCTAGCGGGCCAGTGGGGTAAAACCCACGAACTACCTTTTTGTGCTCACGGCTGTATATTTCGTCTATGCAGCTTAATTATTAACTGGGCTCGGCCCGCACACATACGCATCCGTATAATATGCAACCGACCTGATTGGTATTTGTGTGGTGTTGTGTACGTATACACACACACCCACACTATTAAATACCTTTCATAAGGGTGCCTGAATTGGCTTAATTTCATTAGGTGTTGCAATAATTTTTTCTTCTATTTTTTCAAAACCTAATACACTATTCTCACTGTTTATGATTGTTTTGTATTCTGTGCTCTTTTTCAATATTATTTTTATTTTTTAATTAATTCTTTTTCAATATCTTTTTCTTTTATCTCCAGTTTTTTAAATTTTGTTTATTTATTTTATTTATTGATTACTGAAAAATCTATCCATAAATTTTTGTTCTGCTTCCTGAGAACTACAAATTTGCGAAGAAAAATAATTAGGTGTGGATCTAATATCTTTAGCCACTTTTCACTACTTCATTCTTCTATTCTTCCTGATATATCTAACGTGAATGATTCTAATACTATTTCTCCAGTGAAATAGACAAAAATGCTAAATTAAATGTTTCTATTTTTAATTTTGTTATTTTTTCACCTTCGAATTTTTCAATTAAATCTTTAAAGTCTTCCTCTAATAGTTTAAATTTTCCTAATTTTCTCTCTTCTAGGTTCAAGTGGTTTGACATTTGTTTTTATTTTATGCTCTTGATACACAATCCCCCAAAACAAAATTCTATGAATAAATAATATATACTATCTGCTTACAGCAAGAAAATTTTCTTATTTTTTGTTGTGCGTAAATTTGATTTCTATCTTCTTGTAGTTGTTGTAATCACTGATGTCGTTCTTTTTTGAAAATTTTGAAGGTTGAAGTTGGCCTAAAAGTGTCAGTTTTTGTGGGAGTAGATTTAAGATGAGTTATACAAAAATGGGAACGAGTACTAATTGATCATCAGGTTGTTCACTGTTCTTTAGTGGTCCTTATTGGATTTGCAGTTGATACTTCCAGAGTTAGCAGTTTAGCAAATCAGGAACTTGAATTTTTATCAATTTAAAAACTTGAAGATTTGAGTTTTAAATAAACTTCAAAAACATGAAATTATTTCATACATAAAAATAACATAAAATTCAAATTTAGCACAACAAATAATTTACATAAAAAATTCAATTATAATCTGCATTAATCTTACTGTCGTATGAGTTTTCAAAATTAAACTGTAGCAATGGCTACCACGATGTGAGGAAGTGCGAGGATCTTTGAAGAAATTAAAGAAGAACTCGATACGATCAGTTACAGAATTATATTAGTGACGAACTGAATTACAACATTTAAATAAAATATGAAATGGTAAAGCGCAACACTGGGCAACGCTGGTGTAGATTGTAACTACAGATATGTGATCGAAGGAGGTGGAACATATGACATATATATATATATATGTAAAAAGAATATGTATTCTTTTTCTCATAACAACCTTCTCATCATGCATTTGTATATTTTTGTCTTTTTTCTGTTTATTTACATTTTGACTCTGTCTATTATTATTATTATGCAAACCTACGTATTTTTGCTGACGATATCGGATTCTTATTATATCTTGTCTACATTGTATTGTATTATTTAAAACTTTCAACTCGAATGATGTCATTCTTAACCTATGTTAACTTGTTCCATATTCTTTGTTGACGTTGATTTATATAATCTTATTTTTGCTCGTTTTCATTCTCGAGTAGGTCAACAGGCCAGATAGACAGATAAAATATGTTTCATTCGTTTTTGCTCGATATATGCATTTGAAATTTCTAATTTCACTTTTGTTTCTCGTACACGATTAAAAATTAAATAATTTCAAGTTCAACGAATCTTCGTGTCTACTTTATTTATTTTCGAAGTGCAAATTAGCGTTCAAAATTGTTGAATACGAACTTACATATATATATAGTAGTGATGATGATGACAAGTGAGTGAGATGGAATTTTGTACCAAAAAAATTTAACATCCATAATAGTATCGTGATATAGACACACGAGCTACTGCGCATACACCAGGTACAGTATGTTTGGCAACAGCGCACAGGGCGCTGGAGTCTGTACTGGAGTCAAGGCGGTCACCAGACAGTTACACTTCGGTGAGGAGGAGTGTGACAATGTATTTTACAGTCTCATGGATGTTAAACTGACTAGCGGCTAAGGCCACTATATGGTAGCAGGAGCATTGAAAAAAGTTCCTTCGGACTATGAGGTGTTAGAGATAACATCTCATCAAAATGCCAATAAATAGGTATCAATAAAATGAAATCTATTAAAAAATAAATTCTAAATGATAAAATTTCGTATAAAAAATGAAGTTTTACCATTTTTTCCAAGTAAAAAATCGCTTCCACTAGAAAAGAAAATATAATTATTTCTCCTTTTCCATGCACCAAAATAATAATACGGGACTTCAAATAAATTTCCATACGTATATTAAAATAACATGGACGATGAAAATATTTATTTATAATAAAATAAATTTTTCGCCGCCCTCAGTAACACGTGGTAATGGCGGAAATTTTGTTGTTAAAATTTTTCCCGCCATCTAAAACAGAATATGCGTTGACCAAATAAGGCCGACGTATTGTAAATTAATATTCGAGGATTTTTTCGTTGCTTGACTTCGAAAAAATTCTCGGAAAAAACCAACATCATATACAATAATCCTCGTTCCAGCCTTTACGGCGAACGAAAATTATTAAAGAGAAAGAGAAAAAATTAATTTCTTGTCTCTCTTACTCATACAAATTTTAAATGTTTCTTAAAAAAGACACGATCTCTATCAAAATAATAGAGATCGTGTTGATAATGCATAAAGCGAATGAAGCGAAGGTCAAACAAATGACTTGGTATATACAAAAAGAATTAAGTTTGCAGGTCTGTGCAAGCAATTCGTGTAGTTATATGAATAATCACACACAACTACTAACACACTTTTGTACGGCCAAGGCAAAAGTGCTACCCTACCATTACAGGCAATCGTAATTACAGGGAAAAGCCAATACAAACACAGTAAAAAGCAGCAAACAGACATCGGGTTGAATATTTGCACATGCGTAGATACCCCTATCTTACGAATGGATTGAAATATTCAAACGGTATTGAACATTCACTCGTCTTTTGAATGATTTTGAACGTTGTCTTTTATTAAGTTTCTATGCGTTTTTGCTGTTTTTTCTTGTGTTTTTTAATAATTTGTTTTCTTGTTAATATATTTCAAATAATTAATTTCAAATTAACTATTTTTGTGTATCGAAACAAATTTTTATTTAACAAAAACTCGTTATTTTGTGAAATCGCGGGTCAAATAATTTTTACCACGTTTTGCGAAAAAAGTGCGTCAAAATTGTACCAGAAAACAATTTTGAATTTCAAAAATTATCATTTCATTGCTGAAAATCAAAAATCAACAAAAATGTAAGTAATAATAATAGTTAATAATTTAATTAATTATTGTGTTTCGTTTTAAAAGTGAAATGTAATTCGGCAATTTAAAATGAAAAAATTTACTTTTTGTTGTTCGTGAAAATAATTGATCAAAATCATATTATTTTTTCGAAAATAAATTACAATTAATTCGAAGGTGAATTAATTATTAACCATAAAATTTTTTTTATTTATTATTAAAAACTAGCAGTGTCGCGATTAATTTTACATCATTGCGCCTATGGGTCACGTCGAAATTAATTTTGCGGCTTGACCCATATGTTCAATTAGTTTAAAAATTAATATATATAAATTAATTTACATGTGTAATTCGCAAATATCGTCATTGCGCCTATGGGTCATGCCCGATTTTTTATCGACATGACTCGTAAAAAAATGACTGATATTTGTCAAAAATTTTATCTTTCCATTTTTATGTAAAATTTGAAAATACCATCATTGCGCCCACGGGTCATGCCCGAATTTTTACCGGCAAGATTCGTGGTGAATGATAGGTATTTTTACAAAAAAATTATTTTTTATATTTGTATCAAAAAATTCTCATGAGCCTTCATTGCGCTTACGGGTCATGCCCGATTTTTTATCGGTATGATTCGTAATGAATGATAGGCATATGAGAATTTTAAATTTTACATATTTCGTGTGTAAATTTAATTAAAAATTCATTGCGCATATGGGTCATGCCCAATTTTTTTATCAGCATGACTCGTAAATAAAATAGATTTTGCAGAAAGTGGAAAATTTTTTTTCCCTTTTTGTAAAATTTATTATTTATAATAAAAATATATTTTCTGTTATAAAATATATGGTAACGAAGTGTTCGTAATTTCGTATCTGTTAATTACAGATATGAAAATGTCTACAACATCGCGCAGATCTAGACGATCAACATGCTCACGATCGTCCCAACAATCCCCGCCACCACCGCCTCCATTACCTGTTCCTCAGGATATCCAACAACCTGAAGAGGTCGTTAATCTCCTTGAAGAAGAGGAGCTAATGGAATACGATACCGATCAACAACCGATCGTAAAACGTCAACAACAAGATCGTGATGCTAACCAGCAACCACGAACAGCAACACTCAGGGATGTACAAAACATCCTAGAGTCACAGAATATACAACCTTCGACCTCCAGGGTAGGACCTCCTCCTGGTTTTGGCATGCTCCCGAGCCAACGAATTTCACCCAATATTGGGAGAGCTCCTCAGCACTCGGAGACATCTCAAAATCGAGAGTGGACTTACCCTGAAGAACAGAATTCTCGGGAAGGAAGCATAAGTTCCTGGGAAGAACAGGTGGTTGACATGGAAATTTTCCATGGAAATGTAACCGCTGCAGGCGGTTACACCAAAGAATTGGAGTTGTTATTAAACAACCCCAATTTAACACGATTGGCAGCTCATAGACAGTTGAAAGCAATTGAATTTCAAATTAGTGAGCTGCAAAGGATGCCTAGGGGAATGGACCTTCAGTTTATGGTACTAGCAAGAACGTATATACGTAACTTGCAGTGCTTTGAAGCTGAAATCAAGGAACATTTCCCAAAAGAATCCCCGATGTCCCTTCCTCTCCCATCCTTTGCAGACCCACTACCGATGAGTGCTGACCAACCTCAACACTCATCCAGACGCAATTCAATTGCAGCTCAACAAGCAGTTCCAGAACCAGTACTGGAACTGCTGGAACAGCTGCTAGTCTCTCGTGAAGAAATCGATAGATTAGCGAGGGAATGGACGGAGGAAATCCGCCGTCAAGAAGAAACAGCTCGTCAATAGAAAATATTGATGAGGCAATTCGCTGATGAAGCAGCAAAAGCAATGATCGATTTAAAGGCTGCTGAAAATGAAATCGAGAAGTTAAGAAGCCAACAAAGGACGCGTCAAGAAACAATAGAAAATACGTTTCAGATGGCATTCGAAGACTTCTCGCAACAGTATATCCAACCGATCATCAGGAAAGGTAAGACTAATGATAATATTAATTTAATTAATATTCGTAAACGCAATACGCTACCTGAAACAATAACAAATAAAGAACCAGTAAATAAAAGAATTTCTACTGATCCTTCACCAGAACATTCTGTACGATCAACAAATTTTCCCGTACTTCAACAAATGAATTTAAATCCCGTTAATTCGAATTTAAACTCATTAACCTCTATGGTTCCAAATGTAATAGGAGAAACACAAAATTCCCCTATTTTTTCAGCAAATGAAAATCCGATACCCAAATGTTGGGAATCAGATAATTCAATTCAGTCAGAACAACCTCTGATGAATTTAAAACCCCCCAAATTTTATTTACAAAAATGGGACGGAAAAATTTTAACCTATCCGGGTTTAATTCGTAGCTTTAGATTATACGTACATTTACGTAATGACATAGCTATACCACAAAAAATTTCAATTCTTCAGAGTGCAATATCTAAAGACATTGTAAAGAAATTTAGTCATTTTGCCTCTGATGAAATTGGTTACCATCAACGATTACAATTTTTGCATGATCGTTATGGTGATCAGTCTAAAGTCAAAGCTGAAATTTGGTATCAAATTACAACTTTCCCATTAGCAGTTGATAACATATTGTCCATACAAGACACAATGGATGGTATAGCTGTTCTTATAGATAGGTATAGAATTATTTCTAACATCGTCAATAAAGATCAGCTGTTTAATGTGGAGGTTAAAAAATTCCCGCCACGTTCTTATTTAAATAATTTAAAAAGCACGGAAAGACATGTTTCTCATTTATTTTCGGCAATTCGTGAATTTGTAAAAATTCATGAACTTTTTGAAGACAAAAAAGGTCCTCAAAAACAAAATCCTGTAAAAACTTTTAATAACACTAAAAATTTTCAGGAAACGAAGAAAGGTCAGCCTAAAGGCAGACCTATTTTCGCTGCTGCTAACTTTAATAAAGATAACAGTAAACAAAAAGGAGGAAAGGATAAATCCAATCCTCAACAACCCAAAAAGTTAGAAGAGAAAAAACCCATTAATAAACTTAATGTAAAATCTTCTAATGTTTCAGAAGACAAAAAACGCGAAGCTATTAAAAGAGCGCAAGAAACCCCAAAGAGTGTTATGTTAACACCTCTTTCGGGCTCTTGCCTCTTTTGCAATGGCAAGCATTTAGCGCATTTGTGCTATAACACAAATACGCTAGAAGCTCGACTAGAGCATTATGCAGATAATGCAATTTGCATTACCTGTGCCGAGGCCCATGATGAAGGCACACCATGCCCTCATCTTCCTGCCAAAAATTGTAAATGGTTTACCTGTTACGGTGAAGACCATCATTCAAATCTGTGTCCGAATGCGAATTACCCAATAACCAAGGGTATTACAGATGCTTGGTATACAACGCTAAAAGAACGTAAAGAAATACTAAGTAAGCATAAAATTGATTCTTCTAATCAAGAACCAATTATTGGAAAAACTAATAAGTCTTCTACTTCACAGGAAACATTGGTTATAAGCGAAAGTGAACCATTCGATAAACCAAGGTTATCTAAAGAGCAAAAAGAAGCACTGCCAATGGGCAGTAACGTAGAAGCACCAGTAATCGGCACAGTCCAATCACTTTTTCATTTCTGCCTTTAGTATTTCCAGTTCTATTCAACAAGAAGATTTTTTTTTTTTTATTAATTCATTGCCGCATCCCCCAGCTCTCTATTCAACTAAAAAAATTTATTTTTTTTCCATTTTATCAACTCTGAATTTTAATTTTCCTCAAATAAGTCAGAAATTTCATTTGTACCAGTAATCGACAAAAATGTTCTAGTAATCGGCAAATGTGTTCCAGTCATCGGACATGCAAAATTAACCCAGTAAAACTTAAACCTTGGCTTTTTTCATATATTAGGCAATTTAAATAAGCAAGATTTATTGTAAATTAGTAATAATTAACAAAAGATTCAAACTTAAAAACAACATTTTGATATTGTTATTAACTATAACAATATTTTTTTTTAATAATAAAATGATGCAAAAAATTTTAAAATTAATATTATTTGAGAACATCAAAGTTAAAATGAAATTTTCCCCGGGTTTTGATTGGTTTAGGTAAAATTTTAACAATATTTTGTAGAGGAATTTGGTCAACATCTTCTATTTCTGGATAAATGAAAATTTCCTTTCTGGCAAGATATGGTCGCATGCATCTAATAGTTGCAAATTTATTTCCTTTCTTCTGAATAAAGGCCACATACTTTCGTACTGCTGAGCCATCCCCTGTTTTATATTCAACTACTACAAAATCCCCTGCACAAATTTCTTTAGATGCAGTGACTGGGATATCATTTGAAGCCTTCTGAATCAACTTAGCATTCTTTTTCTGGGTAATAACGTTGCGTATTTTACAGGGGGATGGCAATTGATCAGGTTCATCAACAATTTCTGAGTTTGTGTCTGAATTTTCATTTTCTGTTTCACTAGAAACTTTCCTTTTATTTTGAATCTTTTGAGATTTACCAGACGTCTTATTTTTTTTAATTGTTTTCTCACATTATTCACTTAACTTTGCCAATCTTTTTTTTTCTCTCAAATCTTTCTTCTTTTCGATTTCGAGTTGCTTGTCCAGTTTTTCTTGTTCTTTTTTTTTAAAAAAAGTTAACCACTCCTCAGAAGTGGCAGTTGATGGCAGCGTGTGTTCTTTATTTTTTTCAGTCTTTTTAGAGTTCACTTTAGGCCAAAATAAACTATTTTTAAATGGCGAAGGTGCCTGGAGCTCGTCAAGACTTTGTTTTTATCTGGAGAAAAAATGAAAGCAGATTCATCCAAATTAAAAATTCGTTTCGGATTTTGTAGCACGTGAAAAAATAAATCTTTTTCTGCATCCTTTCGTACCTATAGCAAATCAATCAATCAGTTAATCAGTGTCAAAATAATATTACCTTTAGGCAGGCATCGGAAAAGTGATAAAAATTTAAACTTACTCCCTCAAACCACCTTCTAATATCTATTTCTGTCACATCAGCTCTACGAGGAGTCAAATTTTGGCTTGTCCTAATCGAAATTTCAGGATGTCGACACATGAAAGATTCATACCATTTTCTACCAGGTGTACCATTCTTGAACTTGTCAGTTAGCCCCATATATGTTATAATATTTTTCACATTCTCAATAAACTGTTCTTTAGAAACAGGATAGCCACGTTTAGCTAATTCCAAGATCCACTTAACAAGTTGATCTTCTTCTGAAGAAGTAAATATAGTTGCAGGACCCATTTTTCTAAACTGAGGTGTTCTCTTATGAACCTTATCATCCAAAGTTGATCGTGGAACTTTAAATTCTTTGGCTGCATTGTAGATACTCATATTTTGAAGCTTTACTGCTTCAATAGCTCTTTGCATGTCCGAGTCATCATATTTGAAAGTAGGAGCCATTCTGAGGTGAAAAAATCCATAAGAAATGTATTAGAAATGAAGAACCAGTAATCGGCACACCAGTAATCGGCACATTTTTCTCATATTTCAAGGAATAATTTGAACCTTAAAATGTTTAAAAGTAATATGTCGATAACTGGTCAATGAATTTATTTAATCAATTACTATAGTTTTGTTATAAATATTTTTAATTAAATAAAATTAATTATATTTAAAAATTATTAATTCATTGCTGTATTGTTCCAGTAATCGAATGTATGCTGATTACTGGGTCACTTGTGATTTTTCTGTACCAGTTATCGGCATTTCATTTTTTGTTAAAAATTGATAGAAAAAAGGAAAAAAAGAGTAATATGAAGCTTGAAATACGAAGAAAAATGTTAAATGATTCGGTTAAAATTACAATCAACTCAAAAGTTGCAACTTACCTTAGTTAAATTACTCTGTATTGCTTCAATGCCATCAACAAGATTCATGAAAATTTCAACAAAAAGTAAAGATAAGAGAATACATGTTTTTATTTTTTTTTTTCATACATTTATAATTGTCCTGGATAGCTCATATTTACTATCGATAATATGGTAGTAAGTAGGTTTTAGTTATAATTTTTCAAAAGCGCTAAAGTCAATAGGTTTTTTTTTAATTTTTAGTTTATTTTATATGCCGATTACAGGTACCATATTTGGCCACTGCCGATTACTGGTGCTTCTACGTACTTATGATCTGGTATAAGATTGGTGGGTGCGTAGAGCAGCAAGTCGGCAACCGTTATTCCAGGAGAAGTATTTTGACTCGCGTAAAAATTAACAAAACAGGAATAAGTACGCGCGAATATATACTATATTTTTCTAATACATTAAATTTTAAAGAAAAAACATCTTTTAACGCGCACAAATCCGTAAATATAAGTCAATCAAAAATAAAATGTTGCGAAAAATCATATAAGTCTGTTATGAGTATTTCTTGTTTAGTGGTATCAAATGAAATGTAAGACTATCAATAGTTTGTTGCGGATAGTCTGACGCTTGTAAAAAAGCACAATTGGAGATAAAAAATGAATTATGCGATAGTAAAAACTTTTAAAACAGATGTAAAAGACTTAAAATTTAATAGTATACAGTTATTTGCGCAACCACTGAATGCTGCACTCCGCTCAAAATTTCGAACAGTAGACAAACCGAGTTCAACAATGACATCGCACGATAGAGGAAACTTATACGCTGACGACAGTAGGAAAGGCATAGTGATTATATACTAAAATAATATTAGTTGCAGTGTGAAGTGAAGTGAAGTGAAGTATATTTTTAATAACTTCAAGAGGGAATGGAATGGAATATTCAGCATATTCAACAATATTTGCATTATTAATAAATAGGTTATTTACAAATGCACCATCCTTGCTTGATGGAGTAGGAGGTTTCAGCGCATTTAACATAGTTTTTGAGAGTGGTTGAAGTTTCAGCGAGTAATTCGTTTGTGTTAGTAATGAGTGTTCGTAATTTGATAAAAGAAGAAACGATTAATTGCATTTCTTCTTGCACATTCGCTGATTCTCTTTTTAGTTGCACTAATAAGGTTTTCAATGATTCATATTCAGCAAAAGAATAATCACGTAAGTTTCTGATGTCAGTTTGGATGTGTTTTACATCATCTATAACATTCCAGTATCTTCTAAAGACGTTGGAAGTTTAACAAATTGTAAAAGGAAATCATTCCCAAGATAACTTGAAATTTCTGTGCCATGTTTTTCTATAGTAGCTAATAGAATATCTACAAATCCATTTAAATAGTCTTCTTTTCCTGCAGCTTTATCAAATAACGTTAGCATGATACGTTCCAGATCAAATGAAAGTTTACTTTTGTTTGTTTTATTAACGAGGTTTTCCATTTCCATACATATTTCTTTCAACTTAGTATGATCAAAAGCTACTAAACTAGAATTCAAGGTATTCAGCAAAGTGGTAACTGCTGATACCGAATCACAATTAAATCGATTGAGTCTGCTCATTATTAACGTTTTATTGATATAGGAGAAAACGAAAGTATCAAGTAATATTCGTAATTTCATTGTATTTATACTAAAATTTTTTGGTAAAATTTTAAAGGTATTTCTTCTTCTTTATCTATACCGAAAAATTTAACAATTGCTGTTCCTTTACGAGTATTTTTCGCAGTATTTTTTCAAGTAAATATGTATCTGGAAAACGAGTTTTCAATAGTTCATTTGCGTAAAACATTCCAGCTATTTCCACACCATCTTGATCTTCTAATATGTACAAGTGTGGATTACCAGGTATCACGCGTTTTATTTGAAAAATTTCCGTTGTCCAATTAGCCGTATATCCTTTTGCAAATATACTTTTATACTTCGATATTCAAACATCGTCTCCTGTCTTAAAACGTGGTCTTAATTTTTTATTAAAGTTTCTATGAGTTAATAGATATCGGAAAATTGCTTTTTCATCATTTTTATTTTTAACATCTATTGGTTTCATATTAGTAGTTCGGTGCACCGTATTATTATAAGCAGACGTCACAGGTTGCAAAAGTGATAACCAATTTTTTGAATGTTGTTGCGTAAAGTGTTGAAATAGTTTTTCTTTGATGGTGCGGATAACACGTTCCACAATACTCGCTTTTAGAGAAGAGAAAGTATGAAAAAAATTGATTTTATATTTTCGATATAATGATTTGCAAGAGTCATTTACAAATTCGTTTCCTTCGTTGGCATGTATATTGCGTGGTGATCCATAGGGTGATGTTTTAATGATGTCTGTTAAAGCGGTGCGAACGAGTACTCCAGTTTTTTGTTTTAACATACGAGTCCATAAAAATTTTGTGAAAATATCAATTACGACTAATACGTACGAATAACCTTTATTTTCTTTAGACAATTTTGTAAAATCAATTAAATCGATTTGCCACATGTCGCTGATACCTTCTAATTTGACATGACAACGTGGAAAAAATTTACGAACTGGTCGGTGTAATTCGTATGCAAGTTGTTCCATTTAAGCTATTATTTTTTCTTCTCTGAGTTCTTCCAAAATTAAAATAATTTCATTTTCTTCTTCCACACTTGTATTTCCAACGTTTTTAGAAGCTATGAGTTTTCGTAATCGTAAAATTAAATCTGAAACGTTATTCCAATAAACATAATTAGGTTTAGTAGTAACAAATTTTTTCAAGACCAGTCTATTTAAATAGTTATTTTTAAAGTTAAAGGCTTCACCAAGTTTTGATTTTTGAGAAAAGAGACGTATAATATGCTGATACTTATTTAAATTTTTATCGGCACCAGTTAGGTTTTCTAATTCTCCATTTTCATACAAAATGTTAAAATACGTTTTTTTATCATTTTCCAATATTACGAGGATATTTTTTTTATCAGTTGTATTGTGTGTTAATAAAGTCCACACATTCTTTGTTAAAGGATAAGTGCGATCTAATACAGTTATAGTTTTCGATGCATCATCTTTAGTGACAGGAAGTTTTGATTTGGATAATTCATAATGTATATTTTTTTGTCTAGTAAGCCTATACACATTCAAGCCTAATCTTGTTTTGTTTATGAATGGTGATGTACTATTTTGCGAGAAAGAGTACAAGTTTTTTTCATTGTTACCGCTATCAGCGTCTTCGTAATCGGTATTATACTTCTCATCATTATCACTTGTATCCGCATTTTCATCGTCAGCATCACTAATATTTTCTTGTACATTACGTCTAATAGTATTAGTACTTGCTTCTTCCGAAGTATTAGGAAACAATGCTCCTCTATAAAGTGTTGTAGATGGTGGAGAGATATTTTTTGTTTTTGGATTAAACTTAGCTACAACATTTCCCGCATTATCAATAGTTAAATTTTCTGGATCTATTTCATCATTTGTTCGTGGGGAAGTTTTCAATTTCTTTTTAATATGTCGTTTTCCTTCTGTTATTGTTATTTCATCAGTTGACAACTGGTCACTCGCATTAATTGGAGAAAAAATTGTTGAAAGTTCATGTAATGGAGAAGATGGGGTTACTTGTTTACATACAGCTCGTATGGGATGCAACGTATTACGAAAGTGAGAAATTGGACGAGATGATTGTTCAATACCAGATAACGATGTCACAATTTTTTTCAATGGTTCAGTTACAGGTTCTAGGGTTTTTCTTTGTAACTTGGATAGCTGTATTTCTTTAAATTTTGCTGTGTTAACTTTTTGTTGCACGTTATCGATTAAACTTGTTAAATTTTTCTTAACGCTTATTTCAGAAAAAATGTCTCGTATTGTATCCTGCGGAGTCTTACTTTCATTTTTCATGTTCAACGACATTATTATGTTGGGGATGAAGATGAAATGAGAAAAATGTCTAGTTGTTTCCGAAATTTTCCATTATTTATATTATTTTCTTTATCAATAGTTAAAAAGCCATGTTTCTCTTTCCAACATAAATCGCACATATGATAATAATTATCAAATGTGCAAGTTGGCGCAATATGTTCATCGTAAATGTGTCGTAAATTAATTTTGTCTTGCACAAAAATAATAATGAAATTAGCATTATCTCGTAATAAATGTTTTTCAATGTGAGTATAAGTTTGATACAGATAAAGTACATCAATTTTTCTATGTCTTCCAAAACAAAAAAAAGATCGAATTTTATTTTTGTCAGCTTTGAGACATAATACATCGTCGATAATTACTATAGAGTCAGAAAGACATTGTTCGGGAGATGGTAATGCAGATTCGTCGTGTATAAATTTTGCTTCTAAGCCGGTAATATTATTGAAAATTTTTTGTAGTAATAAATACTTTTCTTGTTCCAAAGATTTCGATAATATAAAAACATGCTGATATTTCAAACCATTTGGATGTGTTAATAGAGAAAATATCAAATTTGTTTTTCCGCAACCACTGGGTCCGCATATTATAGCTCGAATATTATTTGGTAATAAAGTACTATGTCGTGACAAAATGGATTTTTTACTACTCACATTTGCAATAGGAAGTTTTAGTTTTTGCGGGAGAAGTTGTATTTTTTTCATAATTAGTTTGCGAATATCTTATTAATACATTTACGTTTCAAAGCATCTATTTATACAAAGTTGAAAAGAAAGGTAATCAATGCAAATTTGAGACGAAGAATCTTAAGTGGAGCATTTGCTAATAAGTAACCTGATTGAAATACTAATGAAGCACTGGTTTGAATGTTTAAGATGTAAGCAATGAATATCAAGAAATATATATATATTATGGTCGGATAGTTTGAATGAGTAGTCAACATCGTATCTGGAAAACATATTTTACAAAGTATTTAGATTGTGTTCGTGTATTTGGTTGTTTTTGCTTTGTTTGTAAGTTTTCATATTTCATTTTTAGTATTTATTTACCCTTTTTAAATCAAAAATGTGTATACCTCGACGATCTGGAGTGGAGAACGTTGAAATCCCAGAATTGGAACATCCAATAATTGAGGAGGAGGTAGTAGGTAATCTTTTGGTGGATATATTCGACTTAGATCCGCAATTATTTGCTAGTGAAATAATTGCGGATGATATAAGGGACGATAGTGGTGGTAGCAGTTACGAAGATTATGATGACTATGATGTCTATGATGTCTACAGTAGTCTAAGTAGTCTGGATTGGTTGGAGGAGGAAGATTATTACGCCGATTCATTTCGCTTATTATTTTACAATCTGGAGGATTCTGATTACGGGATGTTATGTAACTGTCCAATTGACGAGGTATGCGATTGCGAATAAAAAAGGTTTACATTCATTTGCAATATTTTTATTTGGTGTAAATATGATATAAAAAACAATAACAATAACAAAATGTGTAAAAAGTGTATAAAAACATAACAGTAATAGTATGTATACAAAGTTTATAAAATTATATTTTTATGACCAAATGCTAAACTTTTTATTTTATCAGTAAAATATCATTTAACGCATTGATCATTTATATTGAGTGCTATCTTATTTTGTTTTATTATTCTAATTTTATGAGCAATAACATGAAACAAAGTTTGCTGTTTTATAACGTTCGTATTATTAAATAATGCGTCACAATATAAAGGGAATGTCAAATCACGCGAAACGATGTTTTTCATCACACCTTTTGCTTTTTTTACTTCTTTAGTTTCACCTGCTATGAGGAATGAATAAACCTTTAGAGTTAATGAGATATATTTTAACATTGTTTTACCTAATAATTCATCTTTAAATACACCAGGTATTTTTTTATTTAGGTTATTTTTTAACGGATGTTCATCGGGATAATCAGATAAATCAAAATAATGCGAATATTGTTGAAGGTATGGAGTAATAGTGTGATCTTGAAACAAAAAAATAAATGAATCAGTATCCATATAACATAAATTATATGGAATATTTTCAAACATCATTCTCATTTTTTCATAATAAAATTCATACATTAGAACTTTACTAACCTCGAGAATTGTCGTTCCTAAATAAATAGGAGAATTTAATCGAATTTTGGTTTTATATCGGTGTATTCCAATGAGGTTTTCGCTAAAATAGACTGCTTCTTTAAAATTTGCGGCTGAGACTAATTTTTCATATTGTTGTACTGATGTACATAAATTGAAATTGATACGTTTTCTCGCATTTTCTATAGTTTTTCCAAAAATTGCATTATTCATTAATTTATATAAATTCTTTTCAAATGCTGAATTGCTTTCAATTCGTAATTTTGTATTACAGTCTATATATGATGCTAAAACTGGACCTTGTTTGAAGCTGATAATTTTATTAATTTTGTTAATTTTTAATCCGTGTTTTAAACCTAACTTTAGCATACGGTAATGCGTGTGATAGTTTTTTTATTTTCGAGAGTACACAATAAACGTGTAACACTACCAGTATGCCTATGTTCAGGGAAAAATGGAAAATCATTGTGCACATTGTGTAATTCGATAGGATAATCAATATCAACATCGAAATAATAACCTATTTCCACCGTATCTGATAAATTCATAATAAATTTGTTAGTAAACATGGAAAAATTTTCAATTTTTTTAAAATTATCAATGGGTAAGTATTGCGACATTGCCCATGAATATAATGCATTCGCATCAATATAAGCTAATGAACAAGGAGGTAGAGAGGGATTATACGTTTCTGGACATTCGGATGTATTAGCTTGCACATAACGTGTTATGGTGTTTGTAATTCCACCACGTACAGCATTTTCAAAAAAACAATAAAAATTTGTTTCTTCCTGTGTGAATAAATGCAATTTAATTTTCGTCATTTTTTTCATAACATCGTATGCAAATTCAGGTAATGTAAGATAATGGGCGGGATCTAATTTATATACTCGTAAACATTTCTCACAAAATGTTGTGAATACATCAGCCAATGCACCTGTATCTTCTTTACAATAAATTTGCATATAGTCATTAAACGTTTGACATTGAAATACGTTCCATACTTCTTCAGCATGACGATATTAATCGTCACTAATTTCAATACCTTTTAACGCATCAGTGAAAGCTTCTTTTGGTGGTAATCTAGTTTCTGACAATACGCTAGGATCATTCAAATAATTATAAGGAAATATACCTTTTCTTTTTACTAAGTTATTTTGTTCAGGAAGTGGAAAAATTTTATCAACATACTTGAATTGTTAGGGATCTAATAGGTCAACTAATTGTTGTAAAGATGCTGTTAAAAATTTATACGAATCTACGAATTTTAAAGAAAAATGTTCGTTCACTTCAACGGAAAAACTTGTATATGTTTCTTGCGTATGTGGGATTACGTCTATTTTACAATTAGCAAATGACGCTTGTAGTATTAAATGAAAATCATATTTACTACCATTATGAAAAAATATCGGTAAATACCACTGACGTTTATATTTTAAATTACTACCACTATGCGCTACACTAAAAAGTTTTCCAGTTGTATGACAGTGATGAATACATTTTGCCTCATCATAATGCAATAGTTTTTTACAAATAACACACTCTCTGTGTTGCCAAAAATATTCTCCACATTCTTCGTCACTCATAGGTGGTAATACTGCGAATTTGTTTAATTTTTTTTCAAGTATTTTTGCTAAATCCATCACATAATTTACAAAATGTTGTGATGCATCTTCTCCCGAATATACATGCGAGTCAAAGAGTCTTTCTTCTTCTGCAGTATGAACATAATCTTTATAATTAATGTTTGGTGGAACAGTTACTATAGTACTATAACAAATCGCCTCATGTTCTACTAAGACTTCAGCCATACTTTGTAATTGTTTCACATCACTGTCTACACTACGTTGATTAAATGTTTGCCGTGAGGGTATTATATGTCGGAAAGTAGAAGGTTGTAATATACTCTCAAAATCAGCATACACAACAAAATGTAATGGTTCTTCGTATCCTCGTTCAATAAATTCAAAGGTTTCACCTTCTTTAGCTAATACATAATATGTTGGTTCAACTTCATTTTTCTTACAATAATTTTTATGCTCACGTATATCATCTTCGCAATCTACTCCACGAAAATAAGCTAAACAGCGTTTACAAAATAGAACTCTACCAGTATTCGTAGTATATTGTTTTCTTAGTAATGAATTTAAATCGGTAATTAGACAATAATGACTGTTTTTATGATCACTAGTTGTTTTTACTATAACATCCTCTTCTTCAACTGTTTCAAATTCATTACATGATCTAACAGGCTGGGTTAAATATAATAGATCAAAATGAAATCGTTTTTCTATATCAATAGTTTTAATTGGATATAGTAGATCATTTGAGTCAATTCCAAAAATATTAATAGAAACCTCGGGATTATACTTTTCAAATTTTATCACATCTTCCAATGGAGTTGGGAAATTGATTTTTGAAAAATCAAACCGTATATTATATCGTTGAGAAATATAGTCTAAAAAGTGACCTCGATCATAAGTGTCTGGTAAATGTTATAGTACTATAGTAACTGTTCCACCAAACATTAATTATAAAGATTATGTTCATACTGCAGAAGAAGAAAGACTCTTTGACTCGCATGTATATTTGGGAGAAGATGCATCGCAACAAGCATAAAATAACTTAATATACTATACATAAAACATTTTTTGTTATGCTCATTTTTAACATTAAGAATGCAACGTGTATTGTTTAATTTTACTGGTAATGGAATGTAGGAACCAACGTGATGTAAAGAATAGGTACACACACTTACATCATAAAAACTAACACCTACAAATGTCCATTCTGATTCGGATAATATTATAGTTTCAAAATGGTTTAAAAGTTCTTGTAACATTTTGTTTCGCACAATTTCCTCGATAGGAAATGCATTGATACGAAAAAAAAGTATATTGTTTAGTGTGTAAGGTTATTTCAAAAGGTTCAGCCATTTCACTGATTTTATTCCCATAAGTATCAAGCTTATGAACCCATCTTCGCGTTTGAATAATACATTTAATTTGAACTTTTACGGCTTTTTTTATCTAAAACTTCTTTTTTTATAATATCGGTAACAACGGGTAAAAATGATTCTAAATTAGAAATTAGAGATTGCGTATTAATTTGTGGAGTGCCATCTTGTTTTTTCTCTACAACAATGTACGTTGAAAATTTTTGTTTCATTGCGCTTCTCCCCCTGAAAATATCATAATTATTTTCATGACGTATAAACCATTTATCATTCATCATTGCACGTGAATGCATTAATGTGTTTTCATGTACTCGTAATTGAGAGAGAGTAAAAAATTTTAACGAACAAATATCACAATTATAACTATGTCGTTGTTGCGACGTACCAACTAAATTACTGGAACTTGTGGCCGACATATTCACCTCATCCTTGTTAGCATCATCAATGGTCGTTGCTACGGTTGAATTAGTGTCCGCACCATGTCCAGTTACACTCGGTATAATACATTCTTCTTCTTCTTTTTCTGGAGATATGATAGAACCACTAGCAAGAGGGATATCCACAGCATCATCATGCATCATCTCCAATGTCATATTATGAACTAAATTACGTTTATGCACATAACTTCGTAAATGGTTGGATAAACCACTGGAACGAGTAAACGATTTTTGACAAATTTTACAAAAAAACTTTGTTTCTATTTTAATGACTTAATTAAACGACGTCTCTACGATAGGAACACAAATACAGCCTCTATTGTATTATATAAAGTAATTTCATTTTTTAGTAAACTCCTCCTTTTATACTCATCAATTGTGTATTCAACATATAGTTTTACTATGTTACCACTATATTTCCTGGTACTGTAAAAAATACGAAAAAAAAGAAAAAGAAAAAAGGAAAAACAAAAAATGGTCAACCTTGCAAGTACTTTGGAAATTGCTGTTATTTAACGGGGTGTATCCGTTTATACATGTAATTATACTCAATAATGACCTCTAATATCTGGTTAAATCAAAGAAGAAAGTGCATTCGATTGCAATCTTTATAAAAAAGATTCATAGTTTTAAGTAGTAATCAACGAAAAAAAACATGCAGCTACAACGTGAATGTCGTTTATGAAATGGAAATTTTTATTTTATATTAATAAAAAATAGGGTAATTAACATAACGATTATATATCCAGTATATACTTCTCAAATACAATTACTCGTCCTTCAAATTGAAATATTACTAAAATTTCTTATTAAAATTTCATTTAAAAAGAGCTGTAATTAACACTATTGTGTCAATTGTTATATTTGCAGTAGACGTTGAGTGTAAAATTAAAGTTACAACGTATTATCGAAAACGTTATTTTTACTATTACAATGGTTGTCAGTCATTGGCATTTTATTGTTAAGTCGGATGTTGATTTTTCTATTTCGGCTCAAAGTGTTAATGAGTTATTAGAAACATATCAAAAGTATTCACCGAAAGTAAAATATATCGCGAAAGATTATAAAGAAATTAAATTAGAGTTTAGTGGTTTTGAATTCCGAGATCGTGTAGCTGCATTGCTGGCTACCACACCATATGCGGACTATCTCATTGTTAAAGGGGTATATATGGAGAAGTTGAATACTCCGCAAAAACATGCTGTATCTCCTCCTGCTCCATTATATGAACAAGATTCGCAAATGTGGAGCGATGATGATCAACATACAGAAACATTACTGTCGATTGTAGAAGAAATAGATCCTAGTTTCAAATCTCCGCAAATATCATCGAATTATCCAGTGCAAAAATATATAATAACTTCCGATCCTCATTTTACGATTGAGCAGTATGCGGAAATTGCATTCTTACCACAAACACGTAATAATGAAAGTGAGTTTATATTAGTAAGCGAAAAAAATTGTTGTTTATTACCCGGGGTTTGCGCTATATTTGCACAATTGTATAAAATTTACGCAAAACTCAGGTACGCGTTATTTTTTTCTTCCGTTGATAACCGCAAAATATTTATAAACGATTTTTTTATTTTAAATGCGATGACTTTCCCACTAAAACTGATTGTACATAATAATTCTTCAGAAACATATAATATTAAACGCAGGAACCTATTGCTCGTATGTCCGTCAAAAAATTGTCAGAGTTATTCTCAGCTAAACATCGAGTAGATGAGAAAGATTTCGAAGCTCGTAATGTTAAACAGTTACGTTTAAATTGATAATTTGCGTCATTGATTAATATTGTACGTATTATTCATTATTAAAAATTGTGTAATATTTTTAATAAAATGTCACATGATTTATATATTTTATTGTGTGCGAGTTGTTTTTTCAGTTGATGTGAAAACTTTATTCAACCCAGGAAACAGCAATGATAAATATAAATTTTTTATAAAACTAAAAAAAGTTTCGCGATAGAAAAAACTTGTTAAGTAACCACTTCAAAATGTGAAACAACTTGAAAGTAGTATGCAATGCACAACTATAAAAAAGTTGTATACAAATTAGTAATATAAAAAAGAACAAGCAATTTCACACTATTTTACATTCAATTTAGAAGAAATGAACATCTAATAAAACCAATATATATAAATAATTTATGAGGTCGACTAGGTAGCTATCATATCATCATAAAAAAGTTGTTTTCCTCAAACAGCATACTATATTTCTTGGAACGCATCAAAAGCAAAATGTAAAATAGAATAAATTAAAAAAAAAAAAACATTCGAGTTATAAGCTCATCTCCTTTCACTTCCATTATAATCTCTCTCATAGCTCAGTCGTCTCTGTCGCAGTTTTCATCACTTGGATGTTGCCGTTTCAAATCCCAGCAAAGGTAAAAAATTTATTAAATAGAAATTATCAATACCGAATAAAGATGGCGCTACTATATAGGTAACCAACATCCAATGGAAAGGGGAGAGGGGATATATAATTCTGGACTTGTAAAAACTTCAAAAATATTAGCTCTGACGTCATAGATATCTGGACTTGTAAAAATTTCAAAATAGCGAAGGACAAGTGTGTTGTTGTTGTTGTGTTGTAGTAGAAAAATGTCTCTTTATCGTATGT
Organism: Ericerus pela; assembly: GCA_011428145.1. Taxonomy (NCBI): domain Eukaryota; kingdom Metazoa; phylum Arthropoda; class Insecta; order Hemiptera; family Coccidae; genus Ericerus; species Ericerus pela. Next base: position 64,070 of record WOFM01000336.1, read on the forward strand.
CAGGTTCAGGGTCACGCACTGAACAATGGTCATTTCCCATATATCACCGGTCATTTCACTCAAATGCCTATAATTTCACTCAAATGTCTATAATATTGTCAAATATAGGCATTTGAGTGAAATGACCGGTGATATATGGGAAATGACTATTGTTCAGTGCGTGACCCTGACACTTGACATACGATAAAAGACATTTTTATACTACTTATATCTATAATCTATTTGTAACTTTGCGAAGAATAAAAAGGAGTGAAAGGCCTCTTCTTCTCTGTCAAAAACAGAAAATATTTCTTACTTTCTCATACAAAAATTTTGGCACTTTCGCCGATCTTTGCCGTTCTAAATTTCCAATTCAGTAAATATTAGGTAGGTAACTTAATTAAGCATAAAAAAAATCAATTACCTTCGGTGCGTATTTCACAAATAAACGAATTTTAGCACTTTGGTAAGTTCGTTCGGCGGCATTCTGGGCCTGACAAATGAAAGAAGTGTTATGGTGTTCCTTTTTAGGCTTTATGGTGAGGATTGACTTTGCTGTGAATAGTCTACTCTCAGGAATTTGTTCGGCTACGTACTCGATTTTACTATTTGATGAGTCTTCAGTGACTACACGACCCAAACCATCAATCCAGGTGATCTGTAAACACAAAAACGAAGTTAATATTGGAATAATGAATTATGTAGGTTTTGTCGGCTGGGGGAATCGAACCTGGGACCTACATATTCGCCAGCTAAAAGCGGTGAACTTAACCGCACGGCCATCTCACCGCCGACTATAACTGGCGAATGTATTTTATATTAGACAAGGTATGGCGGTTCCCACACACTCCCCCCCTAGAGAGACTCAACACGAGTTGAACGACATTAGATGCTGTGGGAGGTTGGGTGGAATCAGAAACGCCTCTTATACCTATACACACAGGCTTATACTACCTATACGGGTTCTATTTCCACTATATAGGGCGCCATCTATCGGCTACTCAAGTTAGGAAGGAGAGTTGTGAGTTCCACCATGCACCACTAGGGTGCGTGCGTGTCCAGCACACGTCAAGGGTCACCAGATGTAGGTTTTGTCAGCTCGGGGAATCGAACCTGGGACCTACATATTTGCCAGCTAAAAGCGGTGAACTTGACCGCACGGCCATCTCACCGCCGACTATAACTGGCGAATGTATTTTATATTAGACAAGGTATGGCGGTTCCCACAAATTAATAAGTTAACAACATATGGCTAAGGTAAATATTAATTGAAGATCATGGTCTCAGACAAAAATTTCAGCTTACTTTGCAACTATTTGATGTGATTCAAATGATAAAATATATCATTATTTTATTATTATTACTAGTTGTCAGGCCTCTCTTTGCAGGGTTATGGAGAGTGAAAATTAAAACTTTTCAAGATTGAAGTAAAAAAATTTACAAAATTTCCATTTCTTGCACAGTTGAGGATACATTGGAAATGATTTTTGTATTTAATTTTCATTTTGTTAAATAAATGTACACATTTTATTTTTCATATTAGGGTAACACTGCTAAAAATTCGTTGAGTATAGGAAAACAACGAATTTGGTTTTGTGTGTTGAAACATGAATACAATCAAGTACACAAGCACACTAACAAAACAATCATGGTTTTTTTGTTTTGTTGATATTTTTTACTTTTTGTTGCGCATGACATCATCTTTCTACTATTTAGGTACCTTAGGTTAAACATTTCCAATGTTAAAAGGAATACTAATACAACAGAATTTGTAAGTGCAAAGTAAATATGACTATCTACTTGTTCAAAACTACAGAACCACTCAACAGATGGAGGGGAAATTGTAAGATCTATTTTTGCTATTTGGAGGAAGGTTTGAAGTCATCATCAAAGTTTGAAGGCTCTCCATATGAAAAGTTGCGCTGTTTCACTAAAATACAACAATTCCATTTTTTTTTTTTTTTCAGTAAAACAAAAGTGAACAACAAAGAATAAAAAAGAATGCAAAAACTGCATTTGCACCCCTTTCTAGAAAATCTTACTGGTAAGAATGAAATTCCGTTTTTTTTTTTAAATTTAATAGTCATCTATTCAACAGACAACAAAAAAAATTCTACTTCAAACAGTATTTTTGGCCCATATCTGCAGCCCCTCTCATATTTTCAGAATTTAAAGAAAAATGTATCTAAATGTGATACTTACTGAGCAGTTTTCAGCTTTCTACCTCAGTGGGAAGTAGGAAAAATAAATGCAGAAGGAAATCTGGATGTTTTTGAATTTTATATAATAGATAAAATTATGCTGGCTCAAGATGATAAACAAATTTTTGATAAACATGTGACCTGATAGCTTTTTAACAACCTCAAAATTAACTATAAGTGACCAAACCTAAAACCAGCACCATTTACTATACAAGACCAAAATTAATAGTTGAACTCAAAAGACACGAACAAATGGGAAAATGTGCGCAGTCTTGCAACTATAAAAATAGTTTGTAACATTCATAGCGTTTAATTTGTTTTTATAATATATGATCAAAAAAGTAATGTTTCCATGGGTATTTTGTAAATAGAAAGTAGCGTTTATCATGGATGAAGCATAACCTTGATGTAAAGTAAATATCAGGGCCATACCTAGCTTTTTTTTCCACCCTGTGTGAACAAACTTTTTGACACCCTCCCATTAAAAGCACATGCCGCATTGCGTGTACTGATTATGTTCAAAATTTAAATATATGTTCTAAGTGAAAAAAAAACACAATTTTTTTGCCAGTTAAATCAGAATGATATTCGACTGTATTGGACAACAACAATGTATTGTATTAAGGTTTTTTTTTTTTTTGTTATTATGGTGACCTTGCACACACTGCCGCCTTGTGCAAATACACAGATCACACGTACCTAGTTACAGCACTGGTAAACATTCCTTCATGTATAAATTTTTAAATAGAGGTTTTACATTGAGGCATGTTCAGTTTACATCGAGGCATGGGGATTGCAAGGTTCCAATTGCTAATGTTTTTATTTTTATTTCAATTGTAGTATTATAATTCTCTTTTTATTTATTATTTGGAAAAAAAAACAAAAAAAAAACCGGAGAGGTATTTAAGCTTGAAACTTCTTGCATGGTAGACACATTGGCTATACACAGCATCACAATTGCTCATACTGACTGAGGAATGCATACCATTTTTGATCAAATCGAAAATATTTCACCCACCATTAAGAATACTTACAAATCATTTAATTAACGTTTCGTCGCTTTCTGATCATTAATTATGAAAAGTATCTTCCTCAACAAGGTTCAAAAGTGAGATTACATGACTTGGAAATTGCTAACTCCCTACGCTCATTTTGCAAAGTTTTCTTTGCATGTAAACATTTACTTTCGAACATTGGTGAGTAAAGTACTATTTTTTCTCAATATTTTGGAAGGCTCAATGAGATAAATGATAATTTTAATTTAGCCATTAAAAATATTAAAAACAGGGTAGTAGCCTAAACAAAGATTGAGACTAAGACCTACTTGACATTTGTTTCTTGTGGGTACTTGAGCGAACTGTTAGTAAAAAATTTCAATTAAAATAATTAGCATTATCAGGGTAGGTGCCTAGCTTTGGTTACTGAGTAATCAAAAGAAGAGAGGATTAAGAAGCAAAAACAGAGAAATAAGAGTGCTCGAATAAAGGATTTGTTTTGTTTTTCTCTAGAATTAACAACCCAATTAAATAAATGATATAGATAATACCTACATATAATTTCATAAAAAAAAAAAAAGTCAAGTAACTGACGAATTTAAACAGCTTATTCTCTTATTCATGTTTAATATCGCGAAGAGAACCGAAACGAAGTTCTGACCTTCTCAAGTATTTCCAACATTTCAAATTAATGAAGGCTATGGAAAACCAGGAATGAATTCATAGGGTATTTCTATTGAAATCCAAAATAAATACAAGAATAAACTTTTACTCGTTCTTATTACTTTTGCCAGCTTTATTATTTTGCAACTCCTTTCATTGTTAGAAAAGGCAAAAAGTTATTGTGAGAGCTATAATTTTATCTAGTGCTACAAGCTAGTACTGCCGTTTCATTACTCGCATCTAGGCCATTAAAAACAATGTATATTAAGTATATTGAGGAGAAAAAAAAACCCTGGTAAATTAACGTGTATAAAAATCACCTAAATAATAGGGATTTTATTCTCTGGAAATGAACGAATTTTGTAGTAATTGAGTATTTTTTTTTGTAGGCGTATAGCTGTATACCTACTAGTTGCTCATATAATCTAAAAACAAGCCTATCCAGTCAATGAATGAGTACCTAGAGAGAAAGAAAAAAATTTATATCGGATGCAGACGTACACACGGCGAATGTTGTCTCGTTGAAAAAATTATTTCCTGAGTGGATACATTTTTGAAAGAAGCTCCAAATATGCGGGGTGAAGGTGACAACGATTAGAATGAATGGTTAAAAATAATGACAAAAAATGTATTTCCATTTCTTTTTCCTTTTTTTTTTTTTTTGCTTTGTCTGAGTTTTATTTTTTCTAGCCACGTATTAATCGTGATTCGAAAAAATAATGCCGTCGGCATTCTTCTTTCACTAGGTTTATTTTTTTCTCTGCTGGCATACTGTCAAAAAGTAGCCCCCCATGGATCGGCAAAAGTACATATGAGCTGTACAGATGAAACGTACGTAGGAAACAACAGAAGATAATTGCTACTGCCGAATGTCAAAACTTAGAGGAGACAGAAAGAGACAAACACAACACAAACACACACGCAAAGACAGGACGAGATAGTTTAGAATTTGAACGACGAAAAGCAGAGTGGGTAAATGAAGAAAAAATAACGAAAAACTTTCTTTTTTTTTTTTTTGACCTCGGCCAAAATGTGCCACAGTTTATTGGTCTTCTCAACTCATTACCTTCGAAGAAATCAGTTTTTGCGAAAATTCCATTCCCCCAAAGAGCATTTTGACGATAAACCGTTTATGGTTGAGTTGGCGTATTTTTTTTTTTTTTTTTTTTTTTTTCTTGCACGTATACAAAAATATTTTTTTCATTTTTTACTGTTTTGTTTTTTCGCGAAAATTTCATACAGAACGATCAAGTCGTTAAATAGTTTTTAGAATGAAAAATTTTTTTGAGTAGACTACGTTTTTCTCCGTCGTTTACAAAGGATTACACACTTTTCCATGCAAATGACTTAACCAGGAGGTTTTTTTCGTTTTTTTCGTTTTTTTTTTTTTCACTCCACCAAGTGATACAAAATATTATATTCGTCACAAGTGGATTTCATGGCTTTGGAAACACGTAAACAATCTGAATTTTTGTAAAAAAAAAAAATACAGTTTTTTCTTCTTTGTGCGACGACGAAAGTTTCGGGTCGCCAAATTACGAATAACACCGACAAAATTTTACGACCTTACGTACGCCAACATTTCTTTCAACTAATACCCGTTAATATTGATGCCATGTTTTTTTTTCTTGCCCGCAGCATTGTTAAGAAATTGAGATTAACACATGGCAATGTGTATCTCGACAGAATACGAAGAAAAATAGAGTTTTGAATCTAAATTTTTATTTTGGAAATTAATAAATTTGAATAATGAACTCCTTATTTTCAAATGTATGGATTTATTTTAGACGACAAATCGCTCGGTTTTTCACGCCTAATCAACTAGAAAATGGATTCTCTAATCAGCTTGTTTGCCAAAATATTTTCACAATTTTTCCATATTTCGGACAATGAGGTTTCAGAGTAAGTTCGCAACTATTTTGCCTAAAATACAGGATAAATGATACGAGAATAAGAGTCAAACCTGCGGTGTGACAAGTATTGAATAAAAATTTCACTTCAAATGCAGGCATGTAAAAATATTTCGTTAGATCGAAAAAAAAAAAAGAAAAAAAAGAACTATCACTTCAGTATTCATGCAAATAAAATAAGCAAGATCGAACCATAACTCGTCGACCTTACCTTTAAGGGCGTATATAAAGGGGGTCCAAAGGTTTTGACCTTCCTTAGCAAAACAAAAAAGTCTCGACCTCTAAAAATTGTATTTTTTTGTCGGTTTTGGTAATTTTTTGTTTGAAAGGGGTCAGAAGAGATTACTGAGAATGTGTTGACTCCCTCTACGACGAACTTATCTACGCCCTTGCTTACCTTAATCTATTTTAAGCCCCACAACAATACTGATCCAGTTGGTCTGGGTCTGACAAAACTTAACCTGAACAGGTCCAATTTGACCAGACCCGATATAACATGTTTAGATCTAACAACATTTAAATTTGACCCAACCATATATATATAGTGATTAACCAAAAAGCCTGTCCTACGTGATCTATCTTGACAATATTGAACCTAATCGAACTAAATTTAAATCAGCTAATTTCACTTCACTGCTCTTTTACTCGACTTTTTATTTTTAATGCCCCTTGTCTCGACACAACAACGATTCCATTTAAAATTACGAGCAGTCTGCGAATGGTTAATAAGGAAAAATACTTTTCCTGTGAAATAGATGAGCAGAATACGGATCCGCGTATGCAGATCAGAACCATTTTTCTACGGAAGTCCTTATCCCCCTTCCAAAAAAGTGATATCAAATTTTTACTTAGTAATCTACCTTTTCAAAAAATTTCTGGGGGAGCTAAGCAATCGGCTCAAGGTATAAGCCCTCCAACCATCCACTTACTCACACTTCTGCCTGTGTTAATCAGCTAGTCCCAGAGACAGATAGCAAAATAGATGTCCAATTCCTTACACACTTTGTCGTACAGAAATACGTTAAAGATGAAAACAGAGCTATCAGAGTTTTACGTTCTGTGCATCTAAAGCTGCGCATATTTCACGAAATTTAGCATCGAATTTTTTGGAGATATCTATTTTCATGTCATTATAGCTACACGGTGCATGCGCAGTAACGATTAATATCACGATCGGAAAATTTTCATCTTTGACATGTTTTTGATCAGCTTATTGGGAATCTCTTCAGCTGTATGTCTCTGGCCAGGAGTGGCTAGGACCCGAAATATTCTAACCACGGACCCCGGATTATGGATCATAAAAAAGATTCGTGATCCGAAACTCGAATCATTTTTATTTGATGAATCTATGATCCATGACTCGAATTATTTTTTTCAAATTTTCCAAAAAAATAAAAAAATATGGAAAATGAAGAACGTACTTGGGCATTATTCATTTATTTTTTCGAAATTGATGAAATAACTGTTGTTTTCAAATCATCCATAGGATCCGTGCAAATGATCTCAACGGCTCCTTTTTTGCACAGATGATCCGTCATCCGCATCATTCTTTGGAGAGTGATTCGTGATCTGGACTCGAATCACTTCTTTGAAAATTGTTAAGGATTCGTGATCCCAGTCATGTTTTTTGTGATCTTGCCCACTCCTGCTTTGACTGATCCATACGCGGTAGAATGACGTGCAGCGACAAGAAGAAAACTTTCGACATTAAAAATCGTCAAGCTTCGGTATCCGGAGTTCGTTCTTTACGATTTTGTTTCTCACATTAGTGACTATTCAAAACCTTCTTTTCTTGAAGGACTGGGGCACGGATCTGTTACCGAAAAGGGAAGCTGCATCGCGTTTGGAAAATGTGCCGCACAAATCAATAAAAAGTGATTTCGCTTGCTGATGTGCGGCACAGATAAATCAAATGTCCGAACCCAGTGGTGAGATTTGACCCACGAATGTAAGCTAAAATATTCAAGAAAAACCCTTCTGACGCAGCAGACTACCACGCTGCTTCGCGAAAAACAGCAAAGTTGAAAGCGATGGTACGATTACCATAAAAAAAACAGTCCCAATAGTAAATGCCACGCCGTTTCAAACCACAAGGGAAATTATAAAGATGAAGAGAACACAAATAATACGCTTCTCCAAAATGAGAAACGAGAACATGGACGATGTGAACCTCTAGTCGAAGGACACGCAATTTTCATGCGATTTCGACGATCGGTTAATGCTTATACGCGTAAATGATGATACTGACACGAGTCCATGTACCTACATATATCTATAGAGTGATAATAAATGCGTGAGCAGAAAATCACCTAGTAAATTGTTTTCGAACGCAGCAACGCTGTTCACAAATGGGTTGGCTAATACATAATTGACGACGTTGGCTGTTGTAACAGCCTACGAATGCAGATTTACTTACCTCAGCCGCCGGTTTGCCTCCTTGCGATACGCACTCCAATTTGATTTCGCTGTCTTCGGTCGTCTCCAGTGAACTCCCTTGTATAATGCGAGGTTTCTCCGGTGGTACCAGTACCATTAGACGCGCGTATCGAGAACGAATTCCAGTCTCTCCGTTAGGACCTGAGGATACCTGGCACTGGTACTTGGCATCGTCGTCTAACGTCACCGGTTCAATAGCTAAACTGAAATCACCTGCGAGAAAGGGGCTCGTTAATTCTACGCCAGCGTAAAAATATTACAATAATAATTTATTGCTATGCGATATTATCGGTCTATTCTGTTCGGGAAAAAAAGTTCGAAACTGTAAAACTTCTTAAAGAGAAGGGCTATTCTATTTAAAAAGGTGCGGAATTTGTTCTCTGAAGAGACTGTTCGATTTGTCAGGACAAAACTTGAAAAAAATTTCAGTTCTCCAAAAGTGCCGAACTTCCTGATCATAGGCGGATTTGAGGAAAGGCTGGGGAGACATATAGTTCCCTCCAGAACAGACATTTATTCTGCCTATAGGTTTTTCAACAAATAAATTGTACCTACACAAGAGGCAGAGGTAAGTAATACTTGGCAAGAAAACCCTGCAGAAGCTTTATTTTTTTTTGGGAAGAACCCTGCACGTTTTAACACCATTTTGGAGGAGCATAGTATTTCAACTTGCAAAAGGTAGCCAAAAAATCGAAACGAAATTTTTTTTTTCAAGTCTCATTGGCTTTAAATTGAAGAGGGAGGAGGATATTCAGCAGTTTTCTTATTATTTTTGACGTTAAATGTTAATGCGCTAATTTTTTCAAATGTACTGCGTGAATTTTTTTATCTTATTTTCCTTTGACATCTTGTTCATGATCCAGTTCGGTGAATAACTTCTGATGAAACGTTTTCCTCCAAAGATATGATCGTATTGGTATCACATGCTTTCCAACGTACCGTTTGGAGATATCTATTTTTCAAGTTTTTGTCATCGTGCAGAACACGCATAAAATTAAAATCTTAAAATTGGATCAAGTTCACACTCTCAACGAAACTTCGTCGTAAATCTAGAATTTAAATGCAAAATTTTTTCATCAAGTTGAACAAAATACAGTTCAAAAAGTAGAAAAACTATTGTGAAAGCGTTTTTTTAAATTTTAAATTTTTTTATGTACACTTGTACAGAGTGTGCGCTCCTTCATTCGAATAACGACTTCTAGAAGTTTCTGGAGGCAAATCAAACCGAACATTGGTCGCCATCCTAAACCAAACTGGCGGTGTATTTGTTTTGGTTTATTTGGTGCTTCTAAATGAGATTGAAAAATTCATGCTTGTACATTGCAAGCCACCTGATCCCAACCACCTTCTCCCCCACTACATCGGTATAAAACAACCAACAGCCGCAGGATGCTGTTTAGAATGGCTGCGCTGCCAAAGCCAAATTAAAAAGAAAAAAAAAACCACGAGCATTTCGAAGTTTAAATGAAATTTTAATAAAACTCTGAAATATTTAAGCTCCATTTCATAGGCACAAGTTTACACGAAAAATTTCCGCGAGAGTGGTAGAGGTTATTACGTTTTCGATTGAGAGAGAAAATTACAGCTTTTTGTTTCAGGCCTATCTATCTAAAATTTCGGAAAAGTTGAAAAATTTTGAGTTTCGTAATTTCGTTGCATTTGAAAGTAACGCACTTTTTCAATATTAACGATAAACAAATAATAGCTAGGGGATGTTACTAAATTTTGGAAGTATTATCCATCTTCGGCTTTTAGAGAAAAAAAATTCTGTAAGTTATAAGTTGATTTCAATTTTAGAATTCAGCTCAAAATTCTTACTTAAATGGAAATGGACTACCATTGAATCTCATTAATTTTTCCTATAATTTATCAACTGCACAAACATTTTTTGGGGCTTTACCCCGAAATCATAAATAAAACTCTTGACAAGACATGAAGACACTACAAATGGGATATGAACGTTAAAAAGGTACCTGGGAAGAAACTTGGTGAAATTACCGAGGAACTCTTTTTAAATCACACATTGTAAGCCCCTAGGTCTGACCTTTTGAAGATGTTCTTTACTAAAAAAGTTTAATTTTGGTGCAAATACAAATACAACACGTATTGCGTGGACTTTTTGATTTCAACCAGGTTACGAAAAAATGCAAAAAGTTTCATGCAAAACATATTTTTTAGAAGTGTGTCATGAATGCGTAATTTTGTGACCGTACTTATTCTGAGAATTACCTGAATACTATTAAAATTTCATGCATCGCCAAGATAATTGAATTCAACTCGTACTTACCAACTAGTTCGCCACTCACAATGTTTTTCTCTAGCACATAACAATGATCCTCCAAACTTGATAGTCATTGTTTTATTAGTTTTTGGCCCGAAAATAAGTTTCTTCTACGATACCTACTTACTAGATTTGCATACTCTAAACTATTTTGCGATTGAAATTGAGTCGGTTTGACTCGATTTCCATAATTCAAATTGCTATAACATCCTAACACACTTAGAATTACCTTAAAGACATCCCTTCTAAACTCTTCTAAGAATACGACGGAGAGGTTGGAAATGCGGGTCAAGAAAACGAATTTTAGATGATCCTCACGTTCTTTTCATTTTTTATGAATTTTATCCAAGAATTTAAGGACTGCACAATGATCGTGAAATTTAAACCACAATCTTGGGTTTTTGATGTAGTCTAAAAACAACCTAGCTAAGCTAAGTTGGAAGACCTCAATTAATTATTATTATTATTATTATATTTTATTTTATTTATTTATTTTTTTTTTAAATATCAGCTTCTGCAGAGTAACACTCAATTTTGGTACCCTATAAAGGGTGGCGTGACATGAAAAATTAAAAGATTATAAATACATCATTTTAAAATACTATCACTCCAGAACCGCGGGATAGATTTGCATGAGATTTCCAAAAAAAATTGTTTTATTCCAAAGAAGGTTTACAGATAGGCTTATCATAATTATGAAATTCCAAACAGGGACCGGGGAAAAATTTTTCAAATGAAAATTTTTCAGGTAGAAACCCAGTAGTGGTGTTTTTTTTTTCGATATTACTGATAATCATCGATAATCTTCGAATATTGAAAATATCGACAGTACATTACAATTATCGATAATTATCAGTATTTTTGCAATAACTGCAACGTCTACAACTATAATAAAAACAAAGCTTAAAAAATTTTGTTTCGTGGCACTGACTTTCAAATTTTCATCACCTGATATTTTATGTTGAATTATTTTTCATAATAGAACTTAGAATGTGGAGTGAATAATATGTCTTCTATGGTCTGACATCTAACTCCGTGTCAGTGGCATAGTGAGTGGTTTCTATAAGGGTGGTAAAAAATTAAAATTGACAATTGAAATTTTTGAAATAAAATTTCTAATAGCTTAAAATTGTGAAATTGGTTAAAAAAAAAGAAAAAGAATGTCGATTTTGTTTTATTTAAAAATTCTTACAATATTTCGTTGCCACTGGATTTCCAGTTTATGCTCTATACTCCGTTCATGCTAAGAAGTGCGTGATGTCAGAGTCGCTATAGACGTTGCGGTTGTTTGGGGAGAGACGATAAGGTATCGATGCACATTGCAATACAAAAAAAAGTATCATTTTGTGGAATAAACAAACATCGTATTTCAAGCAGATAAGTGTGGATATGGTTAATGAAGTCACTTACTTCTTAGCGTGAATAGAATATAGAATAGCCTACCAAGTTAAACAGAACTGTCCGATTTTTATTTTTGATAAATTTGGGGTAAAACTGGAAGCTCAATCGGCCGGGACACTGGGACAGGTACCTAAAACCGGAATGTATAGTAAGCCTATTTATATCCATCGAGGAAGTCCACAGCCCCCCTGCGAGCAAATTTAACTATTTTTACCGCCTGCGAAAACAGAAAATAGACAAAACATTTCTTGAAACGAACGAAAACGAGTAAAAGAGAACTGAAAATTTCATTGTCTAACGTCCTCCAGTTGGTGAAGTGGATTTGAGCTGCGATCATGAACTAAACAGATAATTTATAAGAGTTAATAGCTTATGTGCTTTAATTATCAATTCAGTTCATAATCACAACCATATTATGATTCTCTTTCTCTCAGTCTGTTTCTTTTTTTAATTTTTCGTGGGATTTCATTTGTGTCTATAAAAAAAGGGTTAAAAAACAATTATTAGACACTACGCATGTGAAATTACGGATAACAGCTAGTTATTCTCGGTACGTATCCCTCGAAACATTCTTCAATACCGACCTTTTTTCCACATTATTTAGCCTTTTCCCTTCCTCATTATGCGGAGTAAACAAGGCACGGACTTGGAAGAAAAAATTTACGAAGGGTTCTCCGTAATTGCGATAAAAAATCCACTAAAACCCTTTCGCAGTATTTGCATTTTGAAACGGTGACGCAGGGACGAGCGACAGAAATCGGTGATTTCGCACACCAAATTTTGCGTGCGGTAACAGGAAGGAAGGAAACCTACAACCAAATTTCTCGTCTTCGTTATTTTTCTTGCCGGAAACTTTTATGGCACCCGCTTGAACGTACGAGAGATGAAGAACCTCGCGAGAGTTTTAACCTTACGGTAGGGTAGGGCACAAGTTGAAAGTGCAGCGTGTAAATACGAGGGGGTTGTATTTTTGCGTACGGTGTAGGTATAGGTGTACGCAAATCGTGTGCACCACCTGTCAACTTGCACGCGTGCCGCCCGGGTTTGTACATAATTAGAAAATACGGAAAATACCGAAAGCATTTTCTCGAAGGGACGTACCTCCAGAGTGTAGTTTATACGAAATTTACCGTTCCACGTACCACACACATAAAACGTTTTGCACGATCGCCAGTTTTGGGCGTTGACACCGAGATACAAAACGCTACATGACGACAGGCAGAGAACAGGGATAAAAGGAGTGAGGTTATAAAGAAAAAAATAAATAAAAAAATAAAAAAAGGATTATAGGAAGGTACGCTGGAGAATTTTCAATTTTTCGTTTCCTTTCTTCATTCGTACGCTTCACTACCAACTTTACCAACTTACCTTCTTCGTCGCTACCGATCATCGTGTATCGAAAAAACTCGGGCAGACTACGATGCGTGCCCAATGCGAAATCGTCTCGGGTCCACTGCAGCGCTCCTAACTTATTGATGACCCTGCAGGGTAACGTTACACGACTGCCAATGATGGCGGTTTGGTCTTGTGGCTCGAGGGCAAACCGTTGCTCCATTAAGGAAGTAGTAGCTGAACTCGGTACGATCAGCCAGAAACAGATCCAAAATTTCAAACATGTGATCACAAACATTACCGAACGACTGTGAAGAAAAAAAAAAAGAAAAAAGAAAAATATTTAATATCCAGCAGACGAAAATATGCGAGTGAAATTCGTTAAAAAAGTGATTTTTGTTTTATCTCCTCAATTAGGTAAAATGTTTGTGGGATAGCGATTATAAAAATAGAACTGGAAATTTGTGCGCTTTTAACGTCAATTTTCTGCAGCTTTGCAGCACAAGAGGCAGGCGGAACAGATCCGCATCGAAGGAGAAACCGACGAGCAGAAAAATGGGGGAGGGGAGAAACGAAATTTCCGAATTTTTTTAAGGAATAGCAAGAATTGCGGGCTCGCAGTAACGTTAACGCTGTTCACGAGCAAAAGAGTTCGTGTTATTCGACATATTTGCCAGTAGTGCACCCAAAAACACATCGGAAAATGTATTTGTAGTCCGGAATCGTCGCCATAACTATTTATAAATTTCGGCTCGAGTATCCTAGCGTGTTTTTTTTTCTTTCTTATTTTTGGCGATATTCTTTACCCAGACTGTGATATTCACAGACAGGGAAATGAACTTTCTTTTTCACACCTTGGGCTGCGTCAATGACACTCGTTCGATAAGTGATGCAATCGTTACGATCGTTTCACATAGCTACTAAACTTTTTCCTCCAGTTGAAAATTGAAATATTTCATTATTCAGCGTGAAAAAAACTGAGAGGAAGGAAAAAAACATGGTTATATGTTGAAACTTTGAAGCCAATATTCATTTCACACCCTTTGAAATCATAATTAAAATTCTACTTTGAAACGAAGTCAAAAACCTGTAGTCTTGATTCAGGTAAATGTTACTGAAAAATTAGAATGTTTTTATTTTCTCCCAACCTGAATCCATGTTTCAAACACAGCAGAACAAATCTCACGTTAAATCCTCATCTTTTTCACGCATTCTAGTGTTCTTAAGTCCGTTTATTTTGCACGTAGAGCGACAGAGAATTTCTGTATTTTCCTTCGTCATCAAAATAATTTTTAGAAACATAGGTACTCGCAGTCTCGCAGTCAAGCCCGAATCTAGGTTTTTTGCGCCTGTAGGCAAACAAACTTTTGGTCGCCCTCAAGGAACGGGGAGAAGTTTGGATCCGAGTCACCTAAACCCCAAAAAATGAACAATTTAGCGAACGGAGCGAGGAAAAATTTAGATGTTTTTTCGTGTTCTAGAACATTCTGGCATGTATTCGAGCGTTTTTTCGTTTTTGTTTTTTGAGCGTCCTTACGGTTTTTTCCATTTCAAGCTGAAAAATTTTCCGCTCCTTCAAGGCTGCACTCGTCGGCAGCTGCTTACTTTACTGATGTATAAATCCGGCTCTGCTCGCAATACGGAAGAAAAATAAATTTAACTACTTCGAAGATTAACAACAAAACTGATAAAAGCTCCACCGATTCTTTCCGAATATCGCGCTATTATCGCATTTTACAATAAGTTTCTTCGACATTTTTGTCGTCCTCTGCTAAAATTACCATGGTGTATGAAGAAGATTTGTTAAGAAACCTACGCCAAAACCTTATTTATTCGACTCCAAGTGGCTTTGTAAACTTAGTGTCGTCAGGATCCACACATACTTTTATTTAAACAAGGTTTTGAAACATGCTGGCAGGCAACCCTTTATAAAGTTGAAGTAAAATACTTACATAAATGGATTTTGTTTAGTTAATATTGATTCAAATATTAACCTTCACTTCACCGAATAAAGAAGTGATGAAACAGCCATAAAAATTTATATTCAATTAGTCGTGTAAAGGACATTTAACGAACGAGAAAGTGACAAAAGGAGACATAAAAAAATTAAAAACTCGACAGATAAATTCCCAAAAAATAGAGAAGAAATGAATTGGCATATGACATCAATGACGAAAAAATTATTTATACTTTCATACAAAAAAAAAAAAGCAATTCAATAGACGTTTTCCTCCACAATGATGAGATTTACTTTTTAAATATTTTTTCCAACTACGACCCATTTTTACGTATTCAACCAATTTTTATAAAATTGGTGCTGTTTGATGAAAAAATTAATAAGGATATAAAAAAAAAAACAAAAAAAAAACTGTCATTTATAATTAATTATGAACGAATGAGTGATTGTCCTCCGTATTATCAGTTGTATGTTACCCTTACGGACAAGAATGAGGAAAAAAATCCACAGTAAAAAAAATTAATCGCATAATTTTTCAAATTAAATTATAATTCACTCGGTGCTATCCTCACAAGAAAATAGCTCTAATTTTACCTGGAGCTAGGATTAAATTATTGTATCAATTTTTCAAAACAGCATAAGTACCTACCTATGTATTTAACAGAAATATTAGACATTTTGCAAGTGTTTTGTAAATATATGTAGAGTTGGGTCACTGGATTTTTGCGAAAGCACTAGTAATACGCAGCTTGAGTAGAACTATCGATAATTAGACAAGGAAAGAGGTTTTACTTGATAAATAATAGATAATATACCTTTTCAGTCATTCACGCAATACAGTAAAAAGGGCAATATTCGTTTGCTGGCAGTGACACTTAAAAGGAGGGATAACGTTGAAATTGCGTATGTATAGGCTACACAAGCAAATATACACCTCATAGCACAAACATAATAAGATGACACAATGTTATGATATTACACACATTTAATTAGCTGAAAATAAGGAACAACTTTTAAAATGATAAGTGATTTTAACATTTACAAAAAACCCGAGGATGTAGCTTTCATTACTTCATTTGCATTTTATACTCGCACACTGGTTTACCTAAAACTTTATCCGCTCTCCAGTTCGAGCTCTCAAATATGAGTGAATACATAACGGCCCGGACCTATTAGACTTTTCATTCGACAAAATTTACGTTCAAGTTTTATCTTCATAGATCAATGTGGACGATGAACGTCGTAAATGACATACAAGAAATCTCTAGCCTCACCCCACTTTATTTTGTGGGAAATGCGGGAAGTTTCTCAAAAATTATTTTTTCGAAAAATATATATTTTCATTAATGCAGAATATTTAGCAGAAAATTTATGATTAACTTTCATGAACAGTGCATTGAAAAAAAGAGAAATGCTGATTTTTTTGTGGTATTCTAATTTCTCATGAAACCGAATTGAATAGCAATGTCAAGTACAGATAAACTCATATTTTTAATGTTCATTTTACAGCTATTTGGTGCATTAAACGTGAATGTTGATAATATTTTTAAATATTTATTTAAACAAAAAATTGAAAGCTGAATATTTATTTACTGAGCTACAAGCATGTTTTTAAACCTGTTATTTAAAATCGTGCGAGTTACAAAGTCAAGAGTAGGACCAAGATAGTTTTTCATTTCATGACAAATTATGACTATTGGCATAAAAATTAGAAATTCATATATCTTTATGGGTATGTATACAGGGTGAGGCGGATGGAAATGCACCATAAGGAAAATCGCTATATTGGTGCGCGTCCACACACCGCGAAAGGGAAATTTCTACACAAAATTTTAATGGATGAGGCGGTCCGGATGCACCATATAAGAATTTTATTATTTTTCCCTTTTATAGCGCATTTTTGTTTTTTTGTTTTTTTGTTTTTTTGTTTTTTTGTTTTTTTGTTTTTTTGTTTTTTTGTTTTTTGTTTTTTTGTTTTTTTGAAGTCAGTCCCATTATTTGAAAAAAATTATTTATTTACCATAATGCTTTTTCGTTTCATTTTAATTCTAGTAGAGTTTACCGGAGAAATTTAAAAACATTATTTTTATCTTTTTAGAGCATTTTTATTTTTATTTTTTGACAGAAAAATTTTTCATTGATTTTTCGTTTCTAGCATTCACAACAATATTACTTTAAAAACTAACAGTTTTTTATTTAAAGATAACTCAAAAACTATCATACAGATTCTAAAAACAAATTAATGGGACCACCAAGGAATCATCTTATTTGAAAAACAGTTCATCAGAATCGGTGTTCAGGTAGAGAAATTATGTTGGAACAAACATAAAAAAAAAAAGGAATTTATTTTCAAAAAGTCTAGACTGATTTTTTATTTTTTTTTCAACGTTTATTATTTCGTTAATTTTTTTTACTTGGATTCAGTGCTCCTAAAAGTGGTGAAAGATAGACAAACCTTTTTTTTCTTCTTAATTTTTTTTTAAATTTTATTATTCATAAAAAAAAGGAAAATAATGTTTTTAAATTTCTCTCGTAAAATCTGCTGGAATTAAAATGAAACGAAAAAGCATTATGGTAAATAAATAATTTTTTTCAAAATATGAAACCAACTTCAAAAAAACAAAAAATGCACTAAAAACGGAAAAATAATTTTTATATGGTTCATCCGAACAGTCTCACCCATTAAAATTTTGTGTGGAAGTTTCCCTTTCGTGGCATATGGACAAGCACCAATATAGGGGTTTTCCTTATGGTGCGTGTCCATCCGCCTCATCCTGTATATAATAACTACTGGTTCCTCAAGCAATCGGATGAGTAGTTGTACGCTAAAAAGTAAAAAATCATATGTTGAATTCAATATTTAAATTCTAAATTCATTAATAAAATTTAATAATAGGACCCGATGTTAAATTATTAACAATGATTGAAGATTCAATATGAGACATCATCTATCCTTTGTATTTATTGTTGATCACAAAATTTGATGATAGGCAGATAGCAGATATAAAAATCACGTTCGTCCCAAGTGAATTTTGCATCATTATCTGTAATCACTTACTGTTGAGGGATAGATTAAGATGCTCATATTTCTGTTCAACGAATGTTCTCGAACTTGGAACCTATCTAGATCGTTTTTTTACACCCAAAAAGTCCTATTCTGTAAATTAAGCCACATTGTTGGTTTAGTTATCCAGAACGCGTTTACATACAAACATTCATACTCACATACATACATACATACATACATACAATTATTGCTCGTATTTATGGTATAGGATATATGTATAGAAAATAATGAGTCAAGTGGCGGACTCTTTTTGACTATCTGTATTCATTCAGCTATATCAGAAAGGAAGCATATCTTGATCCTCTACAGTTCTTTTTATGACAAAATTAATATTGATAGAAATATGTATAAAAAAAGTTATACGACCAGTATATTTTTCACATTTGTAAGAATAAAAAGCGGAATTATGGCGAGATTTTAATTTATTGTTGAAGGCTTGCATCTTTTCTAGTTCATAAAGAAAAAACTTCGGTTCCAATTTTGTTAAATAAAAAAAATTTGAAATGCTTGGACCATGCGTCCACGTATTAGTTGTCTCTTAACTTCCTCTGCGATAGTGCTTACTTTTTCTATTTCTCCTCAAAGGTAGCAAACAGAGTCGTGGTGGGAAGAGATGGGAGGGATGTAAGGCAGGGTTATAACCAGCCTCTTGTATCAGCCGGGGAAAATGAAATTCCAACGGGGGAAAGAGTTTAGACGTTTTGGTCTTCTTGAGAGTGCACGTCCTCTTTGGACTTACGGAGTGGTGTGAGATAGATTTTAAGATTTTTGCCGGGGCAAGTAAAGAGATTGGGACAATGTCCCCATTTCCCCTTACTAAATACGTACCTGACGTAAGCTTCTTTTGGTATGTAATTTTGGCGGTTCACCTTCACTCATTTACGAACAGCAAAATTTGATACCAATTTTATATTTTCCACATTTAACCTTCAGATAAGTAATCATTTGGTATCAACACTTAAGAACTAATAAATTAATAAGATGAAACATAAAAAACCTGTGAAAATGACGATAATTCTATCCAAGAAAATTTACTAAACGAAAAAACGTATTTGAAATGACATTATGTCACTTGTCATTAATATTTAATATTATTGACAAGTATCCACACCTAATATTAAAATATTTCACAAAAATGTTATTTATAAACCTGTTAAAGTATATAGTAAGGTGTTTACAAAAACATGCTAACCAATAGCCGAATATTCACAAATGTGGAAACCAGAATGTGCCTTTATTAATTTAGATTAAAAAAAAAAAAGAATAAATAAAACAATCTCATTCAAAAAGTGGTTGTCTTCGTATCCGTTTCAAAAGACCAAATATCTAACCTATACATCAATTAAAATACGAAAATGATAAGTTCGTTTGACAAAATCACTCATAACCGATATTACATCATCACTACGTCCAGTTTACCATTTAGAAAAAGTTATCGCGTTTTCATTACACTGGCTACCATGTAGCACGTAGCCCCATTCATCATTTTAATTTCACAAAATCGGTGCACTACTCCATAAGAAAGTCATTTAACCTATCAACTCGTCATAATGCTGTTAGCGCAGAATATAATGAAACGAAAAAGGTTTACCTTTACAATTTATCCCCATTATGTTTGCTACCAGAGTGCAGTTACCTACACGTCAAGCGCCAGCGCTCAAACGCATATTTTAGCCTCTTACAAAATTTACGCTCGTCCGTTAGAAAAATTAAAGCTGCCAATGCTATTTTCGATGCCATTCATTGTCTATGGTGGCTTCAGTGTCGAATGAAAGAACACAAATGCTCGTAACGTAAGATTGTGGCACATCGAAAATGCCGAGATTTTAGCCAAAAATTTTACAAATTCAAATCTACCAACAGCTTTCAGTCGGGAGTACGAGGGGACAACTTCTGGAAAAGGTGAAACGGAGGTAATGGAAGAAACCATTGGCGAGTGTATGCGGTGGCAAAATACCTACGTGGTAGGTACCCACATTTTTTGCTACACAGCCACCTACATAAGAAATGGTAAATTTGAGTTGTTCTATATTACTTCGCCTTTCCATTTCTTTCAACAAAAAAGTCGAAATAACAACAGCGTATAAGAATCAACGCAAAATATTAAATTTGGTTCATCGAAGCAATGTAGGACGATCTCGTGGGGGGAAAATATATGGCCTCGCCAACTTGTTTCTGGTAGGCTAAAACCTAGCATTGCCGAAGAAAACATAACGAAGTCTTTCCCCAATGAAGATTCACTAAAAAATCAGCGTAATGCTTAAGGGTAGTCGGTAGATACTAAAAAAATAAACGAAAAAAAGAGAGTATTTTTCCAGGGAAAATAGCGAAAATCATTAAACGTCGTATTTCAAGCTTAAATGTGGAATTTGGGTGGATCGTAATTCTTTTGATGGTAAAATTTCGAGAGGGTAAACTATTTTTCGAAAAGCTCAGGTCGTCTAGCACCTACGCCATAAGAAATTTAAAATCGTATTTTATTTGGCACGCATTCAACGTATAAGACTTAATTCAGCCAGTTACCTCAGAATAAATACTTTTTTTTCGAATATCGATCAAATATTAATTAATAATGTCATAAAATTAATATCATCCGACTATAAGTCACGGTAATGAATTAGGTATTGAAAAATTATAATTAATAATGTTATTGATCATTATTGAAATGAGAAACTTAAAGATTATTTTCGTAAATAAGCATTGCAAATGCAATTAAAATGCGAAAACGTTGTTTTTACCAAAATTTTATTGAAACTGAAACAAAATTCATCATAATTGGTCACTTTGAATCGTCGAATTAGTTGTGTTTGCAGGAAACATATTAATAGCTGTTATTTTTGAACAAACAAACATTGTGAAACAATTTACGTTACCGAATCTGCTTATTAAATTTATTTGAAATTTTTCACAGTTGTTATTTTAATTAACTTAAAGTTCATACTTCGTAACATAGACGAACGTTTTTCACTTTTGATGATACTGATAAAAAATTAATAATAAATTGTGAAACGGGATTAAGAAAACATTTTTACTATTTTCAAGTTCTGACAAATCCGCACAAATCCTTTTGGAACCATAAGAAATAAACTTTATTTTGCTATGAAAATTCATGAAATTATCCGACTCTATAAGTTATTTAGATTTCCTATTCATAGACTTCGGCGTTTTCATTCAATTCTCGTTAGGAAATTATGTACTTTTGAGAGTCGAATTATGCAAAGAGTACCTTTGTAACCATTTTCGACGAATATCCATACCCCTAAAAAATGATACTCGTAGGTATCTCTGATTCAGCTCTGACTTTATGTGAATTATATATACCAACAGTAAAATAGAAAATATTCGTTTAAGCATTCTCCAATACGCACCGATCACTCCTTAATCATGATCGTGAATTTTACGAGTAAATCGAATATCCATCAGTTTTAAAATTTTTATGCGCATTAACAAGATAATATTTTTATAAATATTATTATTTTTTTTTTATTAAGCCCTCACCTCTGACAACCTTAAAACCAAGTTCATATTTTCAGAACAACGCAACGCTGCAAAAAGAAGCTACTTAAACCTTTCAAACGCCAGATAGATGCTATAGCTTCTCAAAAAGAGAAAAAAAAAAGAAGAAGAAAAACAAGTACCGTTAGTGTTTCCAGTACAAAGGAACCCAAAACCGACCAGCTTTTCTGAATGCTTTTTCTCTCCTCCCTCTCCATTCGCTTCCACTTCCTCCAGCATCTCCTCTTAATACTATATACGTTCGGTAATTTTTCTTTCGCCCAGCGTAAACTTCCATCGCTAAACGTTTAATATTTGCCGAAGAGAGGGCACCGGGGAGGATATGAACGCGAACATCGGTTTAAATTTCAGTTTTCATTCCCTGTAGATATTAAAATTTTACGCTTTTCGAGACGAGCGCACGATTCTCGAGCCTCGGCATAGTGTAGTCGCTCCGACTTTCTCTACATATATAAATGCGAAAACTGGAGCAAAATATTTTCTGACAAAACAATGACACAACACTCTTCTTTTTACTTGTTTCGATATTGTTCTTTCGCAGCTATCGTTTCCTTTTCTTTCACTCCTTTTGTACATTCAAAGGTCACCTTTCATTTCAAAAAAAAAAAAAAGTGAAAATTGTAGGCGTTTGACGTGGCTTTGCCTAGCCTTACGCGAGAAAAACTTATCTATTCCATACAATATTTCAGCAAAAAAAAAAAAAAAAAAATTACATCGAAAGAAAAGAGAAGAAAAACGAAAACCGGAAAGTAACACGATAATGCACTTGGTACCTACTCTAGAAGCGCGATTTTTCTCCGCTTTTTTTGGCACGTTGAAGGACTAAATTGGTAGCTTTCCGCAACCAAAAGTAAGCGGAAAAAGAAAAAAGAAAATGAAAGGAGAAGAAAATATTTATCATAAAATTTTAATCATAAACAACCTTTTGTGTATGGGAAAGCACCAATTATCGATGGGTTTATCGAGTGAACACGTCGAAAACGAGCGACTAGGAGAACGTTGCCGTGAATTCACATCAAGATCGAATCACAGGAGCACTTTTTTCTCAAAATTTTACAAAAAAAAAAGAAGAAAAAAACAGGTAAATGAAAAGAAATGCAACCGAAAAAAAGCACAAAAGCAACAAGTAAAATATACCTAATTTAATTAACAGAAAAATTGGAAAGAAAAAGCGAAAGCGAAAAACACGAGCGAGGTGCAGACGTTTAGGACGTAACGACGTCCAATTTTTGAAAAGGAACTGAAGAAAAAAATCTTTTCACACCCTGAACACTCGAAGATGAGAAGAGAAAAAAAAAATAGAAGGGATTAGTATTTAGGGCACTTATTTTTCGACCAATAAGAAGGCGTACAGAAAATGACTATGAAAAAGTACGTCTAACAGTAAAACGTGGTCCCTTTTCTATCTATCACGCACATACACATACTCTCTCTGACTTTCTTTCACTGTTTCTAATCAGCTGATACATCTGACTAGACTAATAATGCAGAGCTGTGGCCAAATTTTTCGCCCATTTCGGATTAGCACGCCCGTTATAACGACGAGCTGCGTCAATTCAAAACGCTAATTATTTATCAGGATTTTTAGTATCCGAACAAAATAATGTTTAGACAACAAAAATTAGTCGCGCAATTCAAATGGCTTAACCAAACGGACTCATAACACCTCGATAATAATAACGAAGGTGGTCAGAAAACTAAGAAAAACAACCCGTGTGGAGTAAAACAGCGCTAGAATTGTCCACTTTACATCATCATAAAAACTTATCAAATAAACTTGAAGCAGCCTACCTACGTAGAAGAGAATCAAAACGACCATAAAATTGACTAAAACATCGAAAGTATAAATAGTCTGTGGAGTTCGAAGGGTAGACGTGGCACTGAGAGCCACTCTCTCCAATTCTCCACCACTCTAGTACGGAGGGAGTTTTGAAATTAAAATTTACGAACGTAAGCTAACCTTCTTAGTTGCAAACACTCATAAAATGTAGAGAAAATTTAAGCAAAAATATTTGCTTTTCACCTAAAATCGTTTATCGATCGTTTCCTTTTACGAAATAAACTGTCGATACAAAAAATGTACAATACAAATTCGCTTCATGTACTCTTACAGTTTCAAATTTTTGAAAATCTATACCCATTTAATTTTTACAAGGTTTTTTTTACTGTGACACCAAGTTAGAGAGCACGGTTAGACCGATTTTTTCATTGATTGAGGTGTTGAGAGAAAAGTCTCACCATGTAGATGTGTTATCTGAAGAGAGAAGTCCAAAGCCGCGTCGGAGAAAAATTGTAGATTTTGACCTTGACACAACCTCAAAAAATTTTTTTGACTCTTTTTCCTCCTTATCAACCATATTTCCCTTAATGTATTAACAAATGATAAAATTTCATACCACTGTGTCAACCCCTTTCTGACATATGGAGTGCCAAAAAGTTACAAAATTGAAATGTAGGTATACTAAACAGTATACAGGGTTCATTCAAATAAATGGTTTAAAAATGAAACGACGGTGAAGGAAGAAAACTGGGGAGAGTGAGGGAGAGGAGAGACCCATTTTATGTAAAGGAGTTAGTTACTGTTTGGAAGTGGGTTGACCCAGGGTTTTAAGACTTAGGCTGGTATTCATAGTCGACGCTTCATATTCACTAACCTGAGTGTCACTTGAAAACTTTCAGTTCTCAGCTACATTATTTAGTGAAAATAAATTGTTTTTATAGTTTTAATATAATTTGTCACAAGGAAGCTATGTTTCTCATTATTCTCTGCTAAAATATTTTTTTCGCAGCTTCATTGCAGTTTAAAAATATATCCTTAGATTAGTGAACACTTAGTGTCGACTATGAATATCGGCCTTAGTGAAAGTGTGTAGCTTCTCTGAGTGAAATTTTCTT
Organism: Ericerus pela; assembly: GCA_011428145.1. Taxonomy (NCBI): domain Eukaryota; kingdom Metazoa; phylum Arthropoda; class Insecta; order Hemiptera; family Coccidae; genus Ericerus; species Ericerus pela. The sequence goes on from WOFM01000336.1 coordinate 88,703, forward strand.
AGATTTTCTTCTAGAGTACATCCTTCACTTCTTTATTGTTTTTAAACTGAAAAAATAAAAAAGAAAAAGAAAAAAAATATTAAAAAGAAAGTCTATCTCTCTTTCTCTCTATGCTTCTCTTTCTCAATGGAATCTTCTCTTAGTAGGATTATAAGTCTCAAATCAAAATTGCTATGCGAAGGCGGAGTCTGCGACTGATAACTACTATCGTTTTGAATTGTTATCAAGATAAACTTATAAAATAGCCTGAATGATGAGTAGAGAACGAATAGAATATTATATTCCACGAATTTAAGTCACAAAACTTTTTATCTGTATGCTACATAATAAATACAATCGTATTTCTTTCACCATCCAACCATGGCAGCTGAATAATGAATTCAAAGAATTAAGTTATTCAGACTGATAATTGTAAAATTTTATTCGAATGTAATATTTGAATAGTTCAACGTGCAAAACAAAAATTTTTCATTCAATATTTGTTTTTCTGAATGAGTTTGAAATACAGACACATTAAAAATAAGCCTATTCAAGTTTATTTCTATAAATGTTAGTCTAAGTGAAAATATTAGCGTTATTCTTGGCCACAAATTATACTCGCATTTTTCGTGAATTCCACACGCTCCCTTTCTAAAAATACAGCATGTGACTCGATGCAGTTACTGAAAAAAATATCAACTGCACATTTTTTAACTGATAGGTAGCATTTTACAGATGCATTCTTCAGAATTTTTCGGATAAAAATATTCAAACTTCCGAATTTTTAAATTTCGTTAGGCCTCACATTTAGTTGGTTGAAATTCCATCGTTATTCAGATTTTTCGCGCATTATCTACTTACGAAAATATGTACTTATATCAAAATTATTTTTATTGCCTATCGTTTGCATACAAAGGGCGATGGATTATCTACGTTAATGATCTCGAGACTCGTGGTTAGAATTTATAAGAAGTCATTGATTACCTACTTTTACAAATAATATTTTTTATCCGAAAATTCATTCCCATGGTTTTTGAAAACATCGCATTTCACAAATAACATTTCCTATGCATAAATTTTAACAGGTTTTCAAACATGCTATTTAAGATTGTCTAAGTAAGCGAAATTGAGGTTGGGCAATATAATAGTTTTTCATTCCATGAAAATTCATTACTTTTAACATAAAAATCAGAAATTCGTATATCTTTCTTTATAGATATACATATTACCTATCGTATACGTATTACGTACAAATGCATGTGTATATATAATATGTAGATACGTTTTGCATTAGTTTCAGATGGTTTCAAAAATAGGGCAAGGCCGATGTAGCCTCTTAGCCTTAGTGTTATAAAGTGATAGATCATATTCCACATTATCCTCTGATGAATGCAGTATTGAAAAAAATAAAAATAAAATAGGATGAATAAACAAATTAAATTATTTTTTGAGATGAAAAATTGTAATCGTTACAGCGTTGCCATTTTGGATATCAGACGTACCTATCTGTTTCATCCGACCTTCAGAATCAATAATGGAAATAATACAACGACTACCAATATCTTGGTATCAAATAATATGAGTAGTATTCAATGATGATGCCAGAATTTAAAAAGTTAATAAAAAAAAAATGGGGCTTCCAAAGCCACAATTAATAATTAATCTTAGAAAGATACAGAAAAAATATAAAAATAGAGACCATTCATATTAAGGGTATAATATATATAGTAATGTATTACTTGTAGTAGAAAAAAAGTTAATTAAAATAAAATTTGTAAAAAAAATTTGAAACGAGATGTCAAAATTTTATTAAATTTTCTGAGCTACAGTTTTCGCACTAATGTCGGTATGCTGACGATAACTTGACAGAAATAAATTGTTCATTATCCGAAATAACTAAGAAAAATCTCAATGTTATGGAAAACAAGCAACTTCACACCAAACAGGGATTAACAATACTGAAATTTAAAATTATCTTCGCTTTTTTTCTGTTTTCCTGCAAGGGATTTCCTACGTTTCGCACAAAATGAAAAACACGTTGGCCCCCACAAAATTTTGGAGTATTTCATCGAAAACCGAGGCGAGAATAATCACGTAAATTATGTCACAATTTCTACAAAACAAATTTTCAGTTTGGCAAACTGTCTTTGACCATGGCCATTTATTTTAGTGTGAAGCAACAGCATCAGGAGTAATACTACGACGCCCAAAGAGCACGAACTAATTCAAATTCAAATACGGATTTAATCAATTTGTGAATTTTTGAAAAGGCTGACATTTTTTACGCGAAGTATTTGATAATTATGAGTGTTGATAGCATTCCTCGGATAATTTCTCCCCTTCCCATCATTATTCTTTCACAATCAAACGTGGAAATACGCAAATATGTAGCTGGTGCGCTTCGATTACATTATTGTAAGTTAATTATATTAAAAACATTAAATTGATTTTACAATTTCTACATCTGGAAAGAGGATCGTGAGATTACATGATGCAAAAATAAACACTAATCCCTTTTGTTACTTTTCATACTTTCATAGTAAAAGTCACAAAACTTTTTAAAAGAGGGTATGGAACTGCTTCCTACTCACATAAAACCAATTAAAAAATATAAAATTCTCTGAACACCAAAAATCTCTTAAAATATATCTGCATAATACCCAAGGAAACTTGCTGTAATTTTCAAACTCAAAAATATTTGAACAAAAAAATTTATAGCTATAAAAAAAAGAAAATAGTTTTTTTCCTGTTTTAAAAATCAAAATTGTGTATACCTTGATGAGTTTTTTCATGATACAAAATCGAAAACATTCTGAGTTGAAAATACTATACTTAGACGAAAAAAACTATAATATGACAATGAGACTTAATCAAATTTTGAAAAACCTCAACGGATGCAACCATAAACATAAATTAATTTTTCAACTTCCGATTTTACAGAATGATGAAATACGACGGTTGTTGTTCCACTGATAATTTTGTAACTTGATAAAAATAGTTTTTGACTCATCAACCGAATTCTTCCATATTGCATCATATTACTTATTGAAGGTTAACAAACCCGACTGAGATATGTAAAAAATACATTGCACAATACCGTCTGAAATTCATTTTAGCATAAAATTTTCCCACACTTTTCGATTTATAGCAACTCAATAAATTGAACGCTTTTACAATGTGACGAAAATTATTCAAAGATAACCAAAAAACTATTTTGTCGATTTAAAAAAACATTTAATAGGACTGCCATAAGATCATTCTCTATCATTTAAAAAAAATTTCATTAAAATTGGTGCCAAGCTGAGAAGTTATGCCAAACATAAAAAAGAAACCATACAGACATCGAATTGATAAGCTCCTCATTTTTTTGAAGTCTGTTAAAAATATAGCCTACATACGGATGCTACATTCCCAAAATTTCTCGGTGAATCGCCTAATTGACTCAAATTATGAAAATACATGATTAGGCTGACTAAAAATTTCAGCTGATGTTGATACAGCATAAAAAATTAAAACTATAATGCTCGAATAAGACAAAAATAAAATTTTTACAACAAATAATTTTTTTTATGCCTTCATTTGATTTTTGTGTTCAGTCTTAATTGAAGTTCATAGATTTGATTTGTATTGGAAAAGCATACGTACGTTCATCATCTACAGAGTGTGGATAAAGTTTGAACAATCATTCGAAGAAAAAGGTTTAGGTTCAAGTTTCTGCCAATAAAATATTAGTATGTGGTGAAAACGGAGAAATTAGGGATATACCTACCTACTTTTTTGACCATAGTTTGAAGGAGTAAATTGATAATTTATATTTCTGATACTTCAATCGTTTTCAAGAAATTCTTATTCCGACAATGAACCAACAATTGACATGCTACAGATATCAACTTCCACTATCGTGCAGTATCCAACCTATGTCCCATCGCTTGGTTCTCTCTCTTAGATGTCCCCTTCATTCCCCCATTTCATTCGTAGCATTGATCGCCTTCAGTCTGGACATTGCCATTCTCTATTACACCTTTATAGAATCAACCTTTCCTCATCACCTTACTGTCGTCTCCGTATAAATAACATAGCCCTCTGGTTGGGACCTCAATCACATATTTTTTGCATGTCCAACCTACTTCCTTGAATCAAATAAATGAAACTTAACCTCTCAACCCTTTTCCACATGACAAATCTCCTTTCTTTAAATTTACCTAAAATTTATTTTTTCCCTCCTTCTTTATCCGTAAATCTCAATTATCCTTACTCCTTCATCCGTAAATCTCAATGATCAATTATTCCTTCATTCTCCTCAATAACAACAACAAACAATATGGGTTGAGTAGAAATAACTTATCGTATCTATGACTGAAAAAGTACAATAAAATGTAAGTATTAAACAAAAAAGAGAACTTGACTGCAATCTTCAATTAACTCGAGTTAATCAATAACTAAAATTATAACATCTATATACATAGTAAGACAACTGGTCCTTTTAGACTTATGGAGAATTCTCCAACCACCGGATATGTTATTCATCAGGATATAGTTTACGATACTGGATCGGTGTAAAAGTGAAATCATAATGGATCCACCAGTATTCTCCAAATAAAATACTCTCAAAATTTTTCACAACATTTTTTTATGGTTTACTGATTAGCCTACCATTCAAAATAGAATTTATATTTTTAAATCGTGGGTTTTACGTTTCAACAATGGAAGGGTTTATTGGGCTTAGACGACAAACGCAAATTGATTGGTTTGGAAAATTTCATATTATGATTGGCACCGAAACCGGCTAAACTACTTTTAAATGAAAAAAATAAAAATAAAAATTTTCATCTACCGGTAAAGCGGTTTAAGTCCTCAAATTTTTTTTATAAATTTTCTGTTTTTCGCTATGAATACCGAGCGGTTTCTAAATAAATATCTGCATTCTCTTCTTATAGCAAAACAATGAAACTAAGGATGAATGTAATAAAATGTTTTAATTAAGTTTCGATGCCGCTATCATTTTTTTGGAAAATGTCAAATCTGGTGTTCATATGAAAAAATGGGTAACGTGGCTGAATAGCTACAAAAATGTGTGACGCAACAAGCCGTGGATGTTATGTCGGAATGACCCCATAATGCCGTATACCTATGGATGGTGCTAACGTCGTCATCCTTCAGACAAACATCACCGGGGGGTTGTTGGTAAATTTGCATGATTCTCCAAAGTCATCATCTCAGCGTAACTAAGCGACTTGATTGTGAAATTAATTTCAATTAAAAAAAATATTGTGTCTACCACTTATGCATTACTACACCCATTCACTATTACGAGTAATAAAAAAAAATAGAAAAAAAAAGAGAGAGAAGAGAAAGAGTTTAATTGCATTATTTTGAGACCTTTAAGTTAACGGGACGCAGTAATAATTTCAGAAAACAGATCAGAAGAGCCGAGACGTTGTTATCTTGCTAAATAGTTTTCGTTTCTCCGACGCCAAACCATTAAGACGATAAAATTGGCTACCGCAAAAAGTGAGAAAAAAAACTCTTGCGCAGCGAGTTCCACTAGAGGCTTTAGAAAAAGTAGGTTTTTTTTCTTCAAAATCAACTGTAAAGACAATAGTTTACTGATGAAATTTATCATTTCAGATTTTATTCCTAGTTATATGAAGTGGATGATAATTCTAATTCAAAATATTCAAAATGTTCCCATTTACTTAGGACAGAAGGTAGAGGTAGGGACGTTTCGAAGAAAATTTTTGAGGAGAAGCACTGCTTTTTTGAAAAATACACAATTTTTCGTAGAGGAAATTAGTTTAAAAATGACTGAGAATTTCGAATTTTTGCGCTTACGATTTTGTTTTTGCTTATGAAAAATAGATTCTCGTTTATTAGTAGCTGTCTGCGTAAAAAATAACCATTATTTGAAAAAAAAAAAAAAAATTAGTTTTAAAATTTCTTGAGAGTAACTACATCACGTACACCATCTAATTTTTGAGAATTTTGCGAGAGTAGGTACACGGTTCACTCCCATGAACCGGGTTCAGAACGCCTCTGGTTAGAGGTGTTCAAAATTTCACTCCGCTATTGATTGAAAATTCTCATTTTAATGGCTTTAAACCTTCAAACATGGAACCAACTCGACTACATCAGAAGTCCATAAGTACTACTCAGGTGATGCGGGCCAAAACAAAATATCTGGTTCTCGGCTTGGTACAAATCAACAAACACGTGAATTATACTAGAGACACAAATCGGTCATTTTCAGTAAGGTAGCCATCCTCACACCATTAAACCCTTGAAATGCGCAGGAAGTATGCTCTTTTACACGAATTTTTGGTCCTAATTCTTTTATTTGAAGAGATAGCTACTTTTTTGACATAAACGAAATTTTATAGGAGGCATCGAGAAATAAATGAGCTTAATAACGAGAAGTTTGAGTCATTAAAAGCCGAAAATTGAAGAAGCGCGACCCTGTGTCTCATCAATACCTGATCGATTTTAATACGCGGATTTTCTTCGAAAACCTACATAAAAAGGCAAACGTGGAAATTCGAGAAAAATTTTTCGCTCCAACGAATACGAGGCGAGATGAGTCCAGAAGCGTCCATAAATCCGTTGGCTGCGTTGTCGCCGCCATCGTCGCGATGCATGCGACGCTCTCGCCGCAGAGGTTCGACGTGTGTCGCCGACCGCACACTTTTGTCGCATTTATTGAAACGCGTACCGAGTGCCAGAGAGGATATTATACGCCTTTCTATAAATACGACCAGACGTAGGACGAATTATATGCACGTATACGCCGTACAGGAGACAATGCACCACTACTAGGAAAGTGAGATAGAAAAGAGCACTCAGGGACCAGCGGTAAGGGAGAGGGAGCGAAAGAAAAAAACGCACACAGACAGACACAGACAACGAGAAAGAGAAAGTAGGTACCAGCAATGTGTCATTCACTTTCAGCATCGAAATTTTTTTTCGCCACCTCTTGAAACGCGCGCCATTACACCAAAGTGTAGGTACTCATTTTGAAAAGGGCGCACGTCGAACATGCATAACGAAAGTACCCACGTATAAAAGCCGTGTCGCCGTGACGTAATTTCGAGTAAACTCTACTTATACGTACCTATGTACGTGGCGACAATCGAGGCGCACAAAACTCTTAACCCCTGAATTTGGGTACGAACAGAAAAGAAAAGGAGGAAGAGGAAGAAGCAGAAGAAGAAGAAGAAAGGTTCGACGAAGGAAGTTAACGAACGGATATATCCGGGCACAATTAAAAGTGATTTATTATTACCGCAAAACACCCCTCTCTCTCTCTCTCATTCACTCTATCTCTCTCTCTCTCTCACTCTCTCACTCTCTCTCTTTTTCTCTTCTTGGGTGAATTAGCGTCGATACAAGGACATGTCGCCTTTGCAACTGTTAATGTATATTATGTTCAGCGGTGCAGATAAGAAAAGTTGGACGATGCGAGACGCGAAGAGAGGAAACTTCGAATTTTATATAGTAGATAAATCCTACAATAGCCTATGTCATTGAAGACTTGGAAAAATTGTATTCGCCAATTCGAGGAAAACGAACACAAAAACTGGACTAACGAGTTTTCCTCTCAAAATACATTCGGACACTAAGGCGCATTCAGAATTACCTGTAGTGTCGTACGGATTTTTTCTAGGATGATGCAAAACTAAGAAAGACCGTTCTAAAGAAATAAAAACAACTACAGAGCAGCAACAGCTCCACAAGAAAATGTAACTTTTCAAAAACCAGCCAATTATAAACAAAATTGGCAACGAGTTAGCATAGATCATAAATAGTGATGCTGCAAAATTTTTCAGATATTGATTGAATATTACCCATTTTAGAGCTAATATTTAGCGAATAAAAATTGAAATTAGCTTTAAAAAAAAAAATTTACACGATTTGCATTTCATGCACAGTTGAAGATCCACTGGAAATGATCTTTGTATTTAATTTTTCATTTTAAACAAATATTGAATTCGACGCAATTGCGGGATCTGGGGGCGGGACCTGTGGAAAAGCCCCGATCCTGAGTCGTAGATTACGAATATATAGGTCACTCAAATTCTTCTATACACGATATATAATATATATTTCTACTTTTTGTTTGTTTTGGAATTTCTGAGAGTCTGTGGAGTCTCCATTGTTTGACCTATGGCAACGAAACTTGGAATAGCATTGGGCTACACATTCATCTTAAAATTTGTTAAATTCATCAGATAGTTTCGGAGGAAGAGGTTCTCAAAGTGTTGCAAACCCACCATGTTGTCATCACGATAACCCTCGTAAATTTAATGATTTTAGCTTGAAATTTTTATGAAAATCGGAGATTATTAGGCACTGATTTTGTATTGAATTTGAGCGTAATCGGTCAACCGATTATCGAATGGAAGCCATTACAAAATTTGACACTTTTAGAAAATACACACTTACTGCGAAAGAGATATTTCACACCAGGGTAACACATTTAAATTCATCAGTCCGGGAAACAACGAATTTGGTTTTGTGTTAGTGTGCGTGAGTTGAATTATGAATACAATCAAGTATACACGCACACTAACAAAATAATTATGCTTTTTAGGTTTTATTTACATTTTTCACTTTTTGTTGCACATTACTCATCTTTTCAAGATGTAACATTTCCAATGTTAAAAAAATAAGTTAATGTTAAAAACGAGTTTTTAAAAAATACGCTTTTATAATTTGAAGAAGAAAATAACGACGAAGGAGATTAATAAAATTTCTCACTTTTTTTACCCAGACAGAAACAAACAAAAATTGAAAAAACAACTAATAAAAACCGATATACGTGTATGTGTGCGTGTGTCGCAACGAATGAAAGCAGCGCTGAAGTTGGTCATCCGGTGTACTTCAACAAATTGAGTGGGTAGAATAAAAGCGTATAAAAATAATTTTTCCCCTCCTAAAGAGTTTTTCCGCCCTTAGAAATTTTCTGGCTACGCCCGTGAGTAGGTACAAAGAAATCGCAATTCTTCCTCGGAATTCGTCAATTTCGGTTTAATACCTAATAGGTAGGTAGGTAGGTACAACCAACTAGAGAGCTATTAGGCACTTGAAGCTTGAATTTCCTAACATTCCCTGTAGCTTGTTAGTGAATGTCGACAATCGCCAGGAAATTTCCGAATAAGGTTATTTTTTCGGTCATTCACCACGCTAATTGGTGAATCTCGACATTCATGGGTGTTTGTCGATATTCACCAACTTCGGACTTCCATCGTAAATAGGAAAATGATGTTATTAGTTTTATTTGGACGTGAAATGGAAAATTTTCATCACCCTCACCCCTAACCCATTCATGAAGTCAATTTGAATACCTTGTTTGCAAACAAACTGGTTAAAAAATGAGTAAACTTTTACACGCTTCTAATTTACTGGTTCACAATTTTAATTTCAATTTCATGAAGTATTTCATGCGGCCACCAAAGCGCTATTATCGTGATCGTTCAGTTTGGTTACGGGTGTCTGTGCGAGGGCGCCAGATTTCATTTTACACAACGTCTCACACTAACGTATAGAAGTGTAGGTATTTTTATAAAATTCATTTTTAATGTAATTTATTCATGACATCAGGAAAATTTTGGCACCAGTTACTGAAATTCATAATAAATTATGTATAATATTTACCTATATACGTAGGTATATACGGTATAAGATTTTCTATCAGATACGATACACGTCGCAATTTTAATTCGATAGTCACGAAATTTAGTAGGTACAGTTATTCATATTTAAGCTATCGATTTTGGTTCGGACTGGTCGCATTGTACTTCCCACACGTGCGATTATGTTGTGTTTTTGGCAGTTGAATGGATCTAAAATGCGTAATTTTCAAGAAATAGTCACGAAATTCTAAATTAATATTTGTATTTAGACAAAGACAATACCTATTGATTTTTGTGCGGAACAATCGCACGGCACGTCTGATATAAATATTAGATTATGTTGATTTTTTTCAGCTAAAAGGTTCTAAAATTGATAATTTTTGAGCAATATTCATAAAATTTGTAACATACATTGATTCTGGACTATTTCAACATTTTACCAAATTTCGTACTAGTTGATTTTATGATTCATGATCTAGGACAATAGAAAGAGTCAATAGGTCAGGAAATTTATCTAAATAATACTGAACCAGTAAAGAACGATGATTTCTGGTTAGACATGCCGGAGCTAAATAGGTAACCATTGCGTATCACTTGACGTACTTTACACTATCTTTATGTACATTATATCCTTGTAAATTAAGGAGTGACTTTATCAAATGTATTCTGTGGAGCTGTTGCTGCTCTGTAGTTGTTTTTCTTTCTTTAGAACGGTCATTCTTAGCTTTGCATCATACTAGAAAAAATCCGTACGACACTACGAGTAATTCTGAATGAGCCTTCATGTTCGAATGTATTTTTTTGAACTCAAGAAAAAAGTTGAAAATAAACAGGAGGTACTCTAGTGTTGATAACTTTTACGCTGTCATGTCTTGATATTACAAAGTACATTGGTCTTATGGAGATTGACTGGTCCAGTACTATATAGTCAAAGGTCATGAATTAATTTTAACAATTTTGATTGAGATTGAAAAAAATATTATGCTCAAGGTCAGCTGGATTAAGCTAAAATGGAACCCTGTGCAATCAATCAAAGGTGCCAAGAAAATCTTAAATGATTTCTCAAGTGTTTACTCCCCTACCATAAAAATCCAAAAACAATTTAAGAATATTACAAGTTAATGGTTTTGTGGAATACCTTGTCGTGAGAGATATTCTCACCAGAAGGAAATTCAACAGAATTTAAGCGTGTTCAGCCACTTCGTACACAAGTACGAGTAAGCCAAAACCAAGGCGAACACTGGCGATTTTAGAGCCGGTTTGGGTGGTTTATATACGGCTTATTTGCACGCACACTAACACATGTACGTAAGATAATACGTACGTCGGTGAGGGCGGCCAGGTCGCATCATCCCCTATCATGATAAGAGATGGCTCTCCAGTTCGTGTACGGATCGTGACATTGTTTGGTGATGCCACAATTCAGTACTCGTACATTACCTGCATGTACTTGCAGGTAATTACGATCGAACGTATTTTGTGTAGTTTAACGTCACAAGGACGATTATTAGCCTGCCCTTTGGGGTGGTGACTGTCGTCAAGGGGTCCAAGCCCCTTTACCTCATACCATTGAGTCCCCACAGCTACTCCCTCCCAGTTTTTGCGCCGCAAAAATGATCAAAAATATGCAAGGCCTCGGGGATGTGCGGGTTTCTACTTTCGCCTCTGGTTGGCCTCCCATTTCGCCAGGGCGCTACCTACCACGGCCCCGACACACTCGTAGGACTTTCTTCAGGTGTTCATCCAGGCGAAGTAATTTGCCCGGCTGTCCTCTCCCCTATGCCTTGGTGGTACATTTTTTGAGCGGGCATAGGGATGATTACGGGAGTGAGGGGGCATCGGATGTTTAAACGTTGGCTTCCTTAGCATCGGGGAGTTTGAGTTCTCCGCTGCTAAGGTGGCCATTTTTGCTTTTTTGTTCGCGGCCCTCTCAGCCGTGAACAAGAAACTCATCGGCTCCTGTTTTTCCTCTGGTTTTGGCTCCGGCTTCGGTGGTTCCGGAGTCGGAGTCAGCTCCTTCGGCAATCAGGGAGGAGAGATAATTGGAGGCAGTGGAGTGGTCATCTCTGCTAGGACATCGTTGACTGGAGGAGCTGTGTCCATGAGCAGCTCCTCCTCAATCCGGTCCAGCTCCGTCTTCTGCTCGGTCTTCTGCTCGGTCTTCTGCTGAGTTTGTGAAGACTCAGCAGGTTTCCAGGCAAATTGGAAGGTGGCAGATTTCGGGATAGGAATTGGCAGTGACATTTAGAATAGGTTTTAGTAAGAAAAAGAACCAAAAATATCAGAAAACACGTCCATGATCTCTGGCGGTTCTGAAGTGCGTGATTTTACTTCAATTTTTGATTAACCATTACAGTTATGTTTTATTATTTTCGTATCTTCTTATCGACATGTAGAGGGGATAGCGCTTAAAATTCTCGGCTGTATGCAAGTTTTCCAGTTAAATTCTGATCGGTTTAAGCAAAGTTATGCCTGAAATAAACTCATAGAATATATTTTTTGAATTTCTAGTACAAAGGAATCTCCGCTTGTGACATCACAACGTTATCTTTGTATTTAACAGTAAACGCATGTTGAGATGTTTATTTCCATATCACACGTGGATTTGTTTATTCCTGTTGTTTTCTTTTTGTTGGCATTCCTCATTTGCTTATCTCCGGAGTTTCTTTTGTCCAACGGAGTTCCGATTTTCCTCGCATATTTTAGCGGGTTTCAACTTACGTAGCGGATATTACTTTTTCGGGAGTAAATTTTATTTTCTTCGCATTAACCTCTCGGACATGCGAGAAGGGCGGATACGTGTGAAGTATTGGCCAAGTGTTTTGAGATGTAAATCTTGGGCTGGCCATGGCGAGCTGCCTGTTTTAGGAAATTGTTGGCATAATTTCTTATGTTTTGTACCATAATTTTGGGGCTAACTTCCTTCAATTCTGTGAAGAAGTCCCCTGGAAGGTGTAGCTCTTTGCCAAATGCTAGTAGTGCTGCAGAGTGACCTGTATCAGTTTGTAGGGCAGATCGAAGGCCTAAGAGGATGGTAGGAAGTACTTCTACCCATCTCTTGGTATCAGGAGATATGATAGAGGCTTTGAGAGCTCTATGCCATCTCTCAATTTTGCCATTGGCTTGAGGATGGTAAGCTGTGGTATGACTGTGTTGAACACCAAGCTTATTAGACAGCTCTTTAAAGAGCGAGCTCTCGAATTGGCGACCTTGATCCGTAATTATGACTTCTGGTACGCCATACCTCGCAATCCAGGTATCGTATAACCTTGCAGCTACTATAGGAGCTGACATCTCATGTAGAGGGATTGCTTCTGGCCATCGTGTTGCCCTGTCTATTATCGTCAACAGGTATCTGTGTCCTTGAGATGGTGGCAATGGGCCTACCAAGTCCATGTGTACAGTTTTACACCGCTCTGTTTGTTTGAAGGATTTGAGGGGTGAGAGAGTGTGTCTTCCTACTTTGGATTCTTGACAGTTCAGGCAACTGCAAGCCCATTTGTTACAGTCAGACTTCATTTGTGGCATACAAACCTTGCCAAAATCATATTAGCACTACATTTTGGCCCAGCATGTGACAGATTATGTACACTGTTGAAAGCCAACCTGCAATATTTTACCGGTAGAAATGGCCTATTCTTACCTGTACTGATGTCACATGTTAATAAAACATCAGTACTGGGAATTTTTTGCTGTCTCAATTGGAGAGTAGTATCATCGTTCGATAACAACTCTTGCAATTCTGCATCCTTAAGCTGTGCTTTAGCTATTTCAGCATAAGGCAATTGGACAGGAGCTGAGATAGCTTCGATTCTACTCAAGGCATCAGCTGGAGTGTTAAGTTCTTCACTTATATACTGGATGTCGGTAGTCAATTGACCAATATAGTCTAATTGTCGCGCTCTTCTCGGCAATGCCTGTTCTGATTTTTGTGTGAAGGCATATGTTAGGGGTTTATGGTCAGTATACACAGAAAAACATCTACCCTCTAATTGGTGCCTGAAATGCTTCAACGCAGCAAAAATTCCGAGCAATTCCCTATCGTATGTGCTATAGTTCTTTTCTGTTCTTGAGAGCTTCCTCGAGAAGAAAGCTAGCAGTAACTTCTTGTTGTATTTATCCAATTGGTACAGGGTTGCACCAATAGCAAAATCTGATGCATCGGTACTCACTCATAACGGCAGACTTTTGTCTGGATGAGCCAATAGAGTTGCATTTGCCAGTATATCTTTGATTTTCTCAAAGGCCTGTTCGGCTTCTTCATTCCATTCAAGTGGAGTTTTGTCTTTCTTTTTAGTTGTTTTAATCAGTGCAAACAGCTTACTTTGTTTGGCTGCTGCATTCTTCATGCAACGTCTATAGAAGTTCACCATCCCCAAGAAACGCCTGAGTTCAGCGACATTTGAGGGTTTTGGGAAATTCAATATTGGCTCTACTTTGGTTACAAGGGGGAAATGCCTTCGGTCGAGACTTTGTAGCCGAGGAAGTCAATTTCGGTCTGTGCATATAAGCTTTTGCCTACGTTGATAGTAAGCCGGGCAGCGTGTATACGCTGTACAACGGCTCTTACATTCTTCTCGTGCTGTTGCTCACCGCCTTCAGAGCAAATGCAGATATCATCCAAGTATGCATATGCAAACGGCAATTCCCTAAACAGTCCGTTGATAAATCTCTGGAAAGTTTGTGCTGAGTTGGAAGTCCAAATGGCATTCGAAGGTATTCGAATAGTCCAAAGTGGGTTATAACCGCTGTCTTTGGTACGTCCTGGTCAGCCATAGGAATTTGGTGGAATGCCCAGTTGATGTCAATTTTAGTGAACATCGTTTTACCCTTCATGTTCGTGTTGAAGTCCATTATATTGGGGACTGGGTAGCAATCAGGAACTTTTATGGCATTTAAGGCCCTGTAGTCTCCAACAATTCACCACTCTCCACTTGCTTTTTTTGTCATGTGGATAGGGGAGCTCCATGAGCTTTTTGAGGGGCGACATACCCCCTCCTCAATGATGCAATGAAAGTACTCCCGTGCCACTTTGAGTTTGTCAGGCAGTAACCTTCAGGCTCTAGCGTGACAAGGCTGTGCTTTGGTTTCAATGTAATGAACCGTGTCGTGTTTGTATGTAGGATGCCTGCAAATTGATAATTGAGTGACTCCAGGATAGTCAGACAGGATCTGTAAGAGTTGTCTGTCGACTTTTGTACAGCTGGATATGTTTGTGTCCAGTCTGTAAGCATGAGTTTTGTCATCCACACAATTTTTAGTTTCACTATTGATCAGTTTGTCGTTTTTGAGGTCAATGATCAGGCCATAATGTGCACGAAAATCTGCACCCAGGATCGGGTTTGGAACATCAGCAACCGTGAAGGACCACGTCATATTTTCCTTGAGTCCGATGTCAACTTTGCTGGTCTCGAGTCCGTAAGCTGGAAGGTTTTGACCATTCACAGTACGGAGATAGTATTTTGGAGGAAGTACTTTTTTGTTTTTATTTACTGGCAATATACTCAAGTCTGCACCTGAGTCTATTAAGTACCATCTCCTGTTAGTCCTGTCCTTTACGAACAGGCGGCATGAGTGTTTTTCCAATGGATCTTCGGCCACATAGATGGCCCCTCGTTCTAGTTTGACGCCTCCTTGTTGTAGGATTTACCCCACCATTTACACCTGTTGCATTTGGTGGCTTCTGCGCCAAACCAGTTGTGAAAAAAGCAACTTTTATCATCCCAATTTCGAGACTGGGTTTTGGGAGATGATGTTCTAGGGGGAGTTGAACTCTGACCCCTGTTACTGGAACTAGATCTGCGGTCTCTGGACCGGGACTGTCATCCTCTGCTGTTGCCGTTGTTGTTGTTGCTTCTTGATTTAGATCGTTGTCGCCAGCTACTATTGGATTTCGTTGAGCTTTGGCCTTTGTTCCGTTTTACTTCATCAGTCAACTGAGCTATTTGGGCTTGAAGTTGAGCGAGTTCTCCAGTCTCTGCAGACACTGCACTGACCACGGGCTTTGACCTGGTGTATTCGAGCGCATTATCTGCTGATTTTGCAAGGAAGTCCAAGTCTGCGGATGTATTGATCACGGTCAAACCTACAGCGGCTAGGCATTGCACAACACTTTGTGGAAGTTGTTTGCAAAATTGATTGCCTATGACAGAAGGGGCTACTATGTTATCCGCCTTCTGCCTTAATTTCTCCATGAAGATCGAGGGTTTGTCATCCCCCATCTTCATATCACCCATCACATCATCAATGATTTTGTTCTTTGTTTTTCCGAATAAATTTTTTATTTTCTTGACAAACCAGGCATTTTGTCATCTTCTGTCAAAGGGCATTCCATGATGTCCGGAATGTGGCGGATTATCTGCGGGGGCATGCCTCCACAGATATGTAGATACCGCTGGTTCAGTGTAATGTTTTCTGTCTTGAACCTGCCTTCTAATAGAGTCAACCATAAGTCTACCTCATTGGGCAGAAATTCCGGGATCTCTATCCTCCATCTGTAGAAGTTGGGATTCTGCCCTGGCTGCAATTGCAAAAGTTGCATAATCTGCGCCAAGACTTTGCGTTTCAGCTGTGGCTGACTATTTCCTCCCTGCGATGGTTGTGGTTTTTCGGTTGGTGGTGGAACCATTGCTATGTCTTTCTGATGACAAGCGTATTCCACAGAACTACTTCCTTCCTTGCTGGTCAAAAACACTGGCTCCTGTGTTTGTAGGACAGGTGTTTTTGGGTCTGAACTTTGGCTTAAAGTTCGACCACTTCTCAACGTTTTAACTGCGAGTTCTTCTTTATTTATTGCAGTTCCCAGTCGTGCTAATTCTGGGTGTTGAGGGCCTTCTTCAGTATTTGGTAAATTCGTAGAGTGTTGAGTCTAAGTCGGGGGGTTGGGGGATGAGTCCAACCTTTTTCCTCCAGGTCTACTGTCTTGTTTCTCCTTGTTTGTATATTTTAAGGAGAGGGGTATAAATTCCCACTTCAGTAGACTCTACTTCGACAACCTAAAAGGTGTCTTAGTCTGCAAAAAAAAATATTTTTATTTGCTAACCAAGCGAGTATCTCGCCAGCGCATCGAGCCAAATTTTTGTAAAAGCACAACGCGCCTAAGGACACCCCACAACGTAGCCAAAAATCACATTGAGGTCACCACTGTGGAATACCTTGTCGTGAGAGATATTCTCACCAGAAGGAAATTCAACAGAATTTATGCCTGTTCAGCCACTTTGTACACAAGTACGAGTAAGCCAAAACCAAGGTGAACACTGGCGATTTTAGAGCCAGTTTGGGTGGTTTATATATGGCTTATTTGCACACACACTAACACACGTATGTAAGATAATATGTACTTCGGTGAGGGCGGCCAGGTCGCATCATCCCCTATCATGATAAGAGATAGCTGGCCGATTTGTGTACGGATCGTGACATTGTTTGGTGATGTCACGATTCGGTACTCGTACATTACCTGCATGTACTTGCAGGTAATTACGATCGAACTTATTTTGTGTAGTTTAACGTCACAAGGACGATTATTAGCCTGCCCTTTGGGGCGGCGACTGTCGTCGAGGGGTCCGAGCCCCTTTACCTCATACCGTTGAGTCCCCACAGGTTTCTTTTTATATGCTTTTTTTTAACTCCATTTGGAAACAGAATTTAGACTTTGTTTTTGGTTTCATTGTTTGATACCTACTTAAAGCTTGCGAGGGGTACACGACGTGCCGAGCAGACGCAGTTGCCTGGTGCAGGGTACGCTAAGCGGCATGCTGAATAACAAAATAAGGAAAGCCGAAGAGGAAACGAGCAGTGATGCAGCACCTAAATCTAGTTTTCGGCTATCGGTGCAGGGGTGAGTTAAAACGTGTCCTTCTTGTTATTTCCTTCGGCGATATGTTAGTTCGAGAAAGACTTTGTTTGCTGCGGAAAGTACTCTTGGGTTTCGATTTAATCATCGATTTCAGCCAACGACCGTTCGATAAAGTTTCGTTCCTTATAGTTTGTGTTTGCGTTTGACCATCGTCATTCTGGGAACGAATAAAGAAGTGGAAACATCCGCTGACCTTACACCGACAAAGTTTGCGATTAAGGCAAACTTGTTGTGAAGTCCGTTTTGTTTTCGGTGGTTCCGGTCATTGTTGTGTTTCAGTCTTCGGAGAGTCGACAAAGTTGTGACCAAAGTTGCGGCAAACAAACACTTTTCTCTCTCTCTCTCTCTCTCTCTCTCTCTCTCTCTCTCTTTCTTTCTCTCTCTCGTTGTACCGCTCTGTAACTTTCCTTTTCATCCGAAGTTGCTTTGATATCATAATATAACAAAAATTACGTCCCACAATTCGTCACCGAAAATGGTGACAGACGAGCGACTCGAGTGAGAGTTCTATTTTTTATCGAGTGGGCGTAATTTCTTGTTTTTACGTCGTACACTAATGAGGAGTAAATAATTCATATTCCGTTATAATTCATTAATTTTTAAAAGCCGATATTTTCGACAAAGAAATGCGAATACTTATACGTACATATACAATACATTAATTTGAAGACAGAACTTAAAAATCAGAGGTTCGGTGTACTGATCATCTATTGTGAACTGAACGAGCCCTCTCAATTGAAAAATCGCCGATAACATAGAGCATTTCTCTAAACTTATGAAACTGGTCATAAAATATTTAATTGAAAATGACAAAAGAAACAGAGCCCAATAATCAAATTAAGATTGAACTCAAAATCAAGGGAAAGATATGCGAGCCAGTGCGAATGTATTAATAATCAAATGATGAAGTTTTTACTCGTTTCGCAAGGATTTTACCTTCCAACCAATGAAAAATTAAACTTTCCGTAATAAAATTAAGGATGACTTTTCCAGATTTAATCTCCCCATCTTTGGCTCTTTAAGTAGAAAAACAAGTGTAGATTCTTTAGCTTTATTTCGAAACACTTAATTTCCTGCAAAAATATTCAATTTTGGAGTGCTCTGTATTTGACTAGTTGACGAACATAGAAATACTCGGCTGATTATAGTCATTTTTCATCAATCTCAAACATACAGGGGATAGTTTGTATCTTGAAAAAAAAATTTTTCATTTTTATTTATAATTTATGGGGCTTGTTCAGCTATGGCACGTGGAGTCGGCATTGCGGAGGATGATGAGGCCAATGATGGACAGGGATTAGTCAAGCTAAAAGAGGTACACATGCCCTTACTTTAACAAAGTTTTATCTGTACATGTTCATGTCCCAGAATAATTAATAATGGAAAAAATGAAAGAATTACTTAAGTATCGTTCTGGCATTCGAACCTAAGTCTCATCTGTCTTTTTGTGTGTAGTTGTGTGGTTGTGTGCGTTCCCTATGTCAATTAAACACAACATTTCTCCTTTAATCGAATTCACACGCAGTTTCAAGCACTAAATGGGAATTTTGTACGCCGTAAGTGAAACATACTCAGTCGGCGAAGTATTATCTAAATGGAGACTGGCTCACTACAAAACACTGTTTTTGGGTTGGGAAAAAACTCAAGACTAAATATTCGAATCCAAGTTGTCTGGGTGAAGAGTCAAATCCTAGACAACAGAGTTACATTGCCACCCCTCCCTCTCAAGAAGACTTCAATTTATAGATATACAATTGTTCGTATTGACAAACTCCAGGGAATGTCTATATTTGAGTGAATGGTTGCTATCCTTTCATAACGACTAAATAAATCTGCTGGTTCACAACTCCGTATTGTCCTACAAATAATTTTATCTATAAAATTATCGAAAATTTTTAAAGGACACAGCAAACATTTGGAAAATTTTCCCATTTTCAACAAGTTTGCTTTCACCGATTTTCGATTTTCTTTCTTTTTTTTTTCTATTTTTTTCTTTTACTCCCTGTTGAAATACCATTTTCTGAAATAAATAGTTTTATTTTTCAATATTTTTTCGTTCACAGGTTTCTTCACCACTTCGTCCGCATTTTTCGAATTTTATCGTCACGAAACGTAAATCATCTGATTTCCAACGACCGCATAACTTGCGAAGTTATTTTTTGAGACACCGCGTACTTTCCCAACCCTCTAACCAGCTCCCATATTCTTCACTTTTTTTGTTCCTCTTCGGTTTCCGTGTATTTCATTCGACAAAATCTGGAGAAAAGTTTATTGGCAATAACGTAATCGTAGCGTAAACGATTACAGGGAAAAAAAATAAATTGTAATCTGTGTGGAGTGTGAAAAACGGACGAAGAAAAAAAAAGAAATAAGCATCGCATTATTTCTTTTTTTGTCTGACTTTTTCATTATTATTATTATTGTTATTATTATTATTATTATTATTATTATTATTATTATTATTATTATTATTATTATTATTTTTATTATTATTATAACTTATAACATAATATTGATTTCACAAATTAAATTAAATTTCAAATTATTTCTCACTCTTAATGAAGACAAGTTTTTCCGGAATTCAAAACGACAATGAAAAAAATATAAAAATCAATAAATTCGAAGAATATGTATATCAGCAAGTTTATTTAATTTTTTTGGTGTTTCATGTTCAATTTATGTTTTCAATTGACGTGAACAACTGAGTTTTAATGTATCAGAAATGAGATGGCCTATCTGCCATATGTGTGTGAAATTCAGCGATGGCTAAGCGAATAATAAATCTTCCACAGTAAACTGAAAAGAAACCGAAAAGCAAGGTCTTCGTTAAGATTTCTTCAAGGGCAGGATTCAAAAAAGTTTTAATGTTTTTTTTTTCTTTTTTTGTTTTTGGTTCGTCACTTTTGAGAATGTAAAAAATTTGAAAAATTTAGCATCCATGGAACCGCATATTTATTACTAAAATTTTTTACAAATTCTAAAAATGATAAGCAAAACAAAAAAAAAAAAGTCATTGGGTAATCGTCCCCTTTGCCTCCCTTGATTACGCCTTTGCCGAAAAATTAAAATTACATAATACATTTACAGAATAGGAAAAAACAATAATGCACCAAAAGAGAGAGCAAGGTAAATGAGGACTATCAGACATCTTTTCCTTTTGAAAGGACAAAGGATTATCTCCTTTTTATGATCACGTCAATTTTTCAGTTTCATCGAACGCATATACATATGTTCATATTAAGTTTATTTACTTAATAATCACAAATTTCTTTAATTAAATAGGTTAGGATTATATGTGATTTTGTTTATGGTGAGAGGGGTTGTGGGAGAAGGCTATTGGCCCATCAACACAAAGAGTATTAATTTGTAATTTTCCTTCGTACGATTTACTTAGCAAAAAAAAATAGAACTTACTTAAAAAAAAAAGCTATAAACATTGCACTAAAAAGTGAAAAAAAATTCTTTTAAAATTTCTCCAGCAAGGACTAGGTCTAAGGACAGGAATTATTGCAGTCGGCACTAATTAAAAAGTGTTGTCACAAAATTGGAAGGAATTGATGCAAGTATACGTATGTGGTAAAGAAAAAGAGCGCCGACTTCTATAATTCCAGTCCTTAGACCTAAGTATTTGCTGGAGAAATTTAAAAAAAAATATTTTTCACTTTTTAGATGCATTGTTTGTTGATTTTTTTTAAAAGTCGATTTTATTTTTTGAAAAAACAAAATTTTTTTTAACGACTTTTTATTTCTAGCGTTAGCGGCAATATTACTTTAAAACTATAAGCAGTTTGTTTATTTAAAGATAACTCCAAAACTACTATCTCATCGATTCTGAAAAAAATTTAATGGGACCATCAAGGGATCATCCTCTATCATTTAAGAAAAAATTCATCAAAATCAGTTTCCAGTTTGAAAAATTATGCTGGAACAAACATTAAAAAGAAAAATACAAAAAAAAAAAAAATGAATCATCGAATTGATAACCTCCTCTTTTTTCTTTTTTTTTTTCGAAGTCGGTTGGTAAAATTACAACTGTTTGAAATGTAGACATCTTTCCATTTTATTTTTATATATGTCTCCGAAGAAAAGCTACATATTAAAATTGATCTGGGGTGAAAAAAGGCTCGTATTTCGTCTCATGACACCAGGAAAGTTTTAGCACTATTAGCTGAAATTCATATATACATATAAACATTTCTGTTGAACACGGTATAGGTCGCAATTCTAATCCGATAATCTTGGAATTTGATGAACTTATTTTGATCTACAAAAGGACAAACCCTATGGTTTTTGGTTCAGATCGACCTCATGGTTCGTCTATTACATCCTATTATGTTTCATTTTTGCAACTTAAATAATTTTTAACCAATAGTCACGAAATTTGGATATTCCATCATTTCGCAAAAATTTTCTTCAATTGACTGAGTGGTTCATGCGTAGAGGTGATTTGAAAAAAATTTTTTAAATTGCTAAAAAAAGAATATCAAGTCCAGACGAATTAAAGAAGTTGGTCGAAAACAGATTTCCTTTTGTTTTATTTCCTAAGCAATCGTTTAATAACTTGTGTACGTTTTTATAACTTCACAATACACTTGTTATAAATTTCCTTGGCACTTAATTTTAAACGTAATTTTTCTCGAAATTTTACCAAATACATTTCATTTGTTTACTTTTTCATTGTTGGTGCTAATTTATTTATTTATTATTCTTTTGTTTACGAAACCCTACATTTTTTAGCGTGACTGGCTGCGCTAGTTTTTTTCATTTTTTATTATTTTCAGTTCCGATATCCTTACTTTCATTTTAATTCAGTTCAAACTTACAATTAATTAACTTTCGGTTGTCCGTTTCTGGGTATGTCTAATTTTGGAGGTCCATTTCTCCCCACCCCATTTCAAATTTTGACCTGTAAATTTTTGGCCTAATTGTGCTAAGTTTGTGCTAATATGTGCCATCAATTTTAGAATTTGTGCTCACCCCCTTCCTTAGATATAAACAAAAGAGTCTAGGGGGGCTGGAGAAATGCTAGCCCCACCCATTTCGAATTTTGACTCTAAACTTTGCATGCTAATTGTGCTTCATTTGTGCTAATTTGTGCCGTTAATTTTAGAATTTGGGCTCATTTATTTTCAAATATAGGGGCCTCAGAAATTTATGTGTCAGCCCCCCATTTGGAATTTTGAGTTGAAACTTTGCATGCTAATTGTGCTTAATTTGTGCTAATTTGTGCTGCAAATTAAAAATTTTATACTCATTCCCTTTCAAAAATATTTGTGATTTTATGTCTCCCCTCAGCCCCCCATTTTGAATTTTGACCCAAAATTTTTCATACCAACTGGATTTAAATAGTGCTAAATTTTGCTACTAATTTTGGAATTTGTTATCACCCCCTTCTTAATATATAAAAAAAAGTTTGTGGGTGGGGCTGGGGAAATGCTAGCCCCACCCATTTTGAATTTTGACTCAAAACTTGGCATATGTAACGGCCAAAAGAGGTTGTAATGTACCTAATTAGAACCACTTTCGGAAGTACACCATACACGAAATATCACGTACTTTAAAAGCAGTAATACTTCTAAAATATAGTCAAGTTTATCATCCACAAACTATAGTGGACCTTAACATTAATTAGAGACTCAATAATATTTCAAACACATGAGTGAGTTTACACATTTAATAAAATAATAATTTGTACATCACAGTACATAAATATACGTTAATAGTTATACATATACTATCACAATTCAACAAGCAAGACTATCTGTTCACTAGAGACTTCTACAAGAGAGGTTCCAGGTACTTAGAAGTAGCTGTCGAGGAACTGTGTCTTATTCCACTGAAACGAGGGATTATATACTCGTTCAGGGTATAAAAACGTACGTGTCGGATGGGTAAAGTAAGGTAGGGTGTTGTTATTATAGGGTTGTGCTGACTCGTCGAGTACTCGAGGGACAGGTACAATTAGGTCATGAATATACAGAAAGTATATCTATATTCATAAAATCAAATACGGGTAAATTAGTGGTTGTTTATAAAGAATTATAGGATGATAATTGTTGATAAATATCTACGTTTTTGGTATTCGAAAATGAGTGAACGAATATGTTCGTCATCTCTAAAAATAGACGAAAATATACGTTACACAATTCTCCGGGGGGAACAAAAAAATCAGGGAAAAAAAAATTTTCCAAAGTCTATCCAACAAATACAAATTTTTTAATAATTATGCATGATTAAAATTATGTCATATAATGCGAGTATAAGTATATATACTTAGAATAAAATATTTACGAATATTGATTATGAGGAAAAAAAATTTTTTCTTAGGTATATACAGGAAGTTACTATATCACATTATTTTGCATAATTTTTACAATGCTGTGCTTTTTGTTAAATTAGTACTATTTCGATGGGAGGTTAATTTTAAATATACTATAATAAACATTAACATAAACGAGATTGTAATTAACCACAATAAGAATATCCCATTGACAAACGTTAGATAATCATTAAAGTTTTGGTCAGGTATTTGTAGTTCAATGGATTTAATTTTGTTCTCCAAGTCGTTAACTGGAACAGTGTGAGGAACAAAATTTTTCCATTTGGGGTTATAGACCTTTGTCGTTGCCAGATCTATGGCAAGATCAAAAGGTTCTGTAGAATCAGAAAAATATGTCCACAAGAGTGGTAAATGGTTTTCGATTTTGATAGTCTCTTCCAAAGATTCAGAGAGACAGGGGATTTCTATTGGGATAATTACTGTATTTTTATTATTTTCGTCAATATTTTCAATTTGTATATGACAAGGTACATCCAGAATAAATGTTCCGGGGGAATTATTATTTATCTTTAGTTTTTCAGATTTTTTCGTCATGGAATTAGTTGCTACAAGGGAGTTAAAATTTACGATAGCAAATTTGGTATGTCCAATAGGATGTACTAATGTTTGGTTATTATTAAGATTACATTTAAATGAGCAGGATTGCAATAAGTTTTGATTTAGGTCTTGAAAGAAAAGATTCTTTGCACAAGAAGACAATTTATCACTTCCTCTATTAGAAGGAAGGAAGCATAATGGTTTATCCGAATTAAAGTAGTGGAGATTAGTTCCACTAATATAACGTACGGAGTTTGTTCTAATTTCGTGAATAATCAGGGATGGTTCTTGATCCCAGCTACACAGTTCATTAGAATGACTTTTGAATGTGAGTGGAATGAAGTCATAAATTTCGTATTTAGAATCTAATTGTTTTAGGGGGATTTTAATTTCTAATTCTAACGTATTTTTAAAGAAATTGCAGTTTACAAGTTCAGTATGATAGTAGTTTTGAATATCCTTGATGGGGATTGCTAGGTCAAGATCTAAATTTTTCGTAATTTCCAAAAGTTTTAATATGTCTTTTCCTAATATTTCTTTCGAGATAATAGACGAAGGGATCATATGAGATTTACAAGACGTTAGGATATTTGATAATCTCAACGTATTAATAAGGTAATTGTCATAGAATCCTTGTATGTAATTTAGGGAGATTAGAAGTTCATGTTCTTCTAGTGAGTTTTCCATAAAAGAATTTGTATGCGAAATAAATTTTGTCATAAAATTATTTGTATGGTCAATAAAGCTATGCAGATTAGTGGACGTATTTACCAACGCTGCATGCTCGTTTAATAATTGATTTTTATAATATCGTATTCTTCTTTCAATGAGATTTCATTAGCCAGAAAGTTTCATCCATCTCTAAAGTTTAGTACTCGACAGCAAAAGCGTAGCGCATCTCCAAAGAAAGATCTGATTGGAGTGAATACGCTTTGTTTGCTTCGGATGGAAGATGGCATTGAATAGAAACCTTGGATCATAGCGGTATTTTGTTCTTTAAGGTTTATTATAGCGTTTTTTAGACGTTTTGCCATTTCTGCATATTTGCAATTTTTCCAGGTTGTTTCATTGCACAACCGATGTTTAAAATTTGTTTCTAATAGTTTATCTGCTGATTCATGCAAGTCTAGCTTAACAGAATAAATTATTGGGGCAGATTTAGAATATACGAAAATATTGCTTATTTCTTGAAAATAAGCGCCAGTTGACCCCGTCGTAATCCTATATGGGTCAGACGATGTTCTTTGCGCAATAGTAATCGAAGAAATAATTATTGCGAAATAGAAAAGTAGATTCGTATACATTTTCTGAAACAGAAAGAATGCAACGTCTTAATTATTTACGAGAAAGATGGATAATGAATTTTAGGAATTTATTTCGACGTGACCTAACTGGGGCATGGGAAAGACAAATTTTGCCGACATTTACATAATAAATTTCGGTCAAGTGATTAATATAAAATTATTGATTTCGACTGGTTAGTCAGTATTTTGTATTCGCTTGTTCCGGATCTGTTTGATTTTCTGCTTAATATCTCTTGTGTGTTTTTTTTTCCGTAATTTCAAGTGTTTTGTTCGTGTTGCTGATTTTTTGTGAAGTGTTTGTGTGGAGATTTTTTTTTTTCCTATTAAACCAATTTTTATTTGTTATACCTAACAACTATATCGATTGTTTACAAGAACAACCGGATGTTCATGTCATCGGGCATTGTTGAGGCCAATGAGACCTGGTTTCTTGGGGACCAGGTTCTCACAAAGATTTGGCAGTTTCAAGGCTGTATGTGTGAGCCTCGACTGTACTTCTCACTTCACCGTCTTTTTTCGCTATTCTATCGTGTGTCGACCATGTCTGATTGTGGTGATTTTTTAAACAATTTTGAACCGTCGTGGATCCCAGGTGAGGTTATCGAGGAGGACCTAGGTTACTGGAGCCATTTGGTCCGGTTTACCTGCTGCCCCAATTCAGAGGAATATGCGAAGAAGTTACTCTTTGAGCTTCGCATATTCTATCCACATGCCATGGTAGTTGAGTTTGGGCCATCCGGGCTCAAACTAATCTTCCGTGGGAATCTGGATACACGGGGATTGGTTGGGTTGGACATACTTTCTAGGCTTTTGGTCGGTCTGCTGTGTGTCTCACAGCAGACCAACGAAAAGGTAACCATTGAGTATGTGCACCTCGATCAATTTTACCTAAATGATCTCCTGATCAGCACCGCCGGGGTTTGGTTTGTTCAATTCATAAACAATTACCACAAACTGCGATTACATCTCTCGATTTCCACTGCCGGGTTCCACCTCCAATGCCACTACGATGCCACCGAATATAACCGAGCGATGTCATATCGTGGTGGATGGCTGCTGTCCGAGCCAACTGTTTACTCTTTTCTATGGAACACTCCTTCCATAGAAGAGAGTATGTCCAAAGAGGAGAGCAGGTCCTCAGACCGCAATCAAGACCAGGGGAACGCGTCCCCAAGTTCGACCGAGACCAGCAGTTCACCCAGTGGGGAGCAACTGGTGGAGTTCCTGGAAGGATACTCCGAGACGTGGGCTATTGGTAAGTTTTTTTTTTTGTTTACCACTTACATAATTTTTAAATACTTAATTTTTAAATAAAATTTTTGCTCAAAAAAAAAATTTCAATCACTAAATTACGTTGAACCGGGTGAGGGGAAAGGGAGGGAAACTAAAGAAGAAGAGAAGAAAAGAAAGAGAGAAAAAAAAAGTAAGTAGAATCGTGATTGAAAAAACTATGTAACTACAGGTAATATACTTTACACATAGTTACTTTGGTTTTTTCCAAGGGCGACCCCTTGGTTTGGATACAATTTGGGTTGGGATGGGACTTTCGAAGTTTTCGTTGTTTTCTTCCGACTTTATTTCGATATTTATTTCGTTGTTATTACGAGACTTATACGGAATCAATCGTCGTACGTGAACTGTTTCGTCATACACCGTTTTATCTTCTGTTTTAATACGAAATATGTAATTTAAATCCGTGACCTTTCTAACAATTTTATATGGTCCGGTATATTTGTTTTTATTTTTCGCGACGTTTTTTGATTGACGCAGCAAAACAAGGTCATTAGTTTTGAAGGCAATGATCTTGTGGTGTGCGTTATAATGTTTCGCGTTTTTTTCCGATGCTTTCTTTGCTAAGCTCGGCGTTTTTTCTCTCGTTTGAAGGAGATTTTCAATTTCTTCTTCACAAGTTGTTTTATTACTATCGTTCTCTGTATTTCTGGTAAATGTACTTCTGGGTTGAATCCATGAAGTAAGTAAAATGGTGATTTATTATTTAAATGTTCGATCGGACTTATGTTATATGCGAAAATAATTTTATTAATCGATTCGATCCATTCTTTTTCGTTCGAATGGTCGTATTTTGACAATGATTTTTTTATTACACTGTTGATTTTTTCAACGAGTCCTTGCGATTGGGGGGAATAAAAAGAGGAGTAAATAATTTTAATATTATTCTCTTCACAAGCACATACGAGTGTTCATAATCGGTGTTAAATTTCCTAATGAAATCGATCTCTAAATGCGAGAATGGTTTAGGGCTTTCGATTTCTATATGTTTGAGGTAGCAATCCTCTTTCGGGGAATTTTGCCCCATTTGACACTCATGACATGACAATACATATTCCGTTATTTATTGTACCATGTTTTTAAAGAAAAACTGATTTTTTATTTTATTTTTTGTTTTTTTAATTCCAAAATGACCTCCATACAACGGATCGTCATGTAGTTTTTTTAGAACTACTGGAATTAATTTTTCAGGGATTACTGTAACCGCTTCATCGTACAATGAAATTGGGTTAGGTAATTTCTTCAATACATTGTTTTCATCAAGAAAGTATAACTGTATAGTACGATTTAATTTTCATATTTTATTTTTATCTTTTTTAATTTCGTTGTAATTTAATAACGAAATAACATTTTTCCAATGCGGATCATTTTCCTCCATTGTTTTTAAGTTTTCGGGTAGTTCAATTTTTGGAGGGGTTCAGAAGTTTGATCTTCTGATTGGGGAAGTGATGTAATGTCGGGGTTTGACATTTGCGGAATATTGGGAGTCACAGGAGGGGTTGGGGTGATCTGATTATCGAGATTTAACTCTCTTTTAAGAGCAGATCTTGTGACTACGTTAGTAGTTTGGTTGGGACAATTTTCAGAATGTTTCAATTCATTCTGTAGGGTTGTGGTTTGTACCACGGGATAATATGGGAAAGTTGATTCAGGGGAGGGAGGGAAATAATGTATTTGGGACGTTGTATTTGGGCAGTGCAAGTATTTTGGTTTTGATAAAATACAGGATTTAATGGGGCAGAATTGCCATTGTGAATTCTACACAGAGTATTCACATTTTTCTCTTCGTTTTGAAGAACATATTTTTTATCTACTAAAAATTCACCTTTTTCAAATGTAATTTTGTCTGGTTCATCATGAGGACGGGATAACATATCAGCCATGCAGTTATTTTTTCAGGCGATATGTTTAATTTGGAAACTATATTCGTTTAATTTAGATATTAATCGAATTAATCTTGGGCTTGGGGTATTAAATTTCTGATGATAAATCAGAGGCTTATGATCCGTGTATACTACAAAGCGTAATGCTAGTAAGTATCCACGGAAATGGGCTAATGCATTCGTAATTGCTAACATTTCCAAGTCAAAAGAACACAATTTTGACTGGGCTAGTTGGACTCTTTCAGAGAAGTATCCAACTGGATGTTTATGCTTCGTAACGGGATTAGTTTGCAGCAACACTGTACCTAATGCGATTTTTGAAGCATCAACTTCTACACAGGTTTCCAATTTTGGATCATAAATTGATAATACAGGTTTGGAAATCATTATTTCTTTTAATTTTTCAAATATTTCAAGATGTTCCTGGTTTAATTTTATTTTTGCATTTGATTTGTTATCTGTTCCTCTTAATAGATCCGTAAGAGGGGCAGTGATTTTAGCTAGATTAGGAATTAATTTCCTATGATAATTTATTGATCCTAAAAATGATCGTAATTGTTTTAATGTATTAGGGGGATTTAAATTTTTTATTGCCTCAATGTTTTTATTTAATGGACGTAGTTTATTATATCGGACCGTATGTCCTAATATTTCGATTTCGTTCATTGCGAATTGGCATTTTTTTGTTTTTATTTTTAAATTTACTTTATTTAATCTTTTTAATATTTCCCCTGTATTTTCGAGACATTCTTCGAAAGTTTCTCCGAAAATACAAATATCGTCCAGGTAACATACCATTTTTTTCCAGAATATATCATGGAATATGTCATCCATGATGGTTTGGAAAATGGATGGGGAAATGCTTAAACCTATTGGGGTAGAATTGAATACATATCCAATTCCATCCACATTTATTCCAGTGTATTGTTTAGATTCTTCCGTGAGAGGAATCTGTAAATATCCACTGTTTAAATCAATTGTCGTAAATCACTTTTAATTTCTTAAGTATGGCCAAATAACATTGATTGTCGGGACACGATTATTATCCATAATAATTCTTTGGTTCATTCTTCGGTAGTCTACTAATACTCGATAGACTCCGTCTGGTTTCTTTTTTACAAATATTGGGGATTCAAATTTTGATTTTTGTTTTTTTAGGACACCTACTTTTACTAGGTTGACGACCAGTTTGTGTAGGGAATCATGTTCTGCGTGTGAGAATTTAAAATTTCTACACCGCAGTGGGGTTTCGTCGTCTACTCGGACAACTTGTTCGGGTACTTTACAGATAGAAACTTCGTCTGTTTTTCCCGTAAAAATATTATTAAATTCATTAATTATTTCATACATTTTTATTTTTTGTTCAAGCCACAATTTTGGATTAATCGGGATAGGGTTTCCTCGATTATCCTTAAAAATAGTATTTTCTTTTATTTTTTCTATTTGGCAGGAATTAATTTCTACTGCACTACTTAATCCAAATTTTCCTAAGTATTCGCCTTTATAGATCACGTGAGGTGTGTTATTGTGATTAATAGCCGCTATCGTGTCTTCTGATAAGATTACAAAGAAATTATGTTTTTCTTCCATGGATATTTCACACAGAAACTCCAGGTGTTCAGGCAAAGTTGCTAAAATTAGCACTGAATTCGCCTCTATTTTAAAAGTTTGGGGGGCATAATATTTAAAGGGCTTAACATAATCTAACTTATTTTCTTTTTCAATAGGGTAATTGTGACATTCAGGCATGTCAAAACATCGCTCTTCATCACCACACGGTAAAGTGAATTTGTTTTTCGAGAAGTCCATTTTGGCTTTATGGGTTGACAGAAAGTCGTAACCCAGTATGACCGGTTCTACTAAATTTTGGACAACGAAAGTGGGATGTGGGTAAATACAATGATCAATGGAAAAAATCACATTGGTTACTCCTATGACCTCAAGAGGTTGACTATCCACACCACAAAATCTTATTTTTGTTGGTAGAATTGGTTCCGTAAGATTGACTTTCTTTAAAACTTTTTCATCGATAAGTGTCTGTTCTGAACCTGGATCGACTAGGCTAAGTATTTGTTTACCATAAATGGCAAATGGGAGGTGAAATTTACATTGGGTTCTGCAGTACCCTTTATTTTGAAATTTCTCCTTCCTCACATTGTTAACTTGTTTCAATTCTTTGTCCAAGACATCCCTTACAGCTGACGGATCACCTGTAAGGGGAGCACTTAGTTTTTTGAGCAATTATTTTGGCAGGCCTGGGAATTTGATGTTTGGAGGTATTTTGTTGATGTGGGGCTGCCATTAATGGTGCCAGTACGGCAATCATTTGAGTGTTAGCAGCCACATAGGGGAGATTTTGGGGAGTATTAAATGAGATTCCAGACCATGCTGGGGCATTGTTCCAATTTGGAAGGGCAAGTTGGTTCCAATTTGGAATTCTATTGGAGTAGTATCCATTATTATTTCTAGGGAAATTATTTCTGCGAAAATGTGGATTAAAATTTCTGCCTTTATAATTAGGATTGAAATTTTGATTATTCCAGTTTCTATTTTGGTTGTTTTGGTTCCAGTTTTGGTTCTGGTTCCAATTACCATTATTATTATTATTATTATTATTATTATTATTATTATTATTATTATTATTATTATTATTATTATTATTACTATAATTATTATTATTATTCCTATTTTGATTTTTGTTTTGATTTTGATTTTGATTTTGGTTTTTGTTTTGATTATAATTATTTTGTTGATTATTTTTATTTTGGGGATTTTTATTTTTTCTGGATTCCTGAGATTTCGAAATGTTCGCTATTGCAGCGCTCATTTTCTCCATCTCAGCTTTCCAGATTGGATCGGATGATACTAAATTTACATTTTTTTCAGTTTTTTTTTCCTTTTTTCCAGCTTTTAATTCTTCAAAATTTTTTTCGAGTTGATCGATTTTTTTCTTTAAAAGGGGATCTGAATGTCTAAAAACTTTATCTTTAAATTCTAAATATTTAGAGAAACCTTTATCTAGTTCCTGAATTGTTTTAGGTTCTTTTTTTATTAAAAATACTCTTTCTTTTTTGGGAAGGTTTGGCATTATTTTGTCAATTATTTTTTCTTCAGAAATATCGGGTTCAATTTGTTTTAATATCCTTTTTACGAACATAATGTATGCAGGGAAATCGGCTTCTCTATTATAATTTCTTACGTACAATATTTCTCGTAGTTGGGGTTTAGTCCTAGTAAAAACTTCTAAAATTTATTGTTTTGTATTTTGCCAATTATTACATTCGGGGTTTGCTTGAATTCTATCTTCAAACATTTGTTTAGCAAGGCCTGAAAATGCAATTCTTATTTTTTTAAATTTCATACTTGCTTCCCAATTGAATGATTCTGCCTCATTTTCAAATCCGATTAAAAATGATACGATATCTTCAGTTGGGGTGTGTCCATATAAAGAAGGTCTGATGTTTACTGCAGCCTTTCCTGACATTTTATTTTCTATAGGGGAAATAAAATTTTCTAATATTCTCGTCACCTAATTCTTCTTTGTCACCATTCAGGGCTATAGTTTGTTCAAGGTCGTAGAGTTTACCTAGGTATTCAAACACACTCTCTTTTTCATTTGCCTTGACACCTACTTCGACAATAGTGGCCATGTTAGAGAAGATTGGTGAGTTTGTGAGTGATCGTGAAAGGAGAAAATCAAGAATGGTGATTCGTACAAAGGAGGTTGTAAAAGAGCACACAAAATTTCTCAGATATCTACGTAAAATAAAGCCTACAAAGAAACGCAATGTAGGAAGTATCTTAAGGATACGCGACACTGGTATTTTGTTGGTGTATATTCGTTTACGTTGTTTCGTAATGAGGGGTATTTTTTGAAAGAATATACACAATCGAAATAATTTTTCCGTCTTAAGGGAAGATTTAAAATTTTAATTGGAAACAAGTTGTCTAATTTTTATTTTTATTTGATGAAAGAATTAGGACACACAATGTTATATTGCTCTTAAAGAGCCTACCTCCTAAAACTACTTCAATGTTCATAAAATGAACAAAAATCAGGGTTGTTCCGTAGAACAGGTTTTACGTTAATTCCTAATTAGGGGAATTTACGTTAATTGTTGGAAAAACCAACGGACAAAAATCGTATAAAACGATCAAGGTGTAGTGCATAAGACCAAACATAAAAAGTTCATAAGAAGTTCATAAAGTTCATAAGGTTCATAAGGTTCATAAGGTAGTGCACAATGCACAAAACAAAATCAGACGTTACGTTAAGTAACACAACGAAGTTCCAAATAAGAACAGACGGTGTCATATGGTCAGTGGGTGGATTAATGGTAAAACACGTGGGGTTTCAAGACTGGGGAAAATCTTGGGGAAAACAAAAATGACAATTGGGCGAGACAAAATAAGATTGTACTATTTTATAAATCAAATAATAGCAAACCTCGGCCATAATGTAAATAAAAAGGGGAGCTAATCCAATTAATTCACACAAACAAAAACATGAAGATGAAGGGGGACAGATCCTTCATCAAACATGTGAAAGTCCATAACCTGGATAGGTTCGGGCGCCATCCAATTTGTACGGTGCACAAAGTGTACAAAATGGAGTTCATAAAAGTTCATAAAGTTCATATACCAGTTTGACAAGTCATTGACAATTTTACCCAATGTATCATTAATCAACAACTTATAGCCAAGACCAGCGGGGTGTGTCCATGAATAAAAGTACTAACAAGGTTAACAAATATCGAAAGCATGGTAGACAAAATTTCCATGTTTCGACACAACCAGGTAGAAACAAGAAGCACAGAACACTACTTTAACTTTTAACAATGCAACTACATATTAATAACGTTACGTTAAAAGAGAAAGCGGACATAAAGGGGTGCTGAACCATTTTAAAAGTTCAGCGAATTTTAATAGGACTCATCACGTGGGGAGTTTAACAAGCTAGTGTGATGAGTTGAATTTTGAGTGTATTAAAAAACATAAACCTTAAAATTTGTGCATACACGAGTCCCTGTTCGGGCGCCAATTTTTTGGAATTTGAGATAAAACCAAAGTAGAGTGAGGTGAGGTGGGAGAAGTGAGGTGTGAAGAAAAGATTATGAACGAGTGTGAAAAGTATGACGAAAGTAAAAATAAAATAAAACATAATAAAAAAGTAGAAAAGTGGATGACAGACAGGAAAGTGATTTTTAGAGCAAGAAAGACAGATTATGGTAGTAATGAATATGAAATCGAAATTACGTTACCAAAAGAAAGAGTTTAACAAAGATTATATATAAAAAAAATGAATTTAGTGATCAAAAGAGTGAAACTCATAAAATCAAGCTTTAAGTTCCAGTAACTTAATATTTCACCAAAATATGGGAAACAAGCAAGAAATTAAGAGAGTTTAAAATTTACGTTAGAATAAAAGAAGAAACAGAGAAGAGTGAAATGTGTGAAGTTTGAGACAAATAATAAGAAGGGTGTAGATATTCGTATCAATGCGACTAAGATCATTATCAACAGTTGAAGTGAAAGATTGGAAAAAATGTGGTATGCCAAATCGGTTTTCACCTATTTACAAAAAATTTGGTTTTCATCAGCTCCTACAAGTTTTAACCAATCACTTATCTGAATTGATTCACAGAGTACGTAACGAGATACCATACACGTGATATCTGAAGATGAAAACATTGAAGACATAGATGTTTTACTGATGATAGAATGATGATGTGAAATTGAAAAGTTGTCGAAATAAAAGATTAAAACAAAAAACAAGCGGAAATTTCGAGTATCAAATTGATAATAACCCACAGTGAGAAATTCCAAAATTCACTGTGGGGGAGAAAAACCGGAAGGGAAAGACCCAGGGTTTGTTCTCGCCGAACTCGTGCAATTTTACATTTTAAAAAGGTTTACTGAAGGTCGAAAGATATACCCAAAGTTACTTTAAATTTTACCCCATTTTCTCTAATTTCCCCCTAGAAAATTCACCCATTGTGTTTATACCATTCCTCCACGTCACTTGACCTCGTTAGCCGGACATTCTTAAGAAAAAATCAACGAGTCGAAAACAAAATACCAACTACATTAAAAAAGAAACACATACCTTTTTCAATACATCAAAATGTTCACGTAAGATGAAAGATATTATAAAAACAAAATTGAGACATATTACGAGAAACACAAGGTAGAATTGTAGGTGAATTCATACATCGATTGAAAATTTTTCTAAGTACAAAATCAGAATAAAAAGAATAAAATATTTCATGAAGACATTACAAAAAATGTTGGACTTGAACGGACAAGAGTTCCAAACGGAGTGATTTTTTCTAATCTCAAAAGGCCAGAGCTAACAAGCAAACTCGTGAGAGAAGAAGAAATCACTTTTATCTAATTTAATTTTTGATAGTAACTTGACAATAGGCCAAGCTACGAGAAAAAACGAACTTAGATATAGGGAAAGAACGTCAGATAAGGCCTTCTATTCATCAAAAGACGAATATAGCAAATTATCTTATTTGAGAATTCTATGGATACATCAGTGTATTATAGTATATTTAAAATTAACCTCCCATCGAAATAGTACTAATTTAACAAAAAGTACAGCATTGTAAAAATTACGCAAAATAATGTGATATATTAACTTCCTGTATATATGTAAGAAAAAATTTGTTACTCATAATCAATATTCGTAAATATTTTATTCTAAGTATATATACTGATACTCGCATTATATGACATAATTTTAATCATGCATAATTATTAAGAAATTTGTATTTGTTGGATAGACTTTGGAAAATTTTTTTCCCTGATTTTTTTTGTTCCCCCCGGAGAATTGTGTAACGTATATTTTCGTCTATTTTTAGAGATGACGAACATATTCGTTCACTCATTTTCGAATACCAAAAACGTAGATATTTATCAACAATTATCATCCTATAATTCTTTATAAACAACCACTAATTTACCCGTATTTGATTTTATGAATATAGATATACTTTCTGTATATTCATGACCTAATTGTACCTGTCCCTCGAGTACTCGACGAGTCAGCACAACCCTATAATAACAACACCCTACCTTACTTTACCCATCCGACACGTACGTTTTCATACCCTGAACGAGTATATAATCCCTCGTTTCAGTGGAATAAGACACAGTTCCTCGACAGCTACTTCTAAGTACCTGGAACCTCTCTTGTAGAAGTCTCTAGTGAACAGATAGTCTTGCTTGTTGAATTGTGATAGTATATGTATAACTATTAACGTATATTTATGTACTGTGATGTACAAATTATTATTTTATTAAATGTGTAAACTCACTCATGTGTTTGAAATATTATTGAGTCTCTAATTAATGTTAAGGTCCACGATAGTGTGTGGATGATAAACTTGACTATATTTTAGAAGTATTACTGCTTTTTAAGTACGTGATATTTCGTGTATGGTGTACTCCCGAAAGTGGTCTTAATTAGGTACATTACCACCTCTTTTGGCCGTTACAGTATGAAAAATTTTGGGTCAAAATTCAAAAAGGGGGGCTGAGGGGAGACATAAAACCACAAATATTTTTGAAAGGGAATGAGTATAAAATTTTTAATTTGCAGCACAAATTAGCACAAATTAAGCACAATTAGCATGCAAAGTTTCAACTGAAAATTCCAAAATGGGGGTGCTGACACATAAATTTCTGAGGCCCCTATATTTGAAAATAAATGAGCACAAATTCTAAAATTAACGGCACAAATTAGCACAAATGAAGCACAATTAGCATACAAAGTTTAGAGTCAAAATTCGAAATGGGTGGGGCTAGCATTTCTCCAGCCCCACCCAGACTCTTTTGTTTATATTTAAGGAAGGGGGTGAGCACAAATTCTAAAATTGATGGCACATATTAGCACAAACTAAGCACAATTAGGCCAAAAATTTTCAGGTCAAAATTTGAAATGGGGGGGGTGCCGTAGAAATGGACCTTAATTTTGGTACATATCCGTTTATCTATCCAACCTATATGTGTAACGACTTCTAGGCGTTGACTTTTTTTATAGTAAAATTCACACCCATTTAACATCTAAACGTGTGAGCAGAGATAGACTAGGAAATATAATTATACTTAATTCACGTTCGCATGGCGAAATACCTTATTAAAAATGACACACGGAAAGTTACGATTCCAAGAAAATTTCTCACAAATAATGTTTATGAAGATTTATTTTGCGGAACTAATCCGAATTTACATTCATTCATATAGCCTATGGTACTTAGGCATTTTTTCATCATGAAAGTTGGAGATTCAATAACAAAAACTTTTACTCCAATCCTTCCACGTCGAACTTTCGAACTTCAACAGGCGCTCCAGTATCAAAGGTAAAAGTGATGCATGTTTCGTTACTGCTCTATTTTAATATGAAATTTCTGATATTTTGGTCCAAAGTTATGATCGAAATTCTTTCCATTTCGTTTATAAGTTGAGCATCGAATGAAGGTTTATTTTCTATTTTCTTCATTAATAGCCAATTAAGTCATAAGAAAAGATGAATACGTATTATACGAACAGACTGACACCGAAGAGTACGTATCCATTGGCTTATGAACCACTGTTAGCATCTGAGCGAGACTATTTTTATTAACTGCGTATACAGAACATTGTCGAAAATAAAAAGTGAAGAAAAAAATTGACATTTTCTGGTGCAATATAGAAGTAGGTCTAAACAGTTTCTCGTAATGTCTAAAGGTATTTAGGCTTGCAACGCGTAGTGCTCACAAAACGAATAGGTAGCAGATCTTCACCATTCTACGGGTGGTAACGTGCGTTAAGAAATTTCATTAAATGGTCAACACGTTACAGGTGAACAAACCTTTTCTCTACGCTGCTGCCCAAAGCTCAGTAATGGATGAAACCGAAATTACTCCAATACAAAGAAGTGAAAGGGCTGGCTAGGGTCAAAGTAAAAGAAAAAAACAACCAAAACAATAGAACGTGCGAACTGCATGATTTACCGATATTGACGTTCGAATTGGATTAAAATGATTAGAGCGTTGGTGAAGAGGGCGAGGTGGGACGGCAAGAATGAAAGATACAGAAGGAGAGAGAAGGGGTAAGAGCTAGACGAAGATGGAGAAAACTGCTCATATACTTTAAAAAATCTTGAGAAAAAAAAAATCGTGCTTAGCCCAACGTGTATATAATATAATACCTCATAAAGAAGCTCGTGTACGTGATATAATAAAAGGATGGGAGACCTCCTTCAATAAT
Source organism: Ericerus pela (assembly GCA_011428145.1). Classification (NCBI taxonomy): domain Eukaryota; kingdom Metazoa; phylum Arthropoda; class Insecta; order Hemiptera; family Coccidae; genus Ericerus; species Ericerus pela. The sequence goes on from WOFM01000336.1 coordinate 126,772, forward strand.
AGGGAAAAAAAACGCGAGCTTTTTGGATATCTTCGTATAGGATATACACCTTCGTAGACCATACACTCTGTAGTCTGTACCACGTTCACATCCCTCACATTTTAGCCAATACTACGAGCGAAGGGGCGTGGTGGGGCGAGGTTCAGCGCGTTCCTTCGTCTCTTATTCCGAAAATCTATTTTATAAATTACTGTTTTCACTATCTCTTACACGTTTCCATTACCTGAGCTAAGAAAAGAAAATAGAAGTAAATAATTTAACGAAAAGTTACGAGCATAAACGCAAAAATGCGACGTGTATTTTCCACCGTTCTTTCCCCGATGATTTTTTTGCTCGTCGTTTTCTATACACTGCCGTTTCCGTTTCCCTTATTCTTTTTGCGAAAACAGAATGAGAAATACATGTTTTGGCTTTGGATCAGGCGAACGCTGAAGCCAAAAATTTTAGACAAAAAAAAAATGCAGAATGCCGCTTTGACAAAAACAAAATGGCCACTTATTCGCCAAGAAGAAACCAATAATACAAACAATATGCTCATTCGTAGAGTGGCTTGTTTCGAAGAGCACAACACCGTTAACCGTAGTCGGCACCAAATAAGTTCAGCTCTCCAGGTAGTCCAGTCAGGAGAAGTTTTTTATTCGGATAAATTAGAAAAGTTTTGATTTCTTCACTAATCGGTCAGTTTGGGCGTCTAAAATAACGTACTAAAAGTTTTATTCCCCCCACCGCGAGCGTCCCCGGATATGAGGCGAATGTGCTCCCCAAAGGGTTTTTCACGGTTGGAAAAACAGATATCGATTTTCAAAAAAGTAGTTCATTATAAAAATGTGTGGCACTAAAAATTTTTTATGAAAAAGGTTACAATTCGTTTTGGTGGGCTGGTGTGACCCTCTCCTACGAAATGGACGCGAAAGATCATACAATACTTTATGAGTATATTCATTTTTGCATGGGTGTTGAAATGGGAGCTAAGAGGGGGAAAATTCTTCCACTTTCCAAGTAGGTTTTCTGCGAAAATCTACTTATTAATTTAGTGCTCATGAAGGACCCAGGAGTGTGAGTAGGTACGTTTTTTGTTTCATGACCCAAGGAAAATTTTGGCACCATTTTTGAAAATTTATATGTATTTATATATGTATTTTGTACCTATGTATGTAGGTATGTATGCATATATATATATACACGTATAATTCTTATTATTACGGTAGGTACGGAACGTAATTTTTGTTCGATAGTCACAAGATTTGAACTAAATATTAGTATTAAGTTAAGGACAAGACCATCTAAATTTGGTGCTGATTGGTTTTACGGTACGTCTGGTAGGTGCCATTATGTTGCATTTTTGGCAGTTTAATGGCTCTAAAATGAGTAATTTTCGAACAATAGTTACAAAATTCGAAAAAAACATTTATTCAGAACTATTCTAACATGATTATAAATTTAGTTTCGATTGACTTTATGGTTCATTCACTGGGGCTGTTGGAGTGGATAAACTTAATAAATGTTGTAATTCTTGTCCGATAGTCAAGAAACTCGGTAGGAATATTACTTCTAATACAAGGACCAGATATATAAATTTTGGTTATTGTTGATTAATTTTTTTCTTAGTTATTAATTATTTAGTGTGATTTTTTCGTGAGCCCTGTAGTGGAGAAGTTTACTTATTGTTGGTTTAACGTCACAAGGACGATTAAAATATGTTCGTTGTCACACATCTTAGCTGGCATCTGTTTGTTAGACAACTATGAGCGTCGCCTCAGCTCAGTATCTCCAGTCATGTCGAGTCCTCTGTGCATCGCTAGTGCGCACAGGACTTGTGGGCGTAGCCATGACATTGGGGGCGGTGTTCCTGGGTGGCCATCGGTGGCCACCTCCGAAGTTTCCCCTGAAATCTAGAATAAATATTAGACATACATGTTATATGAAATGTTATTTTATTATTTAAAAACAACAAGAAACATAAAAACATGAAAAAATAGATATTTACAGAAGCTTAAAAATAAAAATAGGAACAAGTTTTTATTTTTTCTTCTGGTGTTACAGCGTAACGAAATGTGACACGAACGAAACTTTCGATGAAAGTTTGTTCTGACTGCCAGACGCTGCAGTTGAGAGGATGGAATGAGTTATTGGTTGTAGATCAATTCTGTAAGGGAATATTTGGGAATTAGCGAGTTGTGGAAACATCAATGATGCTAAGTTAGGTAGTGCACTCTGCCACCTATTACCCATAGCCTTTTATAAAGCACATGACAGTAATAGTGGGTGCTAAAAAAATGTAGTTATACTTTTTTTAGGAGTATAATGTCCAATTATGACGTACCCTAAAGTCAATAATTTGGCTTGTCAGACCAGTCTATTTTTGTCATAATCAGGGGGGATCTATCGAAGGTACGATACTACATATCGAGTTTTTCAACATTTCTGTCGTCTAACTCCAACGGAGCCAAGAACTTAAGAGGTCTTGTGGATGTTTGCTTGTTTGAGAATTCTATTTTTATGTGACAGACTTGTCCATTGCGAGATTTCTCTAAATCAATGATTTTTGCAAGTTTGTAAATGCCAGGTTTGGATGTGTAGTCCAAAATGTGTAGTATGTCATTTACTTTTGATAGGAATGGTACCATGCGCCCTGGGTTGGAGAGCGCAGTTGGTGGTCTATCTCTTAAATATAAAAGCCAAAGGTTTGTTAGGTAATCTTGGTCGAGTTTCCAAATGTCTATAAGCTGTTTTGTTGTAGGAGTTGGATCTTTATTCGATTCATTAATCGGATTGCTTAGGTGGCCTAAGTTGGCCCCCATGAAATGTGAGGGTGTTAATGTTAACTGATCTAGCTCATCTGGAGATGGGCATAGTGGTCTTCTGTTGACCATTGTTTGTATGTCTTTCAAGCTCGCTAGAAAGGTATGTTTGTAGATTGAGTGGTGACCGTGGACTTTATAAAACACCTGTTTTATAATGCCGATCAGTCGTTCATTAACTCCACCATACCACGGTGCTATAGCTGGGATGAAGTGCAATCAAATGCCTCTTTCATTTAAGCTAGGTTTGATTTTTTGTTCTTCAGTGAACGTTTTTCAGTATTCTGGTAAGTACGTTGCAATTAAGTGGAATTGCGCTGCGTTATTGGATAGGATAACTTTAGGTGTGCCTTTGTAAGCAAAAAATGTTAGGAACACTGTCCAGATGTCCTCAGTTGTCAAGTTTGATACTGAGAGTAGGTGCACCACTCGGGTGGAAAGGCATGTAAATATCAACACCCAGTTTTTGATTGGTGGCGTAGTTGGTGTTGCCAGCTGTGCTTTCGATTTTGGCAGGTATTTGTCAAATACCATAAATGGGCCAAAGATGTCCACACCTGTGTAGGTGAATGGATTTACAAAAGGTACTAGACAAAAGTCTGGTAGTGCTGAAAAAGTTGGTTGTTTAAACGGTCTTGTTTCAGCTTTTTTGCATAGTGTGCACAACTTTTTTAGAATTTGAGGTAACACTTTTAGTGACTTTGGTACAAAGTAGTGTCTTCTAAAGTCGGCTATAGTAAATTTTGTACCAGAGTGTATGTTTTTCAGATGTGTATGCATTAGAATTAATTTTGTCAGATGAGATTTAGGATGCATCAGGATTGGTGATAGCATATCTCTCGTGTACTCGATATCGGGTAGATAATTTACTGTGCGTAATATCCCAGATGGATCAATCAGGATGTGGAATTTTTCGTACAAGACGTATGGAGGGTGATTTCATTTTTCTAGTACTTCGAGTAGTTCTCCAAAGTATTTTGTTTGGTCAGCTCTGATGAAGCAGAGTAGAGCAAAGTGAAAAGTGAAATCTAACGATGCATAAGGTGAAATTAATCTTTTCCTCCTTATTCGTTGTTTATTAAATCGTCGTACGGCTTCTATACATTTTAAGAATGTATGTACTGGTTTAGATAATGTATTGAATTTTGGGATATCTATGTTGAACGGAGTGTTCAATGGTGGGTGTATGAAACTTTTGAAAGGTATTTTGTCTTTTGGGATGTAACATGATTTGGTGGTGGTCAAATCAAGGGGCTGGCTTTGGTTTAGTGGGTTGGCTATCCACTGTTGAGACAGAACCTCAGGTTCTGGTAGTGTGACTTCACATTGATCTGTGTTTGGACCAATTAAGAAGTGTGGGATGAATCTTTTTGCTGATTTCCTCTGCCTTAGATGTTTGGCAGGATGACGTTTGTCAAAAATTGATTCATCGTCAATTGTTATTGACGCTGATTGTTTAGAAGTAGAAGATAATACTTCTTTCATTGTGTGAAATACAGGTGTATCTATTTTGGTTGGTTTGTCTGGTAGGCTTTCGATTATGTTCAAATTGGTTTCTGGCCAAGATTTTTCATCTTGGGATAGCCAATTTGGGGCAGACCACCAGAGTGATTCGGAAGGTTTGTGGATAGAGGAACCACGTGAGCCGATGTCAGCTGGGTTGTCCGTTGATGGGACGTAACGATATTCGACGGGTTTTATACTTTTTATTTCGTCGACTCTATTTTTCACAAATTGTGGGTGGACTCTTCTTTCTAATAGCCATGTGAGAACACATTTGCTATCAGACCATAAGAAGGTTGGTGCATTCTGTAAACCAAGTGGTTTACGCAGGGAACATAGTCCACGTGCGCCTATAAGTGCTGCAATCAATTCGAGTTTAGGAATTGTGATTGGTCGCATAGGTGTTACGCATGATTTACCTGTTACGAATCTTACTGCATAGCAATTTGATTTAGTGTTTCTAAATCTGATATATATTGCCATTGAGTAAACCACCTGTGAAGCATCTACGAATACATGTAATTGACAGGTATTCGGGTCATAAGTTCCTAGGTAGAATTTTCTAGGTATGCAGTAGTTGAGGCTGTTATTGAGATCGGTAATTATCTCAGTGGCTGTTGTTTCGAGATTGTCTGGGATTTTTTGATCCCATTTCAATCCCTTGGACCAGAGTACTTTCATGTTCTTGTAACTTATGACGATAAACATAGTTTCATACTAAGTATAATTCTTTTTTTCTTTTGTGGTTAAACCTTAGGTCGATATTTATCCCTTTTTACTTAATCAATATTTTACTCAACAACAAACTGCAAGATTCATCTTCAATATTAACTTGAAGATTCATGGAGACAACATATTTCAAGAATAAGTGTAGTCTAATATTTTTAAATATTTCTGTGAGTGGAGGGTGGGATAAAATATCTTAACACTTTCACTGCGTCAGCATTCGCTAATAGAGAAAGCAATGAAGACTTGCACTCCTCTATATAAATTCTAAGTTTTCATAAAAGTAATCAAATAAAATAGATAATTTGCTTCAAAAAATAGATATAAGTCTAAAACTAGGCCAATAAATTGGAGCTTATTGAACTTAAAATACTGAGGCTTTATAGTCAATTAATCTGATCCAGTTGATAAACTTCGAAAAAATGTTAAATTTTTCACTATCCAGACAGAAAGAAAATCAATTTAAAAAACTATGATTGAGCATTTTTCAACTAAATAAGAACGTTATTTTGAGAAGAAAGTTAGTTAACGCCATAATCATATCAGTTTCACAAGAAGTTTGCACAGAACTCGCGCTATCAAAAATCGAATATAGTATTTCATAGCAATATTGGTGTTTTTCGCTGACTGAATAATGAATGGTAGGCCTACATAGAGCCATATTTTTTTTTTCAATGGTAGCGTTTTATTCCATATGTTATCCACACTGGAGTAGCGTACAACTTTTCGACAATATTTAATTTTTAAACCATTGGATTCCGCATGAAACAGAAGGAAACCATAAAAAATTCAAAGAAAATGTAATCAGCAAGAGCAATTTTTACCAGTAAATACAATTACAGAATGGAAAAGACGTACAAAAAAAAACTTATCATTTAGAAGTTTGAGTTTTCAGCAAAAAAAGAAAATATATATATATAAAATTATATATTTGATCAGCATAATCGGCGTTAATTTTCTATGCACACATTGTCAATTAGAAAAAGAAGATCGAGAAAAAAAAAAGAAAAAAAGAAGTTACGGGAAATTACTAATACAATTTGGTTCAATGAATATTATGATTTGCAGTAATGAAATACATTCATTAGTGATCGTAGAAATTGTCCTCAATCGATTGACGAGGAGAAAATTCTGACAATAAATTAATGAATTGTTTATTCGAACGTCTATCACGCATGCTTGCTCATTTGTTCGTAATAAAATTTACGCTAACCTATACTTTTTTTTCTTTTCCAGTATTTCATTTGCAATCCCTATTTCACCAGTTTTCTCTTTTTTATCAGGGAAATCACGTTTTCTTTACTCGACCCCAGTAATTCGTGTTTTCCTGAATTTTCTCTTTATCGAATTCAAAATTAACGTGTTAATATTGCTTTTGCCAAAGAAATTTAGGATCAAAAAGGACGATTTTAATTCGATTAGGTACAGATACAGAAAATGAAAATGCTAAAACGATAAGCGAAAGCTTAGTCAACGGTTTCAACAAATTTTCAAAAGTGCCCAGGAAAAATAGAATTATTCGCGCAGACTTTTTCCATTTTGCTGATTGGCCGATTAGACCAGGAATGTTAGGAAAAATGGAGCAAATAATTCAAAGAAAGTTCTTTGGTATACATGTCAAGTTCACCCTACCAAACAGCATACTAAACGTTCTGCTGCATCCGAAGTGAGCCCCTTCCCTCAGGAGACACAGAACGTGGCGCAAAACAGTTTTTCACGTATATCTCGCACAATTTCATTATACGTGAAAAATATCTCGTTGTAAAATTTAAGAATACCTACTAGTCGTGTCCGTGCAAATAAAGTCGCAAGGAATAAGATTAATGAGAAGAAAAACTAAAACATCGCTATACGGTACAAATGACAATTCCCACCATCCGTTTTTGGTGCAATTAGTTTGGGCAAACCTTTGCATTTGGAGCAATTGATGAATAGGTAATATGAATTAACGTACAAGAATCAGTTGTACAGTGTGAGTTGACATAAGTTAATTCAGCATTTTACTTACACTGCACGGGAACATCAGTTTGGGTTCACCTTTCGTTGTATTTGGAAAATACAATTAAGTAATTGCATTTAGTGCAATGACGGGACCGGGGGGCGGGACCAATGGAAAAGCGCCGATCCTAAGTCGTAGATCACGAATATATAGGTCATTCAAATTCTTCTGTCCACAACATATAATTATATATATATTTCCACTTTTTGTTCATTTTGGTAATTGTTGGGAGTCTGTGGAGCCTCCTCTGTTTGACCTTTGGAAATGAAACTTGGAGTAGAGTTAGAAGCTTTCATGGGCTACACATTCGTGTTAAAAGTTTTGAAATTTATCGGCTAGGTTCGGAGGAAAGGGTTCTCAAAGTGTTTGCAAACCCACCACGTTGTCATCACGATAACTCCCGTAAATTAAACGATTTTGGCGTAGTCCACAAAAGCTTCTAACACTACACCAAGTTTCACTGTCATAAGTTAAACAGCGGAGGCTCCACCGATTCCCAAAAAGTGCTAAAATGAGCAAAAAGTGGAAATTTATGTATATATCCATACATATTGTGTACAGAGGAATTTGAGTGACATATATTCGTGATCTACGACTCAGGATTGGCGTTTTTCCACAGGTCCTATCATAGCACTGAACGCAATAATTGTATTTTCTTTTGGAAAATACATTAAAAGATGAATTGTTTTATCAAAACATTTTTTTTTTGTTGCTTTTCAATGTTCTTTAATGTGAACAACATACTCATCACATTTTAGCAATCTCCTCCAAATAGAATCAACCATACTTTCTGGCCCATCAGTTTGGGCAAATCTTTAATTTTTTCTTTACAATCAAACTTTTTCATAACATTAACTTAGACTTTAACTTCGGAGTTTTGGATTTAAATGATTCGGGTTTCATTTATAATTTTTTAATTTTTTACTAACTTAAATGTTTTATTTTTTGTACGTTTTTTCATTAAAAAAATTAAAGTTTCTTGAAATGAATATTTAAAAAAATATTCTCGTCTGCTTCTTCGAAATCCTTCAATCAATGAAATAAAAAAAAGTTATGAAAATCTGTATGTTGGAACCACTATACTTTGCTTAATAAAAAATACATTTGCCAGTTATAGTCGACAGTGAGATCGCCGTGAGGTCAAGTTCAACACTTTTAGCTGGCAAATATGTAAGTCTTAGGTTCGATTCCCCAAACCAACAAAACCTACATCTGGTGACCCTGCGACTTTTAGTATGTTGTTTAGGAAGGTGAACTTCGCATATGTACCAAATTTTAGCTTTCTTTGAATTATTTTTCGTACTTGTTTGCTATTTTCACAGCAAACGTTTCTGGACTAAGCCCAAAGTATAAAAAAAAAATCACAAAAAACTCAGAAGCACGAGTTTTAAAAATATTATATTCCATCTTCAAAGGACCTTGGAAGAAATTGTCTCCCATGTAATTTGTTATATACATGTTTTTTAATAAGCTCAATTCATCAGAGGGAGAGGAAAAAAATTATTAAAAAATGAGTGCTGCAAAAACTTTTGATTTTTTCTTCACGAAATGTATTCAAATGATAAACTTGAATCAATATTTTTGAAAACATGTTATCTAGGTGAATTCATTACGACCAAAAAACATCAATATCATATAGAGTATTCATATAGATGAGCAACAAACAGCTTTCCATATAATTATATATTTAGGCATCGATATAATATTAGTTTTCTCCGGATTGAACATACGAATTTCTCTTTTACAATGAAGGTTTTTAAAAGAACAACAGAAACTCGTGGCCTAAATTACACTAAGTTCATTCACGCATCAAAAGAATGTCGAGTAGGCAAGAAGTAATATTCCTGTCAATCTCTTTGCTAGAGATTCCAACACTCAATTTTGTTTATTTCCACTTTCAGATCTAAAAAACTGTGGCAAACAGAAATACTTTTCAGTCTATCTTACGCAGTGTAGACTACTTTGAATGAGACACAAATTAAAAATCCCCGTCTCGGAGCACTTGTAATGCCCTTTTTAGACATTATAACGTACTGTTTTAAATAATGGTAAATACAATATGTGACACTCCCGTAATTATTAAATTCAAAGTTATGGCGTACTCACTGCCAGTAGTACCAGCGTTATTAATAGAAGGCGTGAAAACAGAAACACGACGGTAACAATGGCCGCCTTTGAAATGCATTTCGGAGAATATTTCCGAAATATCGTTTAAAAAAAAATGCAATGTCGATGGACAACAACGAAATTATTTTTTTCGTTGTATTAGTTATTGACATGATAACAAACAGTGAAAAAAAAGAAAAACAATTTAAGGCTCGCCTTTTCGATGTAAAAGCTTTACTTATGCTCCAGGCCATTTTGGGTTAAATAAAAGACCAATCTTAAATTTTCTTCTTTCATTTAGAATATATAAAGAATAAAAACAAAAGCTAGGAGAAAACTGCTAAAAATATGCGTGACTAAACAGAAGCGAAAAAAAAGAAGAAAATAACCACGAGGAAAAAATGGGGGGAAATTGGAACATCGTCTAAATTGTCGGAATCGGTGATCTGTGTGTCACTCTATAAGTACCAACAAAAGCCAAAGTTAAAAATGCTGAAGAGCTTTGTAAGTTGTCGAAACAACATTCGAGATGGAGGGCGAGAAAATCGAAAAACCATTTGTTCGAATATCATTTGACAAGTCAAACTGCACAAACGAAAGACCCGTCCTATTTTTTTTTTTTGGTTTTTGGTTTCCCTTTTTTTTCCTTTTTTTTTTTATGTCTGTGTCGGATAAGCCAAAGAGGGTTCGATAATTTGAAACATTTCGGATTTTTGAAATGCACGAATTTTTTCAGCGTTCAGTGTAATTGAAAAGAACCGAAATAAAATGAAAAAACACTGACGAATATTTGGTAGAAAAAACTTGAAATTAGGATTTTCCATAATCGAGTGGAATAAAAATGTAATTCTTCTGACGTTATTTGGGTTGTTTTCAAAACGAGATTGAAAAATTTGTACCCAGCTTCCAAGACAAACAAAGCCTGAACGTTCCGTAATGTAATTAATTTTGCGTTGAATTTCTCATATGATTTAGTTTTCTTTATTTTATTCTTTCGATAACTAACTTGCTTATTTTTTTTGTATAATCTAGTGAGTAATGATTATTTTTGGTAGGTCAGTACCAAAAGAGAAAACTAAATTTGGAATTTTCAATTTATAATATTCTGAATTACATTAAAATTGTTGGAAAAAGAAAATAACGATATAATTAAGAATGTTATGAGTTCCTAAATAAGTAAGTAGGGAAAACTGATACAATACTGATAATTACAGAAAATTCAATAATATCAGTGTTGGATTTTCATAATATTTTCTCTCTCACTAAAAACAGCAAAAAATTAATACAGCTGCTTTGCATAATTTTACCAAAGTTATCACAAAAATATTTATTTTCATTAAGAGTGGATTGTCTTTCATAATTAATTGGAGTGAAAAATATGTTTTAAAATTTATGACGTACAAAAAATTTTGAACAAATTTAATTTAAAAGACGTTCATACATCAAACATAGTATAATATACTAACAAAAAAATACCTCTCAAGAGAAATTGTAGTAACTTATTACAGTTTCGGTATGAGTAAATATTTTTAATTACCACTGAAAATTGTGAAGGAATAACAGAGATGATCTCACGGTTGACTACAAAAATATCTTATCAGAACATTCAGATGAGTATTACTCAGTAAGTAATGGATGTTTTAGTGCACCATCTTTTCATACCATAAATTGAGGTTTCAGAATTCAAAATATGGCTTTCTATGAAAATAAGGGCACCCGCATTCAAGATTCAGCAAAAATATGAGGAAAAAAACCATTCATGTTTTCACTAAAAATTGTATTGAAGAAAGGTTTTACTACTGTACTTGAATTTTATGATTACGTTCCAATAATTCGATCAGTACGGTGTGAAACGTCAACCATGTACGATCAACAAGTATAATCTTTGGGGCAGCCCGACTGTTGCGATCACAAAGGAACATCCCGTGGGCCGTGAAGCGAAATAATTCCAAATTCAGCAAAAATTTATCACAAATATGTCACATTTACTTCTGCGGCATGTTGATACTTTCGGTAATAAGATTTGAAGTTTCAGTTCCTGACTTTAGGTACAGAGGACTCGCATTAACTTGGGAGAGTAAATGCTCGCGAGTCGCCTAATTTAGTAGTACTCAATTATAATACTTTTTTTTAGTTTATAGTAACAGTTAGAAAAAAAAAAAAAGTTTTTTTTATACTCTCATTCATAAACGCAGTAAAAGACTGACAAAAATTTATTTTGATCCGCATGAAACGAGAATTAACGGCGTTGGTTAGGCATACAATTACTTAGAGACTGGGGTTAAATCGATACGATACACGGTATATACCTACATGAGTACAATCTCTTAAAATAAGGAAACAACGATTTCCTTGGAATTTAGTCAGTTGTTGTCAAGTCGAAAAACACTATTACTTATTCAGTGCAGTCTAATTAATTGTCAACTAAGCCGAAGAAAACAGTTAGCAATAGCGAAATAGATGTTAAACATATCCGCCTTCATTTCGAGCCCATCAGTTATTCCACAAAGGAGAAGAGCGTTGCGACATTGACAAGCTAACTCGCGTTTCTTCAATTTTCTTTTACAACGCAAAATCATGAAAGAACAAACGTGCTCAAGAGTTTGACTAGAAAAGACAAACAGAAACAAATATAGAGCAGGGGGGCTAAACATAAAAAAAAAATTGATTTTACGAACATCGGAAAAATCAGAATGTTAAATGAATGTTTCATGAAGTGGAATGTAGCGAATATAGTTGCGGTTCAGTTAGCCGCAAATATCGAGGATTTATAACAACTGAGAAAATATAGGTAATCAATATGAAAGTGCAAGGAAACAAGAAAGAGGATCGAATAGTTTACAATTTTACCACTAATGAAAAATTCTAGGGGATAGAGATTTTTTTCCCTCTTCCGTAATTTTTTGAAGTAGGTACGGTACATCGTAGTTAGATAGTTCACACATTATAAGGAGACGATATGTGATATTAGATAGATTACATATTCATTCTTCATGAGGCGAGAGGCATAGAAAGTCTCATTTTACACTGTAGTTTATACAAGCAAATTATGCAAAATGAATACAGAGCGACCTACAAGAGAGAACCGGAACGGTTATTGGTCGTACGGACTGTCTTAGAGACTGGGTTGATAAACATTTTAGAATCTTTTTTTTTTCTTTTAACATCGTGATTTGTCCCGTAACGATCAAAAATACCCACATCATAAATTCCGGAGCTGATGAAAAGGGAAGGTTGTAAAGGGTGAAAGTAACCATGCATCGGATCATTTTGACAGTCCTGTGTTTATCAGTTTAACTGGTTAAAAAATTAACATTTTGTGATGCGAGTTGCATTTTTTATAATATACCCCAAAAAAAAGTTAAACATAAAGAAGGGAAAAGAAAAAAAGAAGTAACCAACTTTTCTCACGGGAGTAAGAGATGTGTAAAAAGTAGTATGTATAAAGCAGGCGAAATCAACATTGCGCGTCTACGGCCTGTATTGCGAAAAATGAAAGAATTTGCGAGAACGCATGCGCAAATCTTTACTTTTCCCAACGCATTGAAATTCGCCGCTTTATAAACACTTCAAACGTATAAAAAGTCTACTTTTCAAGGGGGTATATATTGTAAAATTAAAGTTTCAGTTTTTTTTTAACACGTGATTAGTGATTTTGATATAAAAGTGCATATTTCTTACGACAGAGACTGATATATGGTCTGGTTGGCAGACAAACAGTTTCGCATGAAAGATGTTGAATTTAACACCAAAACTCACAGTATGAACTTCACCACATCCTTGGGTGTAATAATTAGGTCATTTGAAGTTAAAAAGATGGAATTAATACACTTGGATTATTAAATAAAAACAATAAATCCTCGTTGATTTGTAAACATACTTTTCAAGATAAACACTTTTGTGAGACATAGGTGTATGAACTAATATTTTTTCAACTTGTGAATTGTTCTGATTCATTTGTAAATTCATTAAATTTATACACATTGATTTTCGAGATTACATACATATAGATATCTATATTCTCGAAGATATTATACACAAAAAATCTTGCAACTTGGAGAAAAAACATAATCAACATAGAAGTTAACAAATAAATTCTAGCTTTAATTTTGATGCCCTCTCTTCTGGTCCGTTGGAATCTAATTTAGGAAAAGCCCCCTAAACGTCGCAGCACGTTGCACATTAAACATGAAATCGTTAATAAATGCAATGTAAAAAAGATACTGGGAACCCTTTGTGCCATAAGTATAAAAAAAGATACGTCAAACAATACAGCAAACTTGCTTTTCTTCATCAATTTAGAGTTTTAAATTTTTTTGAGGGGAAAATGCGGAATCAATATGCACCAAACTCTTATTTGACCTGCTGCTTGCAGTTTTAATAAAGATTATCCTTCATAAACATTTCATTCTAATCTCTTATGTAGTTTTCATAGAATCTTGGAGAAGGCATTTTTCCAATAATTATCGGTTTTATATTTTACTCAGAAACTACAGAACAAATGGGCACGAAATTGCTATCAAACTTGGTCGTATGTAAGAATCTTTTTTTATGAAAATTTTAACCCGATAATCAATCCCTTCTGTCGTTTTTTCCAAATCCTTCAAAATAACCTCTTTTTCAGTAATTTTTTGTATTCTAGTTTTCCTGGTAACGACTGAATTAATGAACACTGAACTTCAAACTTCTAACAGACTTGTGTCTGAATAAGTACTATTCTTTGTGAACATTTTAAACCGATCCCGTTAGTCGTTTCTTCAAAATCATTGAAATACTACTCTTCCAGCAGTTGTTTCTTTTCCAGTTTCCCCGAAAACTGCTCAACCAATGAGCGATAAACTCTTGTCAGCCCTGACCTTATATATGAAAACGACTTTTCATGAATTTCAGCTTGATCCTCTTTTTGGATGATACATACATACGTATAATTGTTTAAATATTTATATACACATATGTAAATTAAGAAGATTATGGCAAAATGGGAAAATGTTTTATGTTATTGTGAAATGGATAATTTTAATAATCTGCACCCCCAACTCCTCCGTGAGATCAATTTTAATAGCCGATTTGCAAGCAAACTGCGAAAAAAGAAACTTAAATCGATATAAAAAAAAAATACCTTTTTTCAAGACATTGTTGGAAATAATAAATTTATATTTGCAGATAAAAAAAACTTCTTTCCCAGACTTTTGTTAGCTTATAACCTTTGCACGGATCAAGCCTTCAATTTGAGACCAAAATCATGGCATTTGGATAATCTTTGCAAGATGTATTATAATAGATATATTTGTTTCTACTTTTTTCTGACTGTTTTAAAGCCTAAAACCTTTGCACGGATCTGGCTTACAATTTGAAACCAATATCATCGTCCAATAATGAAGATATATACCTTTTTTCAGTTTAAAAACTTTCCACGGATGAGGCTTACGATTTAAGACCAATATCATTTCATTTGGTCCAATAATGACGAAGTTTGCTTGATAGGCTTTTTTGAGTTTCATCTTTAAGCACCTGTACAGTATAATAAAAGATTCGTTCAGTAATTTTAGTATGATTTTATTCACAAGAAAATACAGGTAGTATTAAGCTATTTCTTTTTTAACTAAGTAAATAATTTTACTGTAAAAGCAAATAGTAACCACAAGAGTAGCGCCGGGTTTTTAGTTTCATCGAAGTTTCAAATAATGAAAATTTGAAATTATTCATTATTGGAGTGATATCTGTCATTTTACAATGATTAAAATACCGTACCAACCGTTCGTACGTAAGAGAAGAACCAAAAAGAATTCCTGAGAACTAAAATGAAATATGTAAGTATAATGCAAAGTGAACGAATAACTGAATTCCATTCCAGCTCAAAATTGTCTCAAAATAGAAAATACCGAAGTATCTCAAAAGTTGACGAAGAAGTACTTCAGGTACCGTAGCATGTGGGTTTCTTTAAATTTTTCTTTCGCCTTCTACAATTTGAACTAGGTTCAGTCGATTGAAAACTTCTAAACATACCTACACCTCCACTCGGCACTGGATTCATTCATTAAACGGATCATAATCCACCCACGGATAACTTCTACCAAAATACTAACAACAGTTTGATATAAAAACAAACTACCCAAAGCACTTGACGAAACTTACAATTGTATCATCAGCTTTCTCGGAGTAGCGGAATTAAGTGACAGCGGATGAAAAAAACAACTCTAGCGCAGCAAGCCTCGTTAGAAAAAGTAGGTTTTCAAGGAAAAATAATTAGAAATTTTGACAGTCACATTAACTGTCTGTAAGTTCATATGCGTGAATGGTATGTTATGATTGTATGAAATTTGTTACCTACCGAAGAAATATTGGACAATGTGAAATTTACAAGCATTATTTCTTGAAAAAATAAAAAATAAATTAAGATGATAAAGTATGGTTTATCAACATATAATTTAAAATAAAACCAAAGAAATATAATAAAGTTATGAAATAAAAAAAAAAGAAAACGTGACTATGTGGATAATTTTTGTAAAAAGAAAAATTCGTACAAATTAGAAAACAAAAATAGAAGAAAAACATATATCTACAATTAAAAAACATACTGAAATAAAATCGCATGAACAAAATATAGAAAATTATTACATTGAATAAAAAAAACAATTACTAGACATGTTGATCGTGATCTTTGTAAATGAAAATGACGTTACAGTTTGCGTAAGAGAGAAGTATATCAATATTTTTTGCTGCGGTATATTCCAATCTGTTGACCATTAAAAAAATAAATAAAAACAAAAACTTATGGAACCGAAAGTACCGTCTGGCTGATCCGCACCAAAAGTTATGTCGTGTTAAAATATATTAAATTGAATATTTGAGATCGTAACTATTAGTCCAAAACTGAGTATTTTATAGACGTAGTAAAAAGCCACCCGATCTGTACTAAAATTAATAGGTTCGGTCCTCGACTTAGTAAGTATATTCGTTGCAAATTTCGAAACAATTCAATCAAAATCGGGATTTGTACTGAAGTAACAAGAAAATGACGCATATGTGTATGTACTGGAAGAACCATAAAACCGACCTGCACCACACTTAAAACAATGTTAGAATAGCTCATAGTAAATATTTGTTCTAAATTTCGTAGCTATTGATTTATAATTAAATATTTTATATTAAAAATAAAAATACAAAAAATACAAGAATAGCGGTATCGGAAGCAACATCCGGCAGATTCGTACTAAATAACGACGTTCTGGTTCTTGGCTTAGTAAAACGATTCGTACCAAATTTCATGACTATCGGACCAAAATTGTGCCAAAATTTTCTTGAAGTCATGAAACGAAAAACGTACCTATTCCCAACCCTGTGGGCTAATACCAGACCAAACGTAACAAGTACATTTTCTAAAGAAACCTACTTAAAAATCCACGGACGAACTGTCTAGCTAAATGAACGTGGGCGCCCATCCTTTTCGTGTTAAAAAAAAAAAAAAAAATTGTTTAAGAGGAAAAATTTATTCATTTTTTTCTCCCACAAAATGCAAACCTTTTCTCTGTTTATATCGTGGTAAGTTATAGGAAGGAAAAAAGGCACAGTTTTCATACCCATATGAGAACAAAGACAAGGATTCTTTTCGGCCATTCCAACCAGATGACGCATTCCCAAGAACTTACCGTAAGTACACAGTCTGTCTTTTTTCCCCTTTCCCCAGTAGCTCTCAGCTTTTAAAACATTCGTTCGAAACCTTTCAAAAACCGTATTTTATTACTAACGAGATCAGCTTCTATTTTTTTTCCCCCTATTTTCACTATAGCCTTTTTTTCTTATCTTGTTAACCCTTTAAATATCTTTTACGTTTATAGAAAAAGTTTTTATCGTTGTTTTCGTGTCCGTTTTTAGGTTTTTACTCGAAATACGACCCCATCGCAGCCATTTCCGGGCACCGTCTTTACGATATTTTCAAAACACAAATCCTTTAATTTGCCGTTTAGGAAAAAACTTCGTTCGATCGTAAAATTAATCGATTTTCATTTTCATTTTCGTGTTTTTTCCGTTTTCTTTCACGTTAAATGGATAATACTTTTCCGAAATTTTCATTAAGGATTTCATTTTTGGTTGAAAGGTATACCTGCGGCTGTTTGACGTTAGAAAGAAGTTAATGTTTTGAAAGCAGTGGTGTCGAAGACTATTTAAAGACGAAGGTAGAAAAGTGCGTTGAAAAAAATTTAAATGCAGTGTGAAAGCAACCAGCGAGCTAATAAGAAATGGACAGGCGTTTGAATGTTGGAATCAAATACCGCAGTGATAACCTTAACAAGTTCCTGAAGCCGGTGACAAGCGAGCTTCGTGCTGATAATTTCCGTTTGATTGCAATTCAGACGTCAGTATAGCCACTTGTCAATCATAGTGCTATGATAGGTATTATTTTCGAGAAAGACCAGTGCAAGCCTATAGTCCTAATTTCCCAGAGAAATGAAAAATACACGCGTAAAACATCATATTTAAAAATGTAAGAGAACTGCTCAGGATGGGTACACGCGAATTTTATATGTTTAAAAAAATTTAATATCTGAATAATTTCAATAGAATTATACTGGACAATAATTAAAAAATTGAAATGGTCAGCAGCTTTAATTGAAACATTGTCCTTCATTAGTATTTGTCGTTAAATCCTCCTACAACTTTTCATGAAACGAGCTTACCGTCAAGGGTGTAGTTCGTAAATTTTTAAACGCAACATTTTTACGTCTCGAAGTAATAAAAAGACAATAAATAAAAAATAAAATGTTTAAATATTTAATCAACAAATCGCGTCTTTCTGAGAAGCTAGTTGAATATCTTTCTTGCACACAGACCAAAATTCGGTTATTCGATACTGAAGTTTTTTACCATAATTTGGCTAGCCTATTTTCAAAAAAATTAATGATAAATTTATAGTCTTTCAGTATAAAAAGTACCTCTCTCTCGGTCTCTCTCTCTCTCTCTCTCTCTCTCTCTCTCTCTCTTGCCCCTTTCAACTCGGTGAATTATGAATATCAAGAATATTTTATTCTTTTTTTTAAATTACTAATTTTTATCATAGTAACCAAAAATTGAACCGGTTTTTAAAGACTCTAAAAAACGACAACCATGAGTACAACCCTCGTAAAATGAATGAAGAGAATTGCAAATAACAGGAAGCAAAATTGAGCGGGTAAGAAAGGGGAGGGAAATTATTTATTTTTTCTCGCCGAACTACATCTTTAAACGCTTTCATTTGCATTCTTTTAAATTTTTTCATACTTTTTTGAAATAGTTCTCGTACACTTGAACACACCCAACATATAGAACCTTTCATAAATTTGTAACGCCAAAAATCATTTTCAAACGTAGAACAATTTTTTTTCCAGTAAATTATTTTTCAATGTATTTTTTTTTTTAAATTAACTTGGTCTACCTAAGTACAATAAGTACTAAATTATTGAATCAGCCTAAAAACAGCCAAAAGTAAATTTTAATCAGAAGATAGTCGAAGCTTTCTTGATCATCATTTTA
This sequence comes from Ericerus pela, assembly GCA_011428145.1. Classification (NCBI taxonomy): domain Eukaryota; kingdom Metazoa; phylum Arthropoda; class Insecta; order Hemiptera; family Coccidae; genus Ericerus; species Ericerus pela. The sequence goes on from WOFM01000336.1 coordinate 145,417, forward strand.
GGTCCAAAGATCAAGGATTCATATCAAACAATACACAATGTAGAACCGCGAACCGATTTATAATCATCCAATGAATGACGAGTAAACCAATTTGCTTCACTATGAGTTCTTTTTACTGCACCATTTAGCAAATGAGTATTAAGAACTGCAGATTAAGTTCGTTAAGGTCAATTTTTTATAGTTTTAACAGAGTTTCTATTATTCTGTAGAATCTTTTACTCACATATTTTTGGCACAGATTGAATTAAAACGTCCGTCTTGACTCATAAATCATAATTTGTCAATTTATTTTCGAGTGTTTGATCAAAATTCATCATGAAATTTCGATAGTTCGGTCAACCTGAAAAATAAACGTTTAACGTTTTTTTAGACGAGAGATTAACGCATGATTACTCCTCTGCTTTTCAATTTTCCATTTACTGAAACATTTCATAGTAGCAAAAAAAATAATTTTTCAGTAAAAGAAGCCTGAATTTCCAAATTTTCTTTGAAATTTTCCGCTTAACAAAATAATAATCATAGCTTATGTGGGGACAATATATGTATGAGGTAAAGGGGCTCATACTCCTCAATGACAGTTGCTGCCAAAAAGGTGGCTATTATTCGTCTCTATGACGTTAAATAAACTAACACAGGTACGTTTGTATGTTCTTATCTGTATGTACATACAGGTAAGATACATTGTTTGGTCTATGACGAATTGCCTGATAAAGATCTTGGTGATGTCACAGCCTGGTACCAAACGCACTGCATCGTTTCTTATCACCATGCAAAATAGGAAATGATGCAATACAATAATATAATTCCATTTGTATATGTATATATGTGTGCCTGTGTGTGTGTGCTAAATTCACTATATTATAAACTCACAAAACTGGCTATAAAATCGTCAGTATTCACCCAGGATTTGGCTCTCCCATACATTCATGTATGATGTGGCAGAACATGCAAAGCTGTTGATTACCTTCTATGTGTGAATACTTCTCATGACAAGGTATTCCAAGCTTAATAGCAGAATTTTTCAAAAATGAAAGTACCAATGCACTTTTCAGAGAAGGGAATTATCAGTCATTCTGTAGATATGTACACTTTTCATTTCTTCAAGAGAAATATGCACCTGCATAACCTGCGCCCAATATCAACTTTGGTAATGTTATCTATTCTGATTTTTAATCAGTCAGGTTACCATAAATTCTCTATGAAAGAGTCGCCTCTACAACTAATCAATTTTCATTAGTTCTGAGCACTTCGTTGTTTGTCTGACAGTTTTATCAGCAACTGAAGATTGTGGGGTTATTTTGTTGTAAATATAAATTAATAGTTTATAAAAAGTTATAATCATCTTACAAGTTGTCGCTGGGTCCTATTATTCTTCACAATACCGAGATAAAACTCATCTCATAACGGCGAAGTTCATCCACTCACCTAGAACAAAAAAAAAAAATTAAAATTCAGCTACAAAAAATAGTAAAATTGCAATAGAATAAAATTTACTTAAGGCAAAAAAAAAAGGAAATTTACAAGAAAGAAACATTGTAATGATACATATTTCGAAAACTCTAAATAAATTAATATTCCAAGATGTAACGGCAGTTGGCAGAGGAGAAATACCTAAAATTAAGTTTTTTGTCGATCAAATGTTGAGAAGGTACCTACTTCAATTTTTTTTCAATGTTTTTCTAATTGTATACTCTTGAGGAAACAAGCATATTCAAATCTGATTTCTGAGCAAAAATGTCAGAAGTGACATAAAAGAGAAGAGTCATTCAGAAGAGTAGACATCTTCTTCACCGGCCCAGAGGTGCAGACTTCAAACCTCTGGGCCACTTGACTATGCCCTTAGGGTACCTTGACAAGTAGAAAGGATACGATGTAAAATGAAGTAGTGAGGGTAGATTCTTATAAAAAGGACAATAATCAAGAGGAAGGATGAAATTTGGAAAAGAGGTACTTAGATGTGAGAAATTTTGCAATAATTAATCTGAAGGCGAGTCAAGATCATTTCCTCACTTCTAGAGAGTTGGTTGGTTGATTTCAAAAGTAAAACTGATTTTGTTTTACAAAATATGAGTTTAGGTGAGTTTTCCACAATGTACTCATACAGAATATGTGATATATGGCGTATACTCTCAAGAAATTTATAAAAGATTCAGGGTATATGCAGTATACTTTCACAATAGGTATTGCCCTAAAAAGCGTACGGAGGTCATACTCTAAGTTATTCTTATTTAGTTAAAATTATCTGAATATCGATTAATAATGCTCATTTTTCTTCTTCATCACTTTGGAGCTAATTTTTCTCAGTCAGTGGAATGACCTCAAGTTAATACGTGCAAAATGTAAGAACTATACGCTAATTATGGCTCAGAAACTGATATCATCAGAATCCAGAAGACGCTAATCGTGGAAAAAACAAGAATTACGAGTAGAAAAACCTTCCGAATATGAGAAAAACAAATTTTTTAGAAGTTTGTATACGTGAACTATCTTAATACTATGTTAGTAAAAGTTGAAAAATTTTTTAAATTTTTTTATTAGTATAGTAGTAGGGCTAATGAGAAGGTGGGTACAATCTCAAAAAATTTCATGAACACATCACTGTGAGTTTGAGTATTCCAAATATTTTGATAATAGAATAGGATTTATTTTTCTTATGACAGATTTGATATTGAATGCAATACTGACTAATGAGAGCTAACACAAGAGCATAGCCAGGATTTCTTCAAGGGAACGGACGAAAAAAATTTTGATGACTTTTTTTGTACTTTCACTTTTGAAAATTTAAAAAATGTGAGATGTTTAGCGTCTTTGGAAGCCGCTGTTTCATATTTATTGCTACAATTTTTCCCAAATTTTAAAAGTGACAAGCAAAAAAAAGAAAGAATAGGTCATGGGGAACGATTGCCCTCTTTGCTGCCTGGCTGCACCTTGAGTTAACCTAAATGAAAAAGATAGCAGCACTGCGAGCATCTCGATCAATTAATTCATTACGTGAGGCTGGGATACCGATATGGCTTAGAATCCATAAAAAGTAGTTTATACGATTGGGTTATATTGTAAGGAAGGTATGTAAACAGAGAAGGATATTTTGGGTGATAGCGTTGGAACTACATTAGTTTTTGGCAATGAACAGCGTACAGCGTCGGGTCCATAATGTCATTCGGGAAGGCTGAAATGACAAAAAATTTTATCGAGTTTAGCTTTGTTTTTTTTTTCTCTTCAGCAGATTTTTGATGATTTCTATATGGATTATGTACTTTCTTCCCTTGAACTTTTTACTTTTTAAGGAGGTTTTCTTTAGAAAATCTACTTATTACGCTTAGTGTGGTATTACCCCTAGGGTCTGAGGTAGGTACGTTTTTGGTTTCACGACCTTAGGAAAATTTTGGCACCAATAACTAAAATTCACATATATGTATAGATATAAGTCCATTTCTTATTCGCACGGTACAGGTCACAATTTTTATCAGATAATCACGAATTTTGGTACGCACATTTATACTAAGTCAAGGACCAGATCTATAGATCTTCAGGTACCACCATTGTTTTTGTATAAAATGATCAATTTTACATCAATACCCACGAAATTCGGAACGATTATTTACCATATTTTATTGTAGTACGTTACCATTTTGGCGTGGATCGGCCGGACGGTACTTGCAGTACCACTATTTTTTTATATTGGTCACAAAATGCGCAATTTTGGAACTATATGTACGAAATTTGAAATAAATATTTATTGAAATTTATTGCGGCATACTACCAATTTTGGTGCGGATCGACCGGACGTACTTCCGGTAAACCTTTTTTTCCCTTTTTTTTTTTTTTTAATTTGCACGAACTTTTTTTTTTTATTTCATAATTACATTATATTTCATTGGTTTTATTTTAAATTATATGATAATGTACCATACTTTATCATCTTAATTTATTTTTCGTTTTTTCAAGAAAAATTGCTTTTATATTTCACATTGTCTAATATTTTGTCAATAGCTAACACATTTCATACAGTCATAACATATCATTAACGCCTATAAAGTTACAAACAATTAATGTGACCATCAAAATTCATAATTCTTTTTCTCGAAAACCTACTTTTTCTAGCAAAGTTTGCTACACTACAGTTTTTTTTTTTTTTTGGAATTGAGGCTTTTTTCCCCCTAGATTCACCACAGACTGCGAACTAAGCACGTTAGAGATAATTATGCTCATATCAAATGTAATGGAAAAAAGAGATGAAAGGATTCTACCAAATTCCACAACTCAAAAATCAAAAGCAAGCAAATGCCTTGTATCTAATCAACAAGGTTCATTCCATTGAATTAAGAATATAGCAACACATTTTAATGTGCCTTCATTACTTGATTAGGAAACTAAGCCACACGATACCTACACCGTTGTTTTAGTAAACAATTTTTTTTTTTTTGTCTAACAGAATAAGCAGCCAGGAAAGGAAAACAAAAAATTCTGGTTTGGACGAAGAATGCTGAAATAAAATCTGCCGGATATAAAACTTACGGTACCTACTAAATTCCAGCACAAAAGTATCCTATCAAAGAATTTTACTGAATCAAATTGTCAAGCGTTGGGACAAAATGCGAGAAAATCTCTCGGGCATGACTTGCGTACGACATATTTATTTATTTTTAATTAATGACGCAAACACCTAGTCTATATTGTGAAATCGAATAATTTTCTCGTTCGCAGAATAAATTATTATCCATACGCACCATTATATAAATTGAAAATTCCATTAGGTAAAAAATATGAAAAGGAATAACAAAAAACAAACTGATTGAATATGATGAGAAAGTTCCCTACTCTAATTTTACAACAACGAAACAACTACTATTCAGTTGCTATGTCCAAGTACCTATAAATTATTGATACAAAAATCAAACTTATTTATTGCAATGTGTTACTGTTGTGGCATTTTGAGTTGCAGAGTAATCGATTCTTTAAACATAGGCAACTCTTTGTTATACATTTTTGGAAGCAGGAATACCGACTGAGACCATGTTAATTATCCAGGGGTTGTGGCCATGATGAAATGCGAAGTGAAACTGAGTCTGGTGGAATTTGATTAATGCTAAGAAATTTTTCATGTCACAATGCAAATTAGGACGTTGCCTACAATGCATTTAAGACGACATTGGTGTACTTAGCCATTTAATCATAAGTACCTTAGTATTTTTTATCTTCTGCCTGGACTTCATACTTTCCCTATAGGATTCTTTTAATTTATGAAATAACTAGTTGGTTATATCATGAATTAACGAATATCATATTTAAACAGTAACATGTATAGAAATATATTATCATAATTATGTGCTTTTATATGTATGTATAAGATATTTTGTAAACGAGATAGAGATCGTGATTCTAGTTCAATAGGGCTGAAATTTGGTATGTAGGCAGCATTGGACCTAATTTCAGATGGAATTTTTTTTGGTGCGAATTGGTCACAGGGTTGAGGTACAGGAAGTCAAAATGAGTTCCACCAATGAGAAATTCTAGATGAAACAAAAAAGTTGGACCAAAAAGAGGCTTGCTGTTATTTTATATGAAAAGCATTAATTTTTTCTTTATTTCATAGCATTCGAGTAAGACTTGTAATTTTGTATCTTGACAATTTTGGGGACAATACTCGTATGAGGTAATAGGGGCTCGCACCCCTTGACAACAGTCGCCGCCCAAAGGCTGGCAATAATCGTCTTTATGACGTTAAACGAATTTACACTGGTGCGTTTGTATGTTCGTACCTGTATGTACGTACAGGTAAGATACATGGTACGGGCCAAGATCAATTACCTGATAACGATCTCGGTAATGTCACAGCCCGGTACCAAATGCGCTGCGTCATTTCTTATCACCTCGACAGAGGCAAGAAACGACGTAACGCATGACATAATTACGTACATGTACGTATGCATGTGTGTCTGTGTGCGAGTACCAAATCCTGTATATAAACTCTCAGAACCGGCTCAAAAATTGCCAGTGTTCGCAGAGGATTTGGCTCTCCCATACTTAACAGTATGAAGTGGCAGAACACGCAAATACTGTTGAAGACCTTCTAGTGTGAATATCTCTCACGACCAGGTATTCCACAGTGGTGACCACGACGTGATTTTTTGGCTACATCGTGGGTGTCTAGGCATGTTTCGCTAATTCTAAAACTAGGCACGGTGCACTGGCGAGTTACTCGCTTGTGATACAAATATTTTTCATAGACCTAGACACCTTTGGCTGTCGAAGCAGAGGTCAGACTTTGAAAGTGGGAAATTAAACCCCCCCTTCCAAATATATTTGCCGGAAGGGAACCAAGAGAAGTAGACCTGGAGGAACAAAGTTGCCCTCATCCGCCAACTCCTCCAGCTTCGACCAGAGACTCTGAAGTCTTTGAGACTCCAGAGAAACAAAAACAAATCCGGAGGCCAGAAGCCTTGCGTTTGGGAGCTGTAGTGAACCCAAACGAGACAACAGCTCGCACCCTCAGAAGTGGTCGTCTTTTGAGCCAAGACTCCGACCCTTCAACCCCAGACTGACAACCGACAGAGTCTGGTGGAACCTTTGCCAAAAATAAAACAAACGAAGTACAGCAGATAACAATGCCTAATGGAAATACGACGAACCCATCATCAAACCAGCCAGGAACAGGCGGAAGTGGTCAGTCACTGCTGACCCCCAAAGTGCTTGCACAGCTACTACAGCTATTGCAGATGCAGACTCTGCAGAACCCTGCGATCCAAAGGCGGAGGATTGAGATTCCGGAATTTTTACCAAATGAGGTGGAACTCTGGCTGACTCTCCTCGAAGGTTGTTTCAAAAGAGAACACTTACAGAACAACCAGAAGTACTCTCACATTTGCAGCGGCATGCCCGCAGAAATAATACGCCGCATTCCGGATATCATGGAATGCCCTCTGGCGGAAGCAGACAAGTACAGTTGGTTCTGCAAGAAAATTAGAAATGTGTTTGGTAAGACTCAAAACCAAATAATTGATGATGTTATGGGTGGAATGAAGATTGGAGATGATAAACCCTCCATCTTCATGGCAAATTACGACAGAAGGCCGACAATATTGTATCGCCGTTGGTCATTATGAACCAGTTCTGCAAACAACTGCCCCAACATGTTGTGCAGTGTCTGGCAGCTATAGGTACCACGGTGATCAATAACTCCGAGGACCTAGACTTCCTGGCAAAGAGTGCCGATAGTGTACTGGAACACTCGAGATCAACATCCTCGATTAGTGCAGTATCGACAGAGACCGGAGAACTAGCCCAGCTTAGAGCCCAGATAGCTCAGCTGACTAGTGAAGTAAAGAAGAAAAATAATAACAACAATTCAAGAAATAGTAGAAGTAACAACCACTCGAAAAGCAAGAGCAATAACAGAAACAATGATAGAAAATCTAGGTCAAGAGACCAAAAGAGCAATTCTACCAGGGGTCAGAGTCCAACTCCCCCTAGAAGAACATCATCCCCCAAACCCCGGTCTCAAATCTGGGACGATAAATCCTGCTACTTCCATAATAGATTTGGCGCAGAAGCCACCAAGTGCAACAACAGATGCCAATGGTGGGGAAAAACTTATAGTAAGTCGTCAAACTAGAAAGAGGGGTCATCTATGCGGCTGAAGATCCCTCGAAAAAGTATTCACACCGCCTGTTCATCAAGGACAGGACAAACAGGAGACGTTACCTAATAGACTCAGGTGCTGACTTGAGAATTTTCCAGTAAGAACCAAAAAGCATTTCCTCCGAAATACTACCTCCGAACTGTGAATGGTCAAAACCTTCCAGCTTACGGAATAGAATCCAGCAAAGTAAGCATCGGTTTGCGAAGAGACATGACGTGGTCCTTCACAATTGCAGATGTCCCAACTCCAATCCTGGGCGCAGATTTTCTCGCGCATTACAGCTTGGTCATTGACCTAAAAAATGGAAAAATCATAGACAACAATACTGGTCTATGGGTGGAAGGCAAAACGCTAGCGTACCAACTGGACACCAACATATCCAGCTGCACTAAAGTCAACGAACAATTCTTACGGATTCTGTCAGACTATCCTGGAGTCACTCAACCATCGATCCGCAGGCATCCGACCTATAAACATGACACCATTCATTATGTAGGAACTAAAGGACCGCCTTGCCATGCTAGAGCCCGCAGGCTACTGCCTGATAAACTCAAAGCAGCATGGGAATACTATGATCGCATAATAGGGGAAGGCATATGCCGCCCCTCAAAAAGCTCATGGAGTTCCCCAATCCACATGATCAAAAAAGCCAGTGGAGAGTGGCAAATTGTTGGAGACTACAGGGCCTTAAATGCCAAAATAGTTCCTGACTGCTATCCAGTCCCAAACATAATGGACTTCAACGCGAATATGAAGGGTAAAACGATGTTCAAAAAAATCGACATCAACTGGGCATTCCACCAAATTCCAATGGCCAACCAGGACGTACCAAAGACAGCGGTCATAACCCCCTTTGGTTTATTCGAATAACTTCGAATGCCGTTTGGACTCTGTAATTCTGCACAAACTTTCCAGAGATTTATCAATGGACTGTTTATGGATTTGCCGTTTGCTTATGTATATTTGGATGACATATGCATTTGCTCAGAAGGCGGTGAGCAACATCACGAGAAGAATGTAAGAACCATCGTACAACGTATACACACTGCTGGACTTACCATCAATGTTGGAAAAAGTTTATACAAATAGACCAAGATTGACTTTCTCGGCTATCAAGTCTCAACCAAAGGCATTTCCCCTTTGAAGACCAAGGTAGATCCCATATTGAAATTCCCGAAACCCTCAAAAGTTGCAGAACTCAGACGCTTCTTGGGGATGGTGAATTTCTACAGACGTTGCATTAAAAATGCTGCAGCCGAATAAAGTAAGCTGTTTGCATTGATCAAAACAAATAAAAAGAAAGATAAGGCTCCACTCGATTGGACAGAAGAAGCTGAAAAAGCCTTTGAAAATATAAAAGAAACACTGGCAAATGCAACTCTACTAGCTCACCCATACGAAAGTCTGCCATTATGTGTCGCAACTGATGCATCCGACTTTGCTATTGGTGCAACACTGTATGAAAAGGACAATGATAAGAAGTTACAGCTCGCTTTCTTCTCCAGAAAGCTATCAAAAACCGAGAAGAACTACAGCACATACGACAGGGAGTTACTGGGAATATTCGCTGCGTTGAAGCATTTCAGGCACCAATTAGAGGGTAGATGTTTCACTGTGTATACAGATCATAAACCCCTAACACATGCCTTCACGCAAAAGACAGAACCAGCTTCCCCGAGAAGAGCTCGACAATTGGACCATATAGGACAGTTGACTACGGATATCCAGTATATAAGTGGAGAACTCAACACTCCAGCTGATGTTCTTAGTAGGATCGAAGCCATCTCGGCACCGTCTCAATTACCTTACGCTGAAATAGCTAAAGAACAGTTAAGGGATGCAGAATTGCAAGAACTTTTGTTGAACGATGACACAGCTCTCAAATTGAGACAAAGGAAAATCCCTGGTACAAATGTCTTACTAACATGCGACATTAGTACAGGCAAGAACAGGCCATTCCTACTGATAAAGTATCGCAAATTAGCTTTCAGTGGTGTGCACAATCTATCGCACCCTGGACCAAAATGCACAGCTGGATTAGTAGCATCAAGATTTGTTTGGCCTCGGATGAAGTCCGACTGCAACAAATGGGCTCGCAGTTGCCTGAACTGCCAAGAGTCCAAAGTAGGAAGACACACTCCTTCGCCTCTCAAATCTTTCAAACAAACGGAGTGGTTTAAAACGATACACATAGACTTGGTGGGTCCATTACACCCATCCCAAGGACACAGATACCTGTTAACGATGATTGATAGAGCAACCCGATGGCCAGAGGCAGTTCCTCTCTATGAGATGAAAGCTCCCACCGTAGCTGCCAGGTTATACGACACCTGGATTGCCCGCTATGGCGTACCTGAAGTCATCATCACAGACCAGGGCACAACACAATCACACCACAGCTTACCATCCTCAAGCAAATGGTAAAGTTGAGCGATGGCACAGAGCTTTGAAAGCCTCCATCATGGCTTGCAATATCAAGAGATGGGTTGACATACTACCAACCATCCTCTTGGGCCTTCGATCTGCTCTTCAAATGGACATGGGTCACTCTGCGGCGCAATTAGCACTCGGCAAAGAGTTACGCCTACCAGGGGACTTTTTCACCCACTCGAAAGAAATTAGCCCCGAAACGCTCGTCCAAAACATACGGACTGATGCTAACAGTTTTTTGAAACAGGCAGCTCGTCATGGCCAAACAAAGATTTATGTCTCCAAACACTTGACCACAACATCTCATGTGTTTGTAAGAGATGAGAAAATAAGATCTTCGTTGGACAAACCATACGCCAGTCCTTATAAGGTTGTATCACGAGATGACAAAAATTTCGTGATACTAATCGCAGGTGAAGAAAAAACGATTTCAGTTGACAGATTGAAACCTGCGTACCTTATAAATGACGATAGAAAAATGCTCCAAAGAGCAGTATGGAAAATAAAAGATAAGAAAATAGAAGAGGAAAAGCAGACTGCACAATCCGATAACACACAACCACAAAAAGTTGAGGACAAACCAGTCTAAAGGTGATAAATCACAAAAATCACCAGAAGAAAAAATAAAAATAAAGAAAACGGTGAAGTTCAGTGACGAGATCGTCAAAATACATTACAATCCATCGGCCCCTTATTCCCACAAAAATGAGGCAGGCCCCTAGGTAGCAGAAAGCGAAAAAACCAGATTCCAACTCGAAAATCCGAGAGATTAGCAAGGAGAAACTAAAAATATTCACAAAAGTTAATATCCGCTGTGGAAAATACAAACCCGCATAAAAATACGTACGCGAATCTGGGAATATTCGTAACAAAAGAAATTCCTCAGATAAGCAGAGAAAAAGTACGTACAAATAAAACACGACACGAATAAACAAATCCAAGTGCGATACGGAAGAAAACATCGCAACGTATTTCTATTGACAAACATACAGATAACAAAATAGTCAATAGATCGTGACGTCACAAACGAAGAGTGCATTCCTTTGTGAAATACAAAATTCAAAGTACGAAAATTCAAACATGCTTAACTCTGCTTGTACTTAACAGATTTGGACCGGAAAACTTTTCAGCTATAGAATATTGAATGCACTATCCCCTCCAAACAGGTCTGAAATAAGATAACGACTTGGAATAAAGCTGCGATCGAAAATATTCTCGCAACGTTTTTCACTCGCCTTTCTGCTGTTGACTGTAACACGCCGAAAATTTTCTACCATTTTTCTTTCTTATTTTTTTCTCTCTATTTTTCCTGTTTTTCCCTTCCTTACAATGTCGTCACCAATCAACACGCCATTTTCAACCCCAGAATTTCAATTCATCGTTCCGCCCGTACCTCAGCCTGTAAAGACTAAGGAACAGGTGGAACGTGAAAAGGAAATTGAACGGATAGAAAATGAATTGCTAATGGACACAACATCGGCTGTGGACATCGTCAAGATGATGTCCGCACCCCTTCCTGCCCTGATTTCACCCCCAAAATCGCCAGAGAAAACACCGGGAGTGGAGTGCCCACCCCTGGAATCTTCAGCTCTGGTGAAATTGGAGGTGAGAAGGCAACATCCAGCGGAAGAGGTGCAAAAACCATGCCCTCCCCCCACTCTAAGTCTAACCTATAAGCCATCTGGGAATTGGAACTCCCCGATGTACAAAAGGCCAAGACTCCTAACCCCCTCTGATCCTTGCCTCTCCTACCATTCCCATCCATACACCCGTCCAGCTCCACCACAAAGACCGCCTAGATGAAGGGGACAGGCCAGCAGGGACGCCTACCAGGCCCGGTTTAACGCACGCAAACAGTCGTACAAATGCGTAGGGGCCGTGGTAGGCTCAGCCCTCGCTAAATGGGAGAAGGTCCAGAGGCAGCAATAGACTCGATAAGTCCCCCCAGGCATGCGACTTATTTTTGCGGCGAAAAAACTGGGGGGGAGTAGCTGTGGGGACAATACTCTTATGAGGTAATAGGGGCTCGCACCCATCGACGACAGTCGCCGCCCAAAGGCTGGCAATAATCGTCTTTATGACGTTAAACGAATTTACACTGGTGCGTTTGTATGTTCGTACCTGTACATACGTACAGGTAAGATACATTGTACGGGCCGAGATCAATTACCTGATAACAATCTCGGTAATGTCACGGCCCGGTAACAAACGCGCTGCGTCATTTCTTATCACCTCGACAGAGGCAAGAAATGACATAACGCATGACATAATTACGTACATGTACGTATGCATGTGTGTCTGTGTGCGTGTACCAAATCCTGTATATAAACTCTCAGAACCGGCTCAAAAATCGCCAGTGTTCGCCGAGGATTTGGCTCTCCCATACTTGACCGTATGAAGTGGCAGAACACGCAAATACTGTTGAAGACCTTCTAGTGTGAATATCTCTCACGACAAGGTATTCCACAACAATAAAGTAAGTTCATTATGAATTTTCTTAAAACTTTGGAGAAATTGAACGAAATTTTATTTTTGCAGTACAGGGGCTACTTATTTCTACCATTTTTCCAACTAAATGACCCCAACAATAGCGAATAAAAGTGATATTATTTATGATTTTTGAAAAATTTTCTACCGAAGCATTTGCTGCGTTAGAGTTTTTTCTGTTTGAACGAAGGTTTAAAATCAATATTCGTTGCAATTAATTCAAAATATTAGCGAAATCAAAAAACTTGGGTGCAAATTCATTAGTAAAAAATATTAAAATATAATTATAAGAAAATAAAATTTAAAAAATCTGAAGTTTGAAACTACTATGAAATCAAGGGATTTCGCGACCAGGCAATTCATAGTGGTTTTGAAATCTACAACAAAGTCGAAAACTGCACAACAAAAAGACCCGGAAAACGTTTATTTATTGGATGGGTGTTGCTAAAAATAAAATTCAAATGACCAAATTTTAACGAAAAAAAAATATTTCTTTCTTTCAAATCGATTTTCAAGAAAATACGCTGAAGGATTCTTCAAAATACATAATTTTCTTTTTTTTTCACGGGTCCAGGAGAGAGGAGTCACACTAACAACTGTGCAAATTTTACACTTGTAAAACAGTTTGCAAAATTAGTCGGTTAATTGACCCTTCAACTTTTATCTCCTGTTCTGAAACAAGTTCCATATAATTCTTTAATGGAATCGTTCGTATTTACATTTTAAAAAAAATTTATTTTTTCCATTTTCTTTCAGAACTAATGCACACAGCGAATTTTCTTTAGAAGAGGAAAAAGTTGGTTTTTATTACAAACTTACTTTCATATCTCAATTTATGACTTACCGAAAGATGTATCGAAAAGTTCACAAAGTATAACCAAATTTTTTTAAAATCCAACTTTTATAGAACTTTTTTCTTCCCTTATATAGAAATTCGAAGGATTACGAAGTGAGCTCCACAAAGTATGACAGAAAATAGCTTTTTTCTCATGACTATCAGCCATGACATTACAAAACCAAACTCAATCGGAATTACGAATTTATAAAAGAAAGAAATCAGAACGTCACCAAAAAGAACAAAAAAATGAAATAAAAAATAGAATATCGAGTCGAGCGAAATTAATCCGATAAATCTTTTTTTTGAAACAAAAAAAAAACGAAAAGAACGAGAAAAAAAAACTTTTCCATTTACGCATATTATTTTCAGCTTCGACGAACAAATTTGAATTCGATATATTATTTTCCCTAGGTTTGAAATAGTAATTTTTTTTTGCAACCCCTACGTCGTTTTATTATGCAGAATGAAAATTTTCTGTCCGTTAAATTCGTTACGGCAAAACAATTCTGTACGAAATTGAGCTCAAACAGAAACGTTGAAGCTTAGGGAGAAAAGAGAGTGAAAGAGAAAGAGAGAGAATGGCAGAATAGAACCACTTCCCTTATTAATATGCCAATCGTTAACTCTTCAAAATAATTATTAATTTTTCCTTTTCTCTTCTTCTTTTTCTCCCATCATTTTGCCTTTTGCCTACTTTACTCGCAAACTTCCAGCAAAATTGAATTTTTTTATTTTTTGAGCAGAAAAAAATTTTTACAAACAACATAAATCATTTTCAAAAATTCTCTAATTGAATTTTTTTTTTTAAATCAACTCGGTATTTTGAATAACGCGAGTACGAAAAAAGAATGCAAAATAAAAATTGAAAATTATCATCGCGGAGGACGCGGAAAAACGTGTGAAATAAAAATTAAAAAGTTTAATGGGGCACAACGAAGCTTCTTATCAACTTCGTGCTCAGAATAAACACGTGCTGCGGAATTTATTTATTTAATGCCTTTTTGCTACCCCTTTTCATTCGCTATTAGTCGCTTTTTCCCCCTCCATTTTGATTCGAAGTACCGTAATACGAATTTTTGTAATCGGAGAAAATGAGTCGAGAAAAGTGTAATCGAAAAACAATCGCGTCTTTTTAACGGTGTAGGTATATGTGAAAAATAATTCCACAGAGAGAAACGCGTCTCTCGATAAACATGCGAACCATGAGAAAATGTGATCAAGATATTCTTTGCCTGCAGCACATGACTGAAATGACCAAATGTGCGCAATTTGTGGCCTCGATGCATTGGGATTTAGGATCCATGAAAAAACCAATTTTTGTTTTTTTAATTTAGAAATTCGTTGAACGAAAACGAATTTTGTACGGAATTGCAACTTAAACCGCGAATCATAGGCAAGAAAACGTAAAGAAGAAACACAGCCAGTATTTAAAAAGCTGAACACTTTTAGCCAAAGGCCTCATATAAAAATGTAAACCTGGACAAAAATTATTCAAAAACAAAAGTTAGACATCTATAATTTGTTTTTAAAACTTTTTACCACCGAAACAAATACATTTTTAATACTCGATGTGGGGACTATACATCTCGTACAGATGTCATTCCTTATCAGACGTATTATATTCAACAGTATATACACTGTTTGTTCGTATGCTTTTACTTACATACACAGGCAAGTAAGATGCAAAGTTTGGCCTATGATAAAATGATAGATAAGGATCTCAGTAAGTCTCGGACTGGTACACGAACGCATTATGTCATTTCTTATCAGCTGCTTTAGCAATGAATAAGAAATGACGTGATTTCTACAACACATATACATATGTATATGTACATATGTGTGTCTGTGTGCGTGTGCCAAATCCTGTATATAAACTCTTGAAACTGGCTCTAAAATTGCCAGTGTTTGCCTTGGTTTTGGCTTACCCATATATTAAATATGAAGTGGCTGAACACGCTTAAATTCTGCTGAATTTACCTTCTGGTGAGAATACTTTCTCACAACAAGTTATTCCACACTTGAATTTTTCGGACAATGGCCCCTCGTCCCTCTCTCAGGCCAAAGGACCGGATGATCCTTGACAATATTTTTTTTAGTCCGGTGGCCCTGAAAAATGTTACGAACCACTGATATAGAGCAAACTACGACAGTCAAGTAATCTATTGTGTTTTAGCGCATTTTATCAATTTAACATGCCAATATCACAACAAAAATTCTTTCATTAGAAAAAGAAAATAAAAAATACCCTCATGAGAGACCGAAAATTTTTTGAAAATTACCGGATACCAATCACCCCAATCACTCTCATCTATATAAAATAATCTGCCCACGCAGGGTATTGTCCTAATGGCTACGCTGCGAAATCAAATGTACGAACTTCTTCCAAAATAATTCCCAGTTAAAAATAAAGCCCCTCCCTTCCTCCCGCGAAATTCATACGACATAATAAGCCATTTTTCCCTAAAATTTGCATTTTTCAATCATGAACTACGGCCAAAAACCAAATTCATGTTTTACACTTACCTCTGACGGTAAAAATGAATTAAATTTAAATCACGAACCCTCTACAAGTCGAAATTAATCAATTCTCAGAAAAGTGAGAGGTTTTTCGTTTTAGCAGATGAGTTTGCCATGTTTTTTGTGAAGACTACATTTTCGTCATTAATATAAGGCGTCACTGAAATGACGATTTGCGAAACCAATTGAAAACACATCTCCGACAAAATCCTCCTAGTAAGTCGTGCTTTCAAAATGGTAAGAATGGAAAAAAGAAAAAAAAATGAAGAAAAGAAAACTGTCGCAACGCTAAGAAAAATTGCGAGCAATGAGCAAAACCGACTTAAGAACGAAAAAAAAAAAAAAGACAGAACCATCTTGTGAGAAAAAGAGCAAGAGAGGATTACGGTATGCAATAAGCTCATCAAAAGAGAGAAAACTGAACACGAAAAATGAAAATAAACAAACAAAAACAGCCGACATTCTTGAAAGGTAAGGCAAGGCCATGTAGCCTGTAGAAAGATACGTTTTTTCGGAAACGAACTTTAAGCTAATTTCACAAAAAGTACAAGCGAGAGCGAAGGGAACGAAATGAAATATTTTGGTGACTAAGGACTAGATAACGGAGGCAGCATTATGAGAAGTCTTTCGTAATAATTGAATAATTATTATGCTTCAAAAGAACGGCAAACATTAATTTTGAAAATGAAACAATAGCTTCTACTTATTTTCTCTTTTTCCTTAATTCTTCGCGGCATCGAACAAAAGACGAAAAGAAATAATATTTAAGATCTCAAAAAACATTTTCGACATATTTTTGACTAAATAATACACCTTGTATTCAGGAAATATGGTGACAAAAAAAATGGTAGATAGTGTGGAATTCATTATTAAATTTGATAGCACATCGTTATGGAAAATAGCCAGAATTACCAGTTGCAGATTGGCTGCTTGAATTCAATAACGTTGCAATCTAGCAAGTATCCCATTCGTCTTTGTTCGCCTCCTGCTGTCCGTTTATGATTTGTGTCATTCTTATGTAGCACAGCTGAAGGAAAGGAAAAAAGTAGGAGATTTAAAAAAAAAGAAAAAAAAAGAAATGAGATTCTCGTCTCATAGCGAGTGAGAGAAAAGAATTCATCGCCCAAAGAAAACCAATTTGCGAAAATACGCTTACAAATGATTATTCTGAATAGCGGTTACGGACGAAAGGCGTTTTTATTATTTGCATTAATAACGTACAAATTGTTTACAATTTTTTTTTCTACCTTCTAGGCCTTTATTTCTCTTTTTTTTTATTTTCCTTTTTTTTTTTATAGTGGTTTATTGGTCGCTAATTAACGTGTTACAATAACAAACCGAGGCAAAAAAAAATGCTAACTTAAACGAAGGAAAATTTTTCAGCTTATTCTCTGATACGATTTCGTTCCATTTCACTTCATTTCTGAAAAGTATTCTGATTTTCGCCTTTTTTTTGTTTTTTTTTTTCGTTTAACGTAGACCTTTACCCACATTGTACGAACTGTAAAGTAAGTTTTCTATCAAAAACAGCGACCTGATATATAGTACTATAGCTCTGTTTGATTGAATTTCACAAACTTACGCAAGCTAGACTGAGGAAGAGCTATTCCACTAATGTAGGCGACAATATATTACGTGATAGTGCGTCAAGTTTTAGTCAAATATTAGAGGAACAGCTCCGCCGTCGCAAAACTGGTATACTTCGGTGAAAGTCAATCAAACAGAGCGAATGTCACTTTGTTGGGGTACATACAAACATTACACAAGCGTCTCACTTTACTGACATTGTTCTGGATATATCTGTACTGAGGTACAACACGCAGTTTTATACTAACTGTTTTAAAGTCCAAAAAACTATCAAAGGTATTGCTTTCGTTCGGCAGAATTAAAACCGGTTTTTTTTTTTTTCATGACCCTCACTTAGCTTTCAAATTTTTCGCAATAATTCATTTGCAATTTTCAAGTTTTAGTATGAGTAAAACGAAAAGTGAAAAATGAAAATCTATTCACTTGAACTCGAAATAAAGGCTGATTTCCACAATTGATGAGAATGGAATGAAGGTGCAATCTCATCAAGAACGACATGAAAATAATGAGGAGATGAACTCAAACCCGTAGATAGGAGGCTGTTGTTTTTCGCATAAGTAATTTTCACTTATCAGTAACCACATTTGGCTCTCTCGAGAGTTTTAAATGCCCCTGCTGAATAAATTTCCTGGCTACTGCACCGGAGGAGCTGGAAACGAAATGAAAAATACATCCAGGAGTAGAACCTCCAATCTTCTCATGAGACAAATAGGCTAACTAACAATGAATGTATTTACAATATCAATGGCTAAAATGGTAGATCTTGATGGATATACATTTTTCTAAAACGATAGTTTCGCCAGTGAAGAATTGAATGCAAATGGACTAGTATAATGAGGCACAACCAGCCGAAACTATAAATTCAAAATTATAATACTCCGCAGATCTACATAACTGTAGAAAAATAGACCAAAAAGTATTAGTTATCAAGCTGTGGTGATCACAGAATAATTGCACATCTAAAGCTAAATATTATGACAAAGATATGGACACATAGTAACATTTGCCCCTTCTTAAAACGATAGCCTGTAGTAATCTGGGTTTGAATCACAACATGACTCCAAAGTTAATAACACACGACGATGATTGAAGTCCGCACCTTCAAGGCAGTACCTATAGTGGCCTTAGCTGCTAGTCAGTTTAACGTCCATGAGACTGTAAAATACGTTGTCACACTCCTCCTCACCGAAGTGTAACTGTCTGGCAACCGCCTCGACTCCAGTACAGACTCCAATGCCCTGTGCGCTGTTGCCAAACATACTGCGCCTGGTGTATGCGCAGTAGCTCGTGTGTCTATATCACGATACTGGGGGCGGTGTACACCAAGCTGATCTTCTGAGACCAGTTTATCAGTTTTTGACTTGATCTGAAAAAGAAATTTACCTTTTCAGGTAAAAACATACATATAATATAAATTTTATTGAAAAAATAAAAAACAACTTATACTATAAACTAAGACTTATAAAACAAAAGTCAAAAACAAAAATTATGATAATAAAAAATTTAAACTTAATTAAACTTTTTTGTTTATTGATGACTCTTGTCCACAAACTGCTGGACATTGATAGAGGAACTATTTATTTTGGCCATAATGGAGCGATTCTGTGAAAGGAAGAGTAGGAATTAGCAAGTTTGTATTTAGAATTTAAAGTTTAGTTAAAAACTATTTAAACTCTAATTGGTTGGATCGATCCACTGACACTTATTGTTCGCTTTCACCTTAAGGGAGCTAGACAACAATAATGAGATGTAACATACTCTTAAGTCAGTTAGAAGGGTAGTAAAAGGTGCCAATTTCCTTTTATAATCCTTCGGTTGCTTAGTGTAGTATGTATTTTCAGATCAAGTGATATGACTAAGTTTCAACCTGAGGTAGTTGGTACTTTGTCATTACTATTTAGTTCCAAAGGTGCTAAAAACTTTATGGGTCTTGTAACAACTTTTGAACTAGGTAGTAGGATATCTGCATGACGGATTTTACCATCACGAGAAGTGTTCAGGTTTACAATTTTGGCAATTTTGTAAATACCTGGTTTTGTCATATAATCCAAAACATGGACTATATCACCAATCTTTGGTTCAAATGTTACTGTTTGATATACATTATCTACACCTTTGCGAACTTTATCTCTCAGGTATGGGAGATACAATCCTTTCTAGGTGGCCCAAAGTTTGGTGAGTAAATCTTGATCAACTTTCCATAAATTTTGTAAAGTTTTTGTTGTTGGAGTTATTTCATTCAAAGGTTTATCAAGATCTAGTGTGAATACATGGAAGTTAGCGTGTAAAAAGTGAGCAGGGGTTAAAGTCCATTGTTCAGCATCATCAACAGCTGGACATAATGGTCTTTCGTTCATAATAATTTGAATATTTTTAAGACTAGATTGAAAATTAAGTTGATGATGAGCGTGATGACCCATTACTCGATAGAACATTTGTTTAAAAACTCCTATCAGTCTTTCAAACGAGGCACCATACCACGAAGCTTTCGCAGGTGTAAAGTGCCACGTTATTCCTTTTTGGTTTAGTTGATCGTGAACATTTTTATCTGAAATAAAGGTGTCCCAAAATTTCGGTAAAAATGTTGCAATTAATGTGAATTGTGTTGCATTGTCAGACAATATCACTTTTGGTGTTCCACGATCAGCAAAGAAAGTTTGTAAAGCAATCCATATTTCACTCGTATTTAAAGACAAGAGTGAAATAAAGTAGACTGCTCTTGTTGAAAGACAAGTGAATATCAATATCCATCTTTTGTATATTGGTGACGTTGGGGTTGCCAATTCCTTTTTATTTTTTGGTAAGTATTGGTCAAAGACCGCAAAAGGAACAAAAACATCAATTCCTTTGTAAGTGAACAGATGTGAAAAAGGCATGAATCTAAAATCTGGCATGGCCGAATGCGTTGGTTGCGCAAAAGGTCTTTGTCATGTTTTTTACAAAGTATGCAAGCTCCCTTTAATATTTTTGGAAGAACTTGCATTGCACGAGGTACAAAATAAGTACGGCAAAAAGCTGCCATTGTAAATTTGATTCCCGTGTGACAATTCAAAGTATGTACATTTAATAAAATTAATTTTGTTAAATGAGACTTTGAATGTAGTAATACTGGAGATAGAACATCTTCAGTAAATGGTGTTATAGGTATATAATTTCTGAGTCTAAGTAATCCAGACTCATCCAAAATTATATGAAACTTATCATATGTCACATAATCTGATGGATTAGGTGACAATAGTGTTATGAACAAATCAGAAAAATATTTTTTCTGATCTGCGTATATAAGACACAATAAAGCAAATTGGAAGTTATTAGGCAATATTGCATAGGGTTTTATTGATCTAGAACATTTAAGTCTTTTAGCACTAAATTTCTTAATTGCTGTTAGGCAACTATAAAATGTTCGTTTTAATTTTACTAAAGAGTTAAATTTTTCTAAATCAATGTTAAAATGTGTATTCATAGGTTGGTGTATAAAACTTTCATATGGTACACTCTTTTTAATTAAGTTTGATTTGTTTGAAAGATCTAAAACTAAGTTAGACATTTCCAAATTTTGTTGAGATACTTTTGCCTGTGTAGTAAAGGTTTTTACTTCACAAGCAAATGTTTCTTTATTTATCACAAATTTTGGTATGTGTAACTTGCGAGATTTTAGTTTTCTATTCAATTTTGCAGTTTTATGATTATCAAAAATGCTATCTGAAGTTTCCAGTATCAAATTTGACAATTTATGAGAGATTTTAAAAGATTCTCTCATAGTGTGGAACACTGGTGTGATTTTTTCATCTTCAGATAATTCCGGTAATGATTGAATTATATGTAAATCAGTTTTTGGCCAAGTTTCTGGATCTTTATTTAACCAATCCAGTCCTGACCACCAAATTGACTGGAATAATTCATTCACTAAAGCACTCCTAGAGCCAATATCTGCAGGGTTATCAGCTGAAGGGACATACCTAAATTCTATATTAGGTATGCTTTTGATTTCTGTGACACAATTTAGTACAAATTGTGTTAAAACTCTACGTTCTAACAACCAGGTTAAAACGCATTTACTGTCCGACCATATATAAGTTGGGCAGTTATGTAAGTCTAGAGGTTTTCGTATATTTTTGATTCCTCTTGCTCCAATTAATGCCGCTAACAACTCCAATTTTGGAATTGTCATAGGTTTCATTGGAGCAATTCTTGATTTACCTATCAAGAATCGCACGACAGTTGTGTTGTTTTCTTCGTTATGTAAACGTAGAAAAGCTACCATTGAAAATGCAGTTTTGGATGCATCTACAAAGGTATGTAATTGACAATTATTCGGGTTATAAATTCCCGGATAAATTTGTCGTGGTAGGCAATAGTTAATACACTGGGATAAATCCTTAACTAACTCCGCTGCAATTGGTTGTAACGAAGTTGGTAAAGGTTCATCCCATTTGTATCCTTCATTCCAAAGTTGTTTGATAAAAACTCTGGAAGGTACAAAAGCTGGTGAGAACCATCCATGAGGATCGAAGAATTGAGAAATTACATTCAAAAAATATCGTTTGGTCCAAGTTTTTGTATCATCTTGTTTTTTGGGTTGGCTAATGAAAATTAAGTCTTTATCCATGTCCCAAGTCAAACCCAAAACTTTAATTTGAGGTTTGGTTAAAGCATGTTCAGGATCAAAATCCTGTCTCAATGGAATACAATTAGTGCCCCACTGAGAAAGTTCCATAGAAATGTCATTTATGAGTTTATTGGAACGTTTGTGTAAATCTTTCATTTCTTCATATGTTGGTAAAGAAGTTACTAGATTATCTACATATAGATGATCGGCAAATTTTGTATAAAACTCCGGATCTGCTTGTTGAAAATGATGCAACAAAATAGCTGCGAGTAAAAATGGTGCCGAAATTATTCCAAAAGGTATTCTTTGGAATCTATATGTAATAATGTTGTTTCTTGTTAATGGTTTTAATGGGTCTTTAATCCATAGAAATCTAGTAACATCTCTATCATCTGGATGAAGACCTATTTGATGGAATGCCTTCCGAATATCTGCAATGACAGCATATTTATCTTTGCGAAAAGTCAGAAGTATTTGTAATAAATCTGGTAAAAAGTTTGCTCCTTTAAACATACAATCATTAATTGAATGTTTGGATGTTTTTGTTTTGGCAGAGCCATCAAAAACAACTCTTAAAGGAGTGCTTTTTGTTAAATCCAAAATGCCTTTGTGGGGTATGTAATGGATTAAACCAGGTTTAGCTTTTGGATCTACTAATTCAATCATTTCTAATTGAATTAGCATTTCAAAGTATTCGGTGTATTTTTTGAAAAATTCCAGACACTTTCTAAATTTTGGTAATTGGCTTTCTAATCGTTTGAAACATAAATTGTAATGATCCCCTAATGGTGGAGGATAATTACAATAAAGCCACTTGATTTGGTAACGATTGTTTACCAATTCAACTTCTTTGTAAAACAAATGTAATGCTTGAGCATCAGCATAAGCTTCATCTAAGTTATTAGATTCAATGCGAATAGCATCAAGCTTCCATAAGTTTTCTACTTTCTGAAACATTAGAAGATTTTACATTAAGTTTATTAATGGGTTTTTTCTCTTCTAACTTTTTGGGTTGTTGAGGATTGGATTTATCCTTTCCTCCTTTTTGTTTACTGCTATCTTCATTAAAGTTAGCAGCAGCGAAAATAGGTCTGCCTTTAGGCTGACCTTTTTTCGTTTCCTTAAAATTTTTAGTGATATTAAAAGTTTTTACAGGATTTTGTTTTTGAGGACCTTTTTTGTCTTCAAAAAGTTCATGAATTTTTACAAATTCACGAATTGCCGAAAATAAATGTGAAACATGTCTTTCCGTGCTTTTTAAATTATTTAAATAAGAACGTGGCGGGAATTTTTTAACCGCTACGTTAAACAGCTGTTCTTCATCGACGATGTTAGAAATAATTCTATACCTATTTATAAGAACAGCTATACCATCCATAGTGTCTTGTATGGACAATATGTTATCAACTGCTAATGGGAAAGCTGTAATTTGTTACCAAATTTCAGCTTTGACTTTAGATTGATCACCATAACGATCATGTAAAAATTGTAATCGTTGATGGTAACCAATTTCATCAGAGGCAAAATGACTAAATTTCTTTACAATGTCTTTAGGTATTGCACTCTGAAGAATTGAAATTTTTTGTGGTATAGCTATGTCATTACGTAGATGTACGTATAATCGAAAGCTACGAATTAAACCCGGATAGGTTAAAATTTTTCCGTCCCATTTTTGTAAATAAAATTTGGGGGGCTTTAAATTCATCAGAGGTTGTTCTGACTGAATTGAATTATCTGATTCCCAACATTTGGGTATCGGATTTTCATTTGCTGAAAAAATAGGGGAATTTTGTGTTTCTCCTATTAAATTTGGAACCATATAGGTTAATGAGTTTAAATTCGAATTAACGGGATTTAAATTCATTTGTTGAAGAACGGGCAAATTTGTTGAGCGTACAGAATGTTCTGGTGAAGGATCAGTAGAAATTCTTTTATTTACTGGTTCTTCATTTGTTATTGTTTCAGGTAGCGTATTGTGTTTACAAATATTAATTAAATTAATATTATCATTAGTCTTACCTTTCCTGATGATCGGTTGGATATACTGTTGCGAGAAGTCTTCGAATGCCATCTGAAATGTATTTTCTATTGTTTCTTGACGCCTCCTTTGTTGGCTTCTTAACTTCTCAATTTGTTTTTCCACATCCTTCAAATCAATCATCGCCTTCGCTGCTTCATCAGCGAATTGTCTCATCAATATCTTCTGTTGACGAGTTATTTCTTCTTAACGGCGGATTTCCTCCATCCGTTCTCTCGCTAATCTGTCAATTTCTTCGTGAGAGACTAGCAGCTGTTCTGGTGGTTCCAGTACTGGTTCTGGAACCGGTTGTTGAGCCGCAATTGAATTGCGTCTGGATGAGTGTTGAGGTTGGTCAACACTCATCGGTAGTGGGTCTGCAAAGGATGGGAGAGGAAGGGACATCGGGGATTTTTTTGGGAAACGTTCCTCGATTTCAGCTTCAAAGCACTGCAAGTTTCGTATATACGTTCTTGCTAGTACCATAAGCTGAAGGTCCGTTCCCCTCGGCATCCTTTGTAGCTCACTAATTTGAAATTCGATTGCTTTCAACTGTCTACGAGCTGCCAATCGTGTTAAGTTGAGGTTGTTTAATAACAACTCCAATTCTTTGGTGTAACCCCCTGCAGCGGTTACATTTCCATGGAAAATTTCCATGTCGACCACCTGTTCTTCCCAGGAACTTATGCTTCCTTCCCGAGAATATTGTTCTTCGGGGTAAGTCCACTCCCGATTCTGAGATGTCTCCAAATGCTGACAAGCTCTCCCAATATTGGGTGAAATTCGTTGGCTCGGGAGCATGCCAAAACCAGGAGGAGGTCTTACCCTGGAGGTCGAAGGTTGTATATTCTGTGACTCAAGGATGTTTTGTACATCCCTGAGTGTTGCTGTTTGTGGTGCTGGTTAGCATCACAATCTTGTTGTTGACGTTGTACAATTTGTTGTTGATCGGTATCGTATTCCATTAGTTCCTCTTCTTCAAGGAGATTAACGACCTCTTCAGGTTGTTGGACATCCTGAGGAGCAGGTAATGGAGGCGGTGGTGGTGGGGATTGTTGCGACGATCGTGAGCATCTTGATCGTCGTGATCCGCGCGATGTTGTAGACATTTTCGTATCTGTAATTAACAGATACGAAATTACAAACGCTTCG
This sequence comes from Ericerus pela, assembly GCA_011428145.1. NCBI lineage: Eukaryota > Metazoa > Arthropoda > Insecta > Hemiptera > Coccidae > Ericerus > Ericerus pela. The sequence continues at coordinate 170,696 of WOFM01000336.1, forward strand.
TTACCATATATTTTATAACGGAAAATATATTTTTATTATAAATAATAAATTTTACAAAAAGGGAAAAAAATTTTTCACTTTCTGCAAGATCTATTTTTATTTACGAGTCATGCTGATAAAAAAATCGGGCATGTCCCGTATGTGCAATGAATTTTTAATTATATTTACACACGAAATATGTAAAATTTAAAATTCTCATATGCCTATCATTCATTACGAATCATACCGATAAAAAATTGGGCATGACCCGTAAGCGCAATGAAGGCCCATGAGAATTTTTTGATACAATTATAAAAAATAATAATTTTTTTTTTTGTAAAAATACCTATCATTCACCACGAATCATGCCGGTAAAAATTCGGGCATAACCCGTAGGCTCAATGATGGTATTTTCAAATTTTACATAAAAATGCAAAGATAAAATTTTTGACAAATATCAGTCATTTTTTACGAGTCATGTCGATTAAAAATCGGGCATGACCCGTAGGCGCAATGACGATATTTGCGAATTACACATGTAAATTAATTTATATATATTAATTTTTAAACTAATTGAACATATGGGTCAAGCCGCAAAATTAATTTTGACGTGACCCATAGGCGCAATGACGTAAAATTAATCGCGACACTGCAACTTTTTAATAATAAATAAAAAAAATTTTATGGTTAATAATTAATTCACCTTTGAATTAATTGTAATTTATTTTCGATAAAATAATATGATTTTGATCAATTATTTTCACGAACAACAAAAAGTAAATTTTTTCATTTTAAATTGCCGAATTACATTTCACTTTTAAAACGAAACACAATAATTAATTAAATTATTAACTATTATTAGTACTTACATTTTTGTTGATTTTTTGATTTTCAGCAATGAAATGGTAATTTTTGAAAATCAAAATTGTTTTCCGGTACGATTTTGACTCACTTTTTTTGCAAAACGTGGTAAAAATTATTTGACACGCGATTTCACGAAATAACGAGTTTTTGTTAAATAAAAATTTGTTTCGATACACAAAAATAGTTAATTTGAAATTAATTATTTGAAATATATTAACAAGAAAACAAATTATTAAAAAACACAAGAAAAAACAGCAAAAACGCATAGAAAATTAATAAAAGACAACATTCAAAATCATTCAAAAGACGAGTGAATGTTCAATACCGTTTGAATATTTCAATCCATTTGTAAGATAGGGGTATCTACGCATGTGCAAATATTCAACCCGATGTCTGTTTGCTGCTTTTTATTGTGTTTGTATTGGTTTTTCCCTGTAATTACGATTGTCCGTAATGGTAGGGTAGCACTTTTGCCTTGGCCGTACAAAAGTGTGTTAGTAGTTGTGTGTGATTATTCATATAATTACACAAATTGCTTGCACAGACCTGCAAACTCAATTCTTTTTGTATAAGCGAAGTCATTTGTTTGACCTTCGCTTCATTCGTTTTATGCATTATCGACACGATCTCTATTATTTTGGTAAAGATTGTGTCTTTTTTAAGAAACGATCAAAAATCATATAAGTAAGAGAGACACAAAATATTAATTTTTTCTCTTTCTTTTCAATAGTTCTCGTTCGTCGTAAAGGCAGGAACGAGGATTATTGTACACGATGTTAATTTTTTCCGAGAATTTTTTCAGAGTCAAGCAACGAAAAAATCCTCGAATTATTATTGTCAGCCATATTTATTCGACGTATTTTTAAATTCAGATGGCAAGAAAAATTTTTTTTTTTTTGTGACAAAATTTTTGCCGTTATTACGTGTTACTGAGGGCGGCAAAAAATTTATTTTATTATAAATAAACATTTTTGTCGTCCATATTACTTTAATATACGTACAGAAATTTATTTCAAGTCCTGTATTACCATTTTGGTGCATAGAAAAGGAGAAATAACCATATTTTCCTTTCCAGTGGAAGCGATTTTTTATTTGGAAAAAATGGTAAAACTTCATTTTTTATACTAAATTTTATCATTTAGAATTTATTTTTTAATAGATTTTGTTTTATTGATACCTATTTATTGTCATTTTGATGAGATGTTATCTCTAACACCTCATAGTCCGAAGGAACCTTTTTTCAATGCTCCTGCTACCATATAGTGGCCTTAGCCGCTAGTCAGTTTAACGTCCATGAGACTGTAAAATACGTTGTCACACTCCTCCTCACCAAAGTGTAACTGTCTGGCGACCGCCTCGACTCCAGTACAGACTCCAGCGCCCTGTGTGCTGTTGCCAAACATACTGCGCCTGGTGTATGCGCAGTAGCTCGTGTGTCTATATCACGATAGTACCTACCATTTGTCGGCGTATAACAATATCATGTGGTTTTATGTCCAATGTCAATAGATGCCAAACTTATAAAGAAGAAGAAGAAGAAGAGGAGGATAAGCTACAGCTCAGTAATGGCAGCATGCAGGTTATAATGGTTGTCTGATCCACCTGCACAAAAGCTACTGACAGATTTTCCGACTCTTCCTATATTTGTGTATACAAACAAAAGTCGCGTTTTTTCTTATCATTTGATGTTCGCGTATATATAAATAATTGTATTCATTAAAAAATTAAAAATCATTGAGAAACACTGGTAACAAAAAATTAAATTCGACGAATTCCACTTGACATGATTCTCATATTTGCGGAAAACATGTCTTTACTTCTTCTTCTTTTCCTTTCACGAACAACTATTTTCACTCCTGGCTTTTTTTTATTTTTTTATTTTATTTTTTATTTCAATTTCGACCCTACAGAAAGTTCACGTTTCGATTATAAAACGTTAAAAGAAAAGAAGAAAAAATAAAACTGCTACCTACCCTTGTCGAGTACACTTATTGTGTTGTCGTTCACGAGTCTACTTAAAATAAACGCCATTAATTTCTTTTCATTGCGTAAATATATTCTCGCTTGGAAAACCCACCCATTCTCTCTCTTTTAACATCTCGCTTTCTGAGGATAATTTTTGCTTTTTTTTTCTCAACTACCTTCCTAACCAAAACTTCAGAAATTTTTTCTCTCGACTTTCCAGCCTCGTCACCTCTCATCGTAATTTTTTGCCTCGTAACTACTAATACCCGCTGCCTTCACCGCTATGCACACACAATACACACTGTTCATTATTTTTTACGCGAGGTATTAATTTTTCTCATGAAGGAGAGAAAGGACGACAGCAGCCACCAACGACTAGGGAGAAAAAAAGAGAAACAAAGAAACAAAAAGAAAAAAAAAATGAAAAAAAACTTGGAGCGCGCGCATGTGAAAATTTAAAAAAAAAATGAAAAACACGTCTTCATTAATATTGAAGCTCACTTGAGAATCATTTCCTTTCATAAAAAACGCATTAAATATTTGAAACAATTTTTCGAATTTAATGTAGCAGAAAACCCACGAGTATAGTTTTTCCTTTCTTTGTGTTTATCATTACAATCTTAAACTTGGAAACATTGTACTCATGTATATAGCGAGTGTGTATGTATACACCTACATATTACACAGAGAAAAATTATTTTCATTACTTAAAAACCATTTGCCATAAATCATTATCATTACACAATGACATAATTACGATCTGTAATTGTAGAACTCAAAATTAGGAAAACAGTTAGTCTCAGCCATTTTTTATGCCAGTCGATATTATTAACCACCTCTACTTTTTTGCCAAGCACGTCACCGATATTTATCCAATCCATGAGCATTTCCACTACTCAAACATATCACAAAGTGTTGAATACAAATTTGAATGTAGAAGGGTAGTGTCATGAAGGATAAAACAAAAATAGAAAATATCCTTACTTAATAACTTTTAGTAAAAAAAAATATAAAGAAAATTAAATAATGATAAATTCGAATAATTTTATAACTTCCTAAATTTGAGGAAATTCTGGAATTCTGGAAAAATATACGAATAACAAGAATAATAATTTTACATAATTTTAGTAGGTAATTTGTTATTTTACTTTAATTATTCTCGAATCAAAGATAAATAAGAAAGAAATTTTTAATTTTTTCAAATTAAGATTCAATTTGAAAGATTCGAAAATTTTTTTATATAGTAAAATTCAAAGACGGAGGACAAAAAATTTTGTTCAAAATTTTAATTTTAAATTCAAATATTACTGAAACATTTAATTTCTCCCATATACCTACAAGTTTTTAGTCAGTGTATTTTCATGGTTAGACAATATTTACCGAATATTAAAATTATACCAAAATTTTTAAAGTATTACACTTCGTTGGCTCATTAGACTTATTGAAAATTGATTTTTATAAAACAGGTACCTTCCACAACCTACAGCAGGCTATTCGTTTTTGAAAATTAGAAAAGGAATCTCAAAGGGTGAAATGTCATTTTTCAAGGGCTTCAGTGCAAACTTTGGAAGAATTTTTTCACAAGGAGGACACGCGAAGTTTTTCAAAAAAATTAGCGGCATTCATGATCATTTTATTTTGAGCAGCCATGATGACAAGCTTCAATTAATTTATATTAATTTATGTTGTATTTGTACATAACATAGACAGAAAATATATTGTTTTTTACTCAGAATAATTATATAAAACAAAAACCCTCATTTTCGGGCAAAATAAAATTAGATACTTTTACAGTATTATATATTTTCTGTATTTTCAGTACCATAACTATAAACGTTGAAAATAATTCAGTCAGTAGCTGAAAAAAAAGGTAGGTGAAAGACAAAATACTTTTTTCTGTTGATCCTTCGGTGTTTTTTTTTTCGCTAAAAATGGACGACGAGAAAATTCTTTTTTACCCACAAATCATTTGTTGCAGCTTTCACATTTTACACAAAAGAAAATAGTATGGCACTGCCAGCATAAGAAGGTAATTATTATGAAGATTGTGAGGCGTCCGAAATCGATTCCTGCCACAGTCGCCATATTTTATGAGGCATACGAAATCGATTCCTGCCACGTGTCATAAAGTCAACCTTTAATGTATAGTGGTGTTTAAATGCTAATGACGTCACAATGTCCTAAAGTTAGGGCATCATGCAGCCAAAACACTGAATCGAGGGGTCTTGAATTGTGTTTTCAAGACATTTTATTTTTTTGACTTTGACTATGTCCTACGGCTGAATTCTTCTTGACTTGAATTAAACTTCTTCGGACACGGCAAAACGCAGCTTACATTTGTCTTCATACCTCAGCAAATTAATATGACGAATCAGCAATAAGCTAAGTTGTGTGGAAAGAAGAGCCTAACAAAGTTTCGATCCATACAAGGTTCAAAACCCACAAAAACGAACAGCAGAATTATTTTGTCAAAGACTATAATTACAAAAGAACTATAGTGTCAACAAAGCGGAACAAAGCAAAGTGTGTAGCGGAAAAATAAAAATTTTAAAAAAAAAGCTATGGCAGACAACAAGTAGGGGAAACCATCAAAAAGCTGTTGTGTCTTCACCTAATTGTGTGTCTTCATGAGTGATGGTTTTGTTATATAAAAGACTCCTAATATGAAACTTTAGGTCTCAGAGCTTTTGGTTGAAAGTGAGGGTGAGGTGAGAAAATTACTAACATAGATGGAGTCAAATCCACTATGCACAAAAAGAAGGCTCGACACGGCCTTTAAATGACAGAGCAAGGCAGTCATCTTGAACCAAGCTTGTCTTAAAGTTGTCTTCAACACACCAAATTTCCCTCCTAACAGATGCTAGGAACTCCATCTGATCGTACTGTCGACTGATACTTCACCTCGCAGGTGTTTTCAAAAGATCGCCTTGAAGTGCGATGTGCAACTGGCGAAACTAGGAATGACTTATGTGTTGTCACTACTGATCCTTCATGATGAAAGAACATCCCTAATTTGCCTTTGTCATCAACTAAACCTATCTGGAATACCAACTACTGTCCTAGTTGTCTTCAAGGTAGATCAGATTGAATCCTATTCTGCATCTTGAAGATGGTATACATATTAAATTGCCTGACGTGAGGACTTAAACGTATGACTTGTGACTTGGACCTGCTACTATCCGCCTACACAAGAAGGACTCATTTGCAAAGATGAACCTAGTACCAGGTGTTGCCAGTGCAAAGAAGAGAGTGATTTAAAAATTAGAATTCGTCTTCACAAATCAGTTCTTCTTGTTAAGGAAATTTCCCCACTTATTGTCTGTTAATTGCTTTCAAACATACGATGTCGATAACATAAAAAGCGAGAGGAAACATAAAATGTCTACAGCCAATAAGATTACAGAAAGCAGAAATATATACGTCGACATACAATAGGCTAAAAACGCACGTGGATCACTGATAAAACAAAATATAATAAAATATATTAAATGACTGCAAACCGCAAGCAAAGCGTGGAAAGAACGGAGATAAAAAAGGTTGGCTGCATTCGTATCCGTCGATGGGTTTTTACTTTCATTCAATTCGTCTTCATTTAATATATGTCTCATGTCGCCAGTCTGTCGGATCGAACCAAATTATTGTCTAAAATTGTCTGAATTTGGAAGAGTCGTTACTGAAATAAAATGTATTATAATCGCCTGAAAGAGAATTAGATTTTATTTCTGTCTTCACGTCTTCATCTGAATACGAGTTCGAATTCGGATAATATAATGTCCGAATTTGAATTTTGTCTCTCGAAAAATTGTCTTAAATTGTGACGTCATTATTTTGTCTTATTTTTGTCGAAAATAATTTTCATTTTAAGGTCCAGATCTCGGACTTCTCAATTGGTAATTTATGTAATTGTCGGTACATTAATTATTGTTCAATCACTAGTTTGTAACACTGTATCGTCATTCTCCAGTTCCTATTCTGTTGCATAGTCAATCTGTTCAGGTCGTGAGTTGTGTCTGTTCATGTGAATATCTCTCTCTTCATTAAATTCATTTATTAGTGCGGTACTTGTGTTTTTATTATTTATTTATTCTCCGGTGATATAATTAACATTCGTCTACCTCATACTTCAACGGACTCCAAGCCCCCAGAGTCCAACAGTAATTTTTTTCTAGATTTTCACAGCACTAAGGAAAGGCAAAAATGAGTTGCATGAAAATATGCGGCATACAGCTGCTCTCAAGGAAGAAGAAATCTTAATGATGAAGCTGAGTTTCTCTTAAGAAAATTGACTGGTAAACGAAACGACGAATATTTTTGGGAGAATTTACATAATCTAGGGCAACTTTTACTGATAGGAATACTCTTTCTGATAGGACTTTTGATAAATATTTTTCTTGTTATTTATTTATTATTTATTAATTATGCTTTCCCTCAACAGCAGGTGAAGCCAATTACAGAGGGGGCCAGGGAGATGGTTCATGTTACAATATTGGATTTGTGAGATACTTTGCTAAATGTTAATAAATAAAAAATTCGTATTAATATTACTTGAGATCTGATAGGTAAGATATATGATTCCTCATTCAACACCATGCTTTCCCAACAGTTGATCAAAACATGTTTAATAAGAAAAAAAAATACTGTTTGTTGGGTTAGGTATCAAATCTCAGTAATAAAATAAAACTAATAATAGACTTCCCCAGTTAGATCTGAAATAATACGATCAATCATCTAACGATGATATGAGTGGGGAAGTCAGTCCATTTTTAACCGGCTTACAAATATTGACATCTTTTCATTCACATCTTTGTATAATGAAACAAAATGAAGAAAATCAAATAAAAGTTCTCTTGATTTGGGATTGTTATTTTCGTGTTAGTTTGCTCCTTCTTTTAAGTAGACGTTCTACAATATCGCGGATCAAAATACCGATAGATGAAATAGCTGAGTGATCTTCAAACTAACATCTTCACGTGGTACGATTCTACAATATATCGCAACGGATATTCAACACCAAAATAGTAAGATCGAAGCTAATCAACATCAGTTATATGATATGTTATTATGAAGTCAATTGTCAAAAGATCACCTCCCAGATTGTTAGGCTTTTAACAACAACTTAGGAGGAGTTGTGTAGGGTCTATATGACATGACCTCATGTTCACTGTGGTATGTGGGAAACTAGGTTTTCATGTCCTTCTCTTCCTAAATCCGAGGTACCCTGATTCTAAAGATCTGTGGTCTTGGGCAGTCTATTTTTCTTTTTAGGCAACTTTAATATTTTAGATCTTCATAGATTTACTCAAAATAATATGATGATTACCTTCGGGGGATCACAGATTTTAATTTATGTAAAGACTTGTTTTAATATGGGGTGGGGGAGAAAACATGTAACTAACTAGAATTTAAAAAACAGAGTGGGAAAGGTTCAAGGGGCAACATTAAGACAGAGCATCTGTAGGTACCTATTAAACAGGAAAAATTCAAATTTCATTAGAAGTTAATAACATCTGATATTTCTTAGATTTATCCAACCGTTCGGTGTTAATTCACTCAGAAACTTTGGAAATTTTTCACTCAGTCCCTTCAAAATGTAACTTTCCCTATTTTTTTTCCTGTATCAAGCAACACTGGCATAGGTACTTGCAGCTTTTATGTATACGAAAGTTATAAAAATTCAGAATTTTTTTTTACTAAACATTATTGTGTGCTGTGTTTCATCGGCTGGAATATGAAATGCCCCTTTCTTACCTCACCAAATGTGAAATGACCCTCCTGCAGGACAATAACTGACCCCACAGTTCTAGCATCACATAACAGCTCTTCAAATCCTTTTAAAATGAGATATCTTCTCCCCGCCAAAAGCCTCTCCCACTATTTCCCTTTCCAATTTGTAGCTTTTTCTAGTTTCCCACAGCTCAAGAAAAATTTTAGAGAAAGAAAATACGAAAACAAAGCTCAAGTTCATGCATCAGCTAAAAAGTTTTCGGAAAAGTTGACAGCCTAATTTCATACCGATGGGAGTGGAACTAGGAAGAGACAAGGGAGGGAGAAACATCTCATTTCAAAAGGATTTGAGAAGCTGTTATGTAATGCTAGAATCGTGGGGACAGTCATTCTTCTGCAGAAGGGTCATTTCACATTTGGCGGGGTGAAAAAGAGGAATTTCATATTCCAGTCGATGAAACACAGCACACAATAATGTTAGGTGAAAAAAAAAATATTCTGAATATTTATAACCATACTATATATAAAAGTCGCAAACGCCTTCTCGTGTGTTGCCCGATACAGGAGGAAAAAAGTTGGAAAAGTTATTTTTTGAACGCCACTCGTAATGTAGAATCTTACAAAAAATTACGCAGGTATCCAAAAACTGTTCAAACCTCAAACAGAAGAAACAGCATATGTCGTACACGTTGATTCGTGGAATACGATAACGTGCGGAAAGCAAGAATCTGATATACAATTTTCTAAACGAAGAAGAATGTTCGCATTTAGAAAAGCAACAAGTTTTGTGCACATATAGAACTCCTTCTTTCGTCTCACCCTTCATTTTCCTTTCTCAATTTGTCTGCAACAAATTCGTCGTCAAGTTTCTACGTTCACTGCCAGACAGGTCAGCTAAGAGTAAAGACCTTCGTACGAAACGCGCATTATTACCCCCACAGCTTCTTTCACACATCTAACAATACTGTATAGTTATATTTTTTCAACGGAAAAAATTTTCGCAACGAATAAGGCTGTTTTACTTTGAAATTTTCCTTCGAAAACTGTGAAAGAATAAAACGTTAAAATAAGAGTTGAGTAAATTTTTTTATCTTTTCATCATTTCATCTTCGGTTTTTCTTTTCCACTCAATTTCTTCCTATATATACCGATTCAATCTCGTGAACACTTGGCCAAAACTTTAGGGTGCCCATCTGCGAATAAAGAAAATACGACAATTTTTAATCAACTCTAAATCAATGTCGACCGGTGGCTGGGAAAACTTTTTCTTTTCGAACAAATAAAATCCGAGTGCGCTTTCTCTCTTTTTCTTGACAACCATGTCCATTCTAAACAACTATTAAGAAACTTCGCCGAAAGCATGAACCGCAAGAATGAAATCCGATGTTTCGTTGTTCTTTTTTGTTTCTTTTCTTTATTTTTTTATTTTTTGTTTATTTTGAAGCGACAAAAAGAAACATTTGGAAGTGTCGCGTCTCGAGAGCACAAGATAACTTAATTCTTGTTGAGCAGCAGTTGCGTTGAGAAATTTTACGATTCAACTGGTTGAAAACGTTTATATAGAATTTACTTTGGCCTTTCATCAGTAACTCTCAATACAATTATTTTGAAGAGTATAAAACAATAAACATAATTTAGTTACTTAGCAGTTTTAAATTCTTCGAGTTATACGAGAACAGTTACTGAAATGTTTTTAACGGACATCGGGTAGATATTCGTACATTATTCTTCAAATCGACGGAAACCGTAGCACTATGCATTACCTATGACTAATTGTAAGCATACAGTATTTACACATTAGGTCATGTCTCAGCTGTTTGTTAAACGTCAAACTACACGTTTTTTAGCATTCAGAAACAAAAATACAACAGAAAAATAACTCTTTTAAGCATCAATCATGGCGAGAGTATTTTTCAAAAGTGTAAAATTTTGAATTAGCTGCCATTTAAAAATCACTTGACCGATTTTACGCGCATTTAACACTAAACCAGCCCTTTGTTGTCTCTAACTACCATTAATGACCATAAAAATTTCCATCAAAAATCTTTCAATTTATATGAGTTATCGGTACGACAACATTGTGGGTTTCCAAAACTTTAAAAGCCTATTCCTCAAAATCTAGGCAATGGATGCATTTAAAAAATTTTAATACGAATTTGTAGGCTATAAAAGCTTCTAACGCTACCTCAAATTTTACTGACACTGGTCGAAAAGCGGAGCCTCGTCATAGACGGCCAAAAATTGCCAAAATGAGTAAAAATTGGAAATATTTCTAGGCACATCCGGTGTAGACGAATTTTAGCGACATACATTTATATATATTTGTAATCCTACGACTCAAGATCCATGCTTTTTCCAAGGGACCAACTTCCGGCCCCAGTTTCCATCGTTGTGCCGAATACAATAGTTGTAAAAATAATAATTACCTCCACTAATGGTAATTCCTAACAAATAGTACAAACCAATTATTCTTTTCCCACTTTCAGACGAATTCAGACTGACTATAGTCTGTTTCAAATAAGAAGGTAATTTTTTTGGAACACGCAAACTGGTGGCCTCAAATAAGCGTTATTGAAGTTAAATTAAATATTGCTAGGCAAAATAAAAATTGTGTAGGAACAGGCGTAGTTCGTTTCGCGTCCAGTGCGTATCCTAATTTTTTCCTCTCCTCTCTATTACCCAAGATGCCCGAAAACGGTATATATTGCTGATAGAAAATTAATTTCTTATTTGGAACAGACTATAGCACTACCGTACGAAGTTCCTAACGCTCTTACGACTTTTTTCCTTAATTTTTCGAGTAGACAACAATTATAACATACCATACAGACAGGCTAAGATTATCAATCTGATCGGAGTAAGTCGACGATGCAAGTACTGTATTCAAGGAGTGTAAAAACGGAATTGTAGCAATTCGTCACTCAATTCAGAATTGCAGAGAGATAACAGGTATCAGAAAAATATTTATATGAATTTATTTAGCTAACATAAATATTTGGGGAGTGGCTCATAAAACTTTCAACTAACAATTGACGGCAAAAAATAGGAATCAGTAAAAACTTCGCCGCGGATTAAGCTGGCTATTTTCAAACCAGAAGTAGTTGTGAAGCAGATGAAGTAATTCTAAAAATCGAACTTTCTAGGTAGGACAATGAATAATTTTTAAAAAGAATAACAAAATATTTTGCTACCAATATTCGAAGATTCAAGTCGCAAGATTCAGTATCTTTCTTGAAATTTATGACGTCAAGATTGTTATTTTTATAACACCATTTTACTTTTCGCTTTTACTACCTATTATCAGGCCCGTTTTCAGGATTTCTTCTGAGGGGGTGTATTGAGTCACATTTTTATAATATTCATAAATTTTTCTGAAAGGGGTTAACAATTTTTTACATACTTCATAGAGGTAAAATTTGAAAAACCAAATAATTGTGTTTCAAGTTGACATTTTTTTTGGCGTTAGAGGGATAATACCTCAAAACCTCCCGTTAAAACCGGGCTTAGCAAGATTAAAGCAAAATAATTACAGAATTATGAGTAGAGTTCTTCTATTTTGTTTCTAAGCCTTGACTACAAGTGGTTAATGATTATGCAAACACACCATACTACTGCAACAATATTTTGGAATGTACTCCAATTCCCGAGTCCCGACCCAATGTACTCCTTCTTTTTCATCTTTATTCTCACTGTGAATTTATTAAATTTTTATGTCTCTCATAATGATAAGGATTATGAGCCTATTATTACCATTAAACTAATTTATGTAGATGGTACCGTTATACGTAGGTAGGCTATGTATTCGTGATAACCTACACACAAAGGTAGAGTACATTCTGAAATTGGCGTAATTTTTTTCAATCAAAAATCATGATGAACAATTTTATTTCAGTCACTTAGCAAATTTTACAACAAATTATCTTTCCCATTTTTCTGCATCTCTTTCCTCACCTTTTACGCCTAAAAAATAAAAAAACCTTCAAAAATCAGGATTGAAAAATGCTGACAAGTTTTCTTTTCCGAGAAAAAGCGTCGTCCATAATGGATAGATTTCAACTATAAGAATTGAAACAACTGTTTAATTTTTTTTTTAACGTGAAAAATAGTAGAAACGTAAAAAAAAAAAAAAGCAAGTAAAAATAGGGAGAAAAAAGCGGAAAACGTTTATAGCCTCTCTTATTCACTAACACACAATATAATTTTACATCATTGCTTTTTCCTTCACTTTTACTTGCTTTTTCATTCAGCTTTTTCTCACTACCGTCATTTTATTTTATTTTTAAAGAGTTTATTGCTATATTTGAGAGGATGATCAAATTTTCGTTTTCGAAATTAAATTACAGCGGAAATAAATAAGGAAATAAGGGAGGGGGTATGAAAATTGGAAAAAGCGAAAACAGCAAAAGTGTTCGATGTGTCGTATTACAAATTTCGACTACATCGCGGTTCGTTCTGAATAATCGTTAAAATACCGGAACTGACAGTAAATGTTTTTTTTTTTTTGTTTTTTTTGTTGTAATAACAAGTACCTGACCCAACGTCTATGGCATTCACATAAAGGTATATCCACCTGTTATGGTTAAAGAATTTGTCTGTACTCTGATAATTTCCGTGGATGAAAAAACTGCTATTTATAGAATGTTTCTGATCATTAAATGATTTCATTTTCCATTCAAGTATCACACGCATTATCAGTAAATTGAGAGAAGACAGTGCAGCAGCTAAGCATTCGATTGAGGATTACAATTAACGAAAAAAAAAATTGTTCTTCAGACGATGAAGAACATTTTAATATTAATTTTTATTCTTACTTCTACAATATTCAACTCGCAGAACTCGTTTATACGACAGCTCTTAATTCTTCAGTCTTCAAATTGCCCTATCATCGAACAAATTTCCAAGTTCAATCATTAACATTATTTCAATGTCTGAGAAGGTAACAAAATATGCAGGAATTCAGAAAAAATAAATTATTGACAGGCTGGAATAAGACGTGGCAAAAGATGACTTTTTGCTAAAAGATATTCTCAGCTTCTGAAATATTAAATCGAATTTTAAATAAATTATTATTGTTTCTCCAATTATTTGCCAAGAAATGAAGAAAAATCTTCACAAACGATTGAAGCAACTCAAATTTTTCCTGTTCAAAATGACATGAAAATTGGGGTGATTTCTTCTCATTTTTGTAAATCTGAAATTGTCGAAAAATTAAGGCAGACAAAAGAAAAAAGTACAAAATATACTTTTTGGAAGAGGATTTTTTTCCTAAATTTTAGGCCAAACGTGTATATAAGGATGTCCTGAAGGTCTCGATCCTCTTCTAGCAAAGTAAAAAAAGGCTCAACCTCCAAAAACTGTGAATTTTTGTTGGTTTTTGTAATATTTTGTGGTGAGAGGAGGATCAGAAGAGACCACTGATAATGAGTAGATCCCTCCTCATAACGGAGCTAACTACGCCCTTGTTTTGTTTTGAACGGTTTTTCGAGCAAATTTCTCAAAATAATTCAAAAAATATCATCGAAATTTTCTTTCTTTTAATTTTCTTTTACTTTCCTTTGTAGTTTTTTTAAGGTCCATACATACATAAATATATAATCATTATAATTTTCGGTTGTTGGTCTCAGTTTGTGCTCGAAGGCAAAGTCTTTAATTCAGTTCCTTTTAGAATAAATCATCATTTATGTTTAAGAGAGTCATAAGCAAAAATCGGTGAATTTTGTTGTCGGACTGAAGTAATAAAATTGAACAATGATTTTTCTACACTCGAAGATGTGAGCGCACAACCATCTTAATTAACAAAGTACTCAATTTACCATACCATCCGTTGACATTTTGAGAAACACCCTGTATACCTACATAATATGTTTATGTCTTAAACTCATGATTTCATTTTGATAATAAAATTCGTACCAAAAAACATTCTAAGGAACTCATAAAATTTGATGGGTACATGCTCCACTAATTTAACTTTGGTTTGAGATAATAAAAGCCAATCCGAAAAAAATAATATTTTTTTTACAGGTAAGTTAGGAAGCCTACTCTTATTAAAAATAGCCAGGCAGAAAATAAGACCAATCGTTTTATACATAATAAAAGCAACTTTTATAAAATGGTGGCCATACGTTTATTTCAGGCAAATTCTAAATCAGAAGTTGGGAGTGAAACAAAAGCTTCCGCAGGATCTAATTCACTCCAACTGAACCTTTTTTTTTCTTTTTATTTCCAAAATTGTATAAGAACAATAACCGGGCAGAAAAAAAAAGAAGAAAAATGCATAAATGGCAGAAAAAAATAGAAACCCGGCAGAATAAAAATAGGTAAATTTGCTGATAAAAATCCAAACTACTTCGCCTTGAAAGAGCGAATGATTCCAAATTTAAAAAAATCATTCGCTCGCTCACTCACTTTTTTAGTGATTCACTTCCAATTGGTCCTGATTCAATCTCAGAAGAGTTGATTGAATCCCACTCACTCATTCACTATTTGATAAAAAAAGTTCCAGGATTCAATTCTTCACTTCAAATTGATCACAACCCATGCTCTAACAATATTTTACTCAATTAATTAGAGAAACAAGTGATAATCAATTAATTGTTGCAATTACAACACTCGCCTGCCATTCACCCTACAACTACACAACTTATCAACAATCACTCGTTTTGCTATAATTAGTTGAATATTATTTAAAAGTTATTATTTATTCAATTAAATAGGAAAACTTCATTTATGAAAAAAATTCTAGACAATAATTAAATAATTATGGAGGTGAACTTCGTTGTTTGTAGTTATCACCATGTAAAATGACTCTTTTTCTTAGTAACACAACACCACTTGTGTATGATTAATTGGCAAATCGCACCATGAAGAAAGAAACAAAAAAAGAGTTAAGTAAAAATTTTTCTCAACTCATACACCAAAAAAGATTATTATTAAATCGATTTTGATTAGCAAAATACGAGATTTCCAAAGCAGTTTGGAACATCGAAAATGGTTTTCATTTCTTCATTAAGTGTAGAAACAAGTGTAGAAATGAGTTTTTTCTTAACTGTTTGCTGTTTATTTCTTCACAGCACCATTTACACGTACGCAAGTTGCAAAATATCACAATGAAAAAGGGCCATTTCACATGATGATGCTTAAACAAACGACCAAGTTCACTTCTCAAAAATATTTAATTATATCTGAAATTCTATTCATGAATGAAGTTTACCTGTTTAACAGAATAAACAATAATCTCTTTTTAGTGGATTTGTTGAAAAAAATATTGTACTCAACTAGTTAGCCACTCGTGATAATCACTCATTTTTCTAACTAGTTGAGTAAAATACTATTCATTAACTTCAGGCTGTAAAATATAAATTAAATGTTTGTTAGTATAACCCGTTATTGTGAAGTTAATCTGGCTTCTTTTGTATTTTTATATAACAAATTAAAAACAACAAAACTACTTACTGTAACGGCCAAAAGAGGTGGTAATGTACCTAATTAGAACCACTTTCAGTGTCACACCATACACAAAATATCACGTACTTTAAAAGCAGTAATACTTCTAGAATAGATTTAAGTTTATCATCCACAGACTATTGTGGACCTTAACATTTGATAGAGACTCAATAATATTTTAAAACACACAAGTGAGTTTACACATTTAATAAAATAATAATTCGTACATCACAGTACATACGTTAATATTTATACATATACAATCACAATTCAACAAGCAAGACTGTCTGTTCACTAGAGACTTCTACTAGGGAGGTTCTAGGTACTTAGAAGTAGCTGTCGAGGAACTGTGTCTTATTCCACTGAATCGAGGGATTATATACTCGTTCAGGGTATGAAAACGTATGTGTCGGAATATACAGAAAGTATATCTATATTCATAAAATTAAATACGGGTAATTTAGTGGTTGTTTATAAAGAGTTATAGGATGATTATTGTTGATAAATATCTACGTTTTTGGTATTTGAAAATGTGTGGACAAATATGTTTGTCATTTCTAAAAATAGACGAAAATATACGTTACACTTACTACACTAGTGAAGCAATGAAAATCAGTATGGAGCGTTTGGAATCAACTGGGAAATCTCTCACTTTGATAATCAAAATTGATTTAACAATAATCTCTTTTTGGTGCAGGTATGTGTTGAGAAAATACTTTTTTTTTCTTCTACCCCTAGTTAATTGAAAATTCGTCAATTCCGATACATTTATGTTTTAAAAATATCATTTGGGAAGAAGTGCTGTGGGTCTGTGTGAATTATTGCTACGAACTAGGAGTATTGGTCAGTGCCGGCCTTACGTGTTGCAAGGTCTCAGGTAACATAAAACGTGAAGTCAGGCCGGACCATAGAAAAGAAATTGGGGTCCGGGAGGAAAAATTTATGGGCCTTTTTAAAAATTTAAAATTTCATCCGTATTTAGTGCCGTATTCAAGATTTATCAGTGGGAGGAGTTTTATAATATTCAAGAAGCCAACTTCGCGAAAGGAGCCAAAGAAAAAATTTTTCAACCGTTTTTCAGTGAATTTTCTCAGAAAATGTGCTTCTTTGTATCTTTTTTTAGTTTTGAAAACGCCAGGCCTGGAGCAATCCCATATTCTACCCTGCTCACGTCAAGTCTAGGCCAAGATATTTACCTCTCCCATTCATATTTCTCGTTAAATTTTCTTCTATTTAAGGCCCAATTCTTATCCGACAGTCATGAAATTTGGCACACTTACTCGAATCTAAATAAGAAGGAACTCTCTGGTTTTCGGTCCTGATCGGCCGGATGGTACGTTCAGTACATCTTATTATGTTGCATTTTTGTAGCTTAAATGGTTCTCAAGTGTGTAATTTTTAAGCAATATTCACGAAATTTAGGGCAGATATTGAAAATAATATTATATTCTAACATTATGAAAAATTTGATTTTTTAATCGGCCAGATGGTTTATCAGTAGAAATGATTTAAAAAAAATCTATTGCAAAGTAGAATAGATAATTCCAGATGGAACAGAAAAGCCGCGAGGAAATCAGGCTTGCTTGCTATGTTACTTGCAAAGCAATTATTTAATAACTGGCGTATATTTTTTACATCTTCATGAATTTCCTATAGACACTTTATTTTAAACGTACTTGCCTAATTTTTAGCCAGCATTCTGATAAATATTTTTTTGTATTTATTTATTTATTTCTTTAATTTTCTGAAGAAAACCTGCATTTACCAGTGTGACTTCCTGCCTTATAGTGTTTGTTTTGTTTAGATCATGCTGCTGAAGAAATTTATAAAGGGTTATTTTTCTCTTTTTGGAGCATTTATATATTATATTTTTTGTCAGAATTTTTCTCTCTCTCACTTCCTCCAAGTGCGAGGCTTCTGGCAGTTACCTAAGCTTGCAAGCCCTAAAGACGGCTCTGTATTTGGTCCTTATTATCAAATAAATACCCAAGTTTAAAATATTTTATCGAATAGCTATTCAACTAATGAAAAATTTCTGGTTCACTAAATTGATAGTAATAATTATTCCAGTTTGAAAAATTATACCCAAGCATATACTATGTAATTACAGACAAACTAAATATTAAGATTAGGTATCATGGAAAATAAATAGACCCAAAAATAACCAACTTAATTCTTTTCGGTAGACTTTATTGATTATTCGGACGAGACGAGAATGTCATTCTTTCAATTTTCGATAGACTGTACATTGTTGGTAAAATGTTAAACAATAAAAGCTTTCTCACATACATTTCAGCACTTCAACGAAACTTTCGTGACGCATTAATTTTAAAATTTAGCCCAAAATATAAAAAAAACAAGACAAATTCTAGAAAATTTGCAAAGCACGCCCCCTTTTTTTCCCCTTTCTCTAAATTATTTTTTTTATTATTTCTTTATTCGACATTGAACAAACGAGATTTAATCAAGGTACCGCCCATTAAGTAGCAATCCTTCGCCGTCCTTCGATGTCTTTCGACGTCTTTTATGGGACTTTTTATTTACAATTTTGTCGGCTTTATGAATTATTTTGTTTTGGTGATTCGTATCTGTTTTACCCTTATATCGTTTCACCATCGTAAACCTCAGTAGGTACGTGGAGGTATCTCATTTATAAGGTGTCATAATTAAAGAAAAATTCTCAAACTTCTTCTAATTTCGGTCAGGAACACCAAATTTTCTCGACCCCTGCAGCAGTCGCAGCGCTTCTCCGTTCGTAATAATAGGTTAGTACACCAAGTTCGGCTTTAAGCCATGAAATTTACAATAATTAAAATTTGGACAGAACTGCATTATTTCGAGTTTCTAATGGAATATTAAAGTGCAGGTTGAGTTCAGAGTATTTAAATCGGGGAGTTTTATCATTCGCTTTGTGTTTATTCATACGTATGTTAATAACGGTCAGGGGCAAAAAAAAAAAAAAAGGTTTTGCAGTTAATAAGTTCTCTATAGAAGCAAATCTTCGAGTCTAGACAAAAAATTAGGATTTCATCGTTACATACCTACATTTAGAGCGAGATAAGATTTAAATAAAATGCAACAGTTCTGTTTTTATACGGAAAAAAGGGTTAGACTTATGTTCTATTTTCTCGACAAGTTCTTTTAACGGTGAGAAGTGAGATCAATTATAACGTATTAAATCTATTTCATTCTAACAAACTAATACAATCTTGAAAAATTAAGATATCCGAATAAAACAATAGTGAAAGAAATTTTTCGATACGAAGAAAATAAGCAAATGAAATATTCAAAGCAAATGACACGAACAAGATTACATCTTCAAAAGAAAATTTTTCACCAGAACTTATCGTCACTTATTACTATTATTACATTCAATGATGGAATATAGTTACACTCCAACGCATATAATTTTATTGTTTACAGCCAATATGGATTCAAATTAAAAGAGTGATTAAACTGGGTCAAGCATTTGTATATCGACATACGATAAAGATGAACTTTCTCAACTATCAAACCAAATGCAAAAAAAAATTTCTCCAGACGTTTTGTCGAAAACCATTTACAAGTGGAGTGGAGGTTCGATGAGATAAGCAATCCTTAGTCTATAGTATAAAAAACGTATACAAAAACGAAAATTTATTATTAATATTTCAGCATTTTCACCGCAAGCTTTGTTGCCATCAAATCTTTATTGCCGAATTTATGATTTTTTCAGAAGAATGGAAGAAAAATGCACTTGCAAACGAAAGCCATATCAAAGGCGTGTATCAGAAAATGTGCGCTGAAATTATAAATCATTTGCAGTATACCAAGTATTATACATTGGTGTATGGTGACGCGACTGTATGATATCGATTCCACTGGGACGAATAAATTTCGAGATTATATTTCCAAAATGGCTGTAATAACCTTTGCACAGGAAGAAAACGGAAATTTCCACCTTTCTTACTGCGGTTGTATTGCGATTTTTCCATAACAGCAGCGCTAAAGAGATTTTCTACCAAAATTAGAAATTGGATATCTCTATGCAATGAGATACGGAAAAAAAATAAAAATAAAGTCAATGACCAACCTACAAAGTTATTTACAAAAACAGATGAGAAAACGGTTGTATATAATAGGCAAAGCTGGGTTCAAGGAGGGAATTGGGGTATAATACCCCGGCGCTAAAAAAAAAAAAAGATCAATTTAAAGCAATTATTCGGTTTTTTAAATTTTACATTTATAAAATACGTAAAAAATTGTCAACTCCTCTCAGAAAAATTCATGAATATGATAAAATGTGATTCAATACCCCTCAAAAAAAATCTTGAAAACGGGCCTGATAATAGGTAGCAAAACCGAAATGTATAACGGTGTTAAAAAAATGACAATCTTGACGCCATAAATTTCAACAAATATTAATCCTATCTTTTCACATCATGTTCTATAATACGAGCAATAATCACATGTAGGTATGTATGTACATAGGTATACACACACACACACACATATATATATATATATATATACATTTGGGTACGTATGTTTGCATGTAAACGCGTTCTGGATAACTAGACTAACAGTGTGGCTGAAATCTACAGGATGGAGGTTTTTGGGTTCGGGAAAACGATCCAAATAGATCTCAAGTTTGAGAAAATTCGTTGAGCAGAAATATGAACATCTCAATCTGTCCATCAGTAGTCACTGATAACTGTGATAACAGCTAACGATAAAAAATTCACTTGAAAGTCCCAAAACGAACGTTTTTTTTTAGATCTGCAATCTGCCTATCATCGAATTTTGGATGACGTTAATAAACACAACGGATAAAAGATGTATCACATTGAATCTTGAATCATAGTTAATAATTTAACATCGGCTTCTATTCTTGAATTTTATTAGTGAATTACGAATTTAGATATATTGAATTCAAAATATGGTAGGTATTTTACTTTTTAGTGTATATCTACTTATCCCGGAAAAAAGCTCGGTGAACCAGGTACTACTTCAATATAAGAAAAAAAAATTCAAAACCATCAAAATGAAATCAAAGATGATACAAAAGCGAAAGAAACAGTGATATTATTGCACTGAAACTGGATAAAAAACTTTCGAAAACCAAAATCGACGTAAATGGTGTAAAGTTGCAGAATCAAGCTACATCAAAACATGGCCCCACAAAAAAGCTTTAAAATAATTAGAGCTGAGCTGAGTAATAATTGAAATTTATATTCTTTTACCAAAATTGAAGAGTTATTTCAGCGATGCAATGAGTTAAGTAATTCCGGCCTCAACGGATATAGCCGATCGAAATTCCAAAAAGTTATGCATTCATTGATGACAGACACCCACACTTATTTTTGGGGGGAAAAGTTACCAACTTACCAGCTTAGATTAGGATAATTTATTCGAGTTCAATTATTGGTTAATAACTGAATAGAAATAGCTACAAACGAACATACGACTTCCGGACCTGTTCGTATATACTCTCAAGCGATCTACTCGAAATGAGTAGGCATGCATATACCTACTCTTTATGTGAGTGCCGCGGAAATTCGTGGCAAAAACTACTCAGCAACGTCTCAAAGCCATCTAGAGACATGTAAAAGTAGATTTTGAGTCAGAAAATATTTTAAATTGTATACCTATACACGCACTCTCTTTTCTTCTCCTCAACCATTTATACGTTCAAACCAGAGCGTACTTTATTGTCTTGATTATTTTCAAGAGAAAATGATGAAGGAGCTACTTCATTTTAGCACCCATAAATTATAAATGTGAAAAACTTCCACGTTAAACTCTCGTTTTTGCGTGCAAATAATTGAAAAGTGTTCTTCGTCTTAAAAATCTTTATTTTTTCCTTTCAATTTTTTTTTTGCGTTTTCTCTTTTTCTTCGAAAGATACATCGTTCAAAACGCAACTTCGGTACGTACACACATACATTCACGTATAATATTATGAACAAGAGCAATATGGCTGGGATTAAAAGAAAAAAACAAAACAATAATCACCACGTTAATGTTTTAAAAGATAATCGTCTGTATGCCCATATATTCTCTCGTATTATTTTCAAATATTTTTTTTTTTACCCAGTTTACTTGCGAACGAGGTATTAAAATTGACCTTGCAAAATGGTTAGTGGTGGAGACGATGAAAGTTATCCGTTTCATGAGAAACGAAAACGATTCGTACCATTTTCACTTAATTTTTCTTTAATGTATATCTTCTATTATATAAAAGGAAGAGGCTTTTTTTTGTTAGATCATCGCGGTGTCTATCTTGCATGAATCGACTTCAGATTTTACATACAAACTCATACAAATTCCGAGAGTAACCTTAGCCAAAAACAACTTGCGAAAGTTCGATCCTTTGATCGTGATTCAGCTTTAAACATTCAATGACGATACATAAGTGTTTCACGCATTTAATGACGTCAGATGACTTCATGGGCGTTTGTTTAATGATTGAGGTTGACCACATGTTGTTATTACCCAGTTTGCTTGCAAACAGAGTATTAAATTTTACCTCTTAAAAGGTTAGGAATGGGAATGATTAAAATCATCCGTTTCATAAAAAATTTATAGAAAAGTGGTTTTTTCAAGGTTATGAGAAAACTACAAAAGAAATCAGACCTAAATTCACACGATTCATTGTTTTTATGTAAGTGCAAGTCTCATAGAAGTTTTGTACTTCTTCTTTCAGTAATTTTTGAGAAAACTGAAAAAGAAAAAATCGATGGAGAAAACTTTGTTTTCACAGTTTTGAAAAAGGTACGAAAAGGATAGGAATGAAATTTTTGAGAAAATATAGTCATTATATAGGACCACATCTGATAGGTGTGTAGTGTCTATTGGTTCAGTAGTTTTCGAGAAAACTAAATAACAAAAAATTCCTTGATACCTAACTGGTTTTTCCATGATTTTGAAGAAACGACAAGAGGGATAAGGCTAAAAATGTATGTATGAGTCTGATGGAGGTTTGTTTCTTATCAGTTCAGTAGTTTCTGAGAAAACTGGAAAAGAAAATATTGCTGATAATGTAGTTTTTCCAGGATTTTGAGGTAACTACAAAAGGGATTGGTTTGAAATGTTCACGAAATATAGTTTTTATTTACGACGAGGTTTGATAGGAGTTTTGTAATAATAGATTCAATAGGTAGTTATGAAGAAAAATGTATAACAAAAAAAATTACTTGAGAAGAGCAAGTTGTCTGTTGCTTGGAAAATTTTTTTCGTGTTTACCGCGTAAGGGCATATTTTACTTATTTAACTTGAAACTGTAACGATGTAATTTCGATACATAGCTGTGTTTGTGAAATATCAATAACTATCGATAGTTTTTTGCAATTTTTTTACGAATTTGAAATTCAGGATTGTTTTTTGAGTTTTAGATATAAATTGACATACTGGATTTTCTAGCGAAGTATTGCTGCGTTAGTTTTTTTTTCTCTCATCCCTTTTCTCGATTATTTAAAATGAGAAATGCTTTACATCTGTGATGCAGGCTTTAAATTATAGTGAAAAGTTTTTTGTTTTTGCATATTACGAATTTTATTCATCAATTTTCCGTTAAACATCAATGAGATGTATTCATTTATATTTTCTTTCGTAAAATATTTTTTCCAAAATCTGTACTAACACTGAGCTCATGAACATCAACAAAAAAGCACGTCATCCGTCGCTGTAATCAAAGAGAAAGGTAAAACATGGAAGAAGGAAGGAAAACATTTTCTTTCTCTTCCGTCATCCTAATGCTATTATTTCCCGTTGAAATGAATTTTGTCAAACGAATTAAAAACAGAAATTGAAAACTGAAATTTAGCTGATTGGAAACCGTCAAAGGATAAGGTAATTTCGGATTCAATTTGGGTAGGTAGTTAAGAACTTTATCACATTAGGGAAAAACTTTTACGCGTTTTGGCCAAATATTTTATAGTGTCAACTCTTTCCATCATAATATAATTTTATAGTATTCGCAAAAAATGTTTCCCTCGTTTTCAATTTCAGTTTTGTCTGTTCAGTGCATTGAATGAAAATCGTTAGTCAACGTCGCACTGCATAATCGATAATGTTCAAGGAAAAGTTCAAAACTTTGAGCTGAATTCATCAACTTCCACGGAAATTTGCGCATTATTTCGATTCGCAATGGAAATTTCGTTTCACTTAGTATAATTAAACCAAAAAATCACTAATTAAAAATAATCGGTTCCATTCGAAAAACGTGGTTTACTGTATTGAATCATAGCACTGATTAAACCTCGTGGAGTCTTACAATGGAAAAGGTTCCTCATTACAAACTCATTTCTCGAACAAAGGACGCCCTTCTTTTTACTAGGGCGAAGTTTAAATTTCTTTTCAATTTTTCGAATTCTAAAGAAAACAATTTTAGTAGGTAATTAGCATGTCTTAAAAATCGTTTTCTCATTTTGTGTTGTTGATTACTGTTTGGCTGCAAATGTTTTTGAAAAGCTGATTTTTTATTTTATACACGACATTTCTCGGTACCCAAATGATGTGATCATTACAGATAGTTTTGTTTAAATGTTTTTACATTTTGCCTTTACTTTTAATATTTATTAAGAATAATAAAGCAAAATTCGTGAAATATGTATGAGAAATGCTGGAATAATGTTTTGTAGGGGAGTGCTCATACACACCAACTGTTTTTGATTATTATTTATAAAACACAATGTCAGTTACTACATGAATTTTGACTTTTTCACGACTACAGTAAATTTACTTTTACCCTTTTCCCTAAATCTACCGCAGTGAGGTACGTATTACAACAAAAATAACCAGTTTTTTTTATCTTTTTATGACTCATCAAATCAATTATAAATTCTTAAAAAACCTGGAGGTGAGCAGTGGGGACCTACCTAAAAACGATGAGTAGGTATTATTGGTTTATTATTTTTTGTCTTATCTTTTTTTGTTTTTGACCACTCATCATGTTTCAACACTTCACAAACCTTTACCACACCACCTGCACGTAAAATCGTCGAACGTATTAATATCGCGCGTTCGCCGCGACATTCGCTTTTCATAATCCATAGTGTAATTCTCCCAGAATAATTTAAACGATTTCGAAGACCCTCCATGCTTCAACTCCCGCCCTCCTTTCCCAAAAACTATTATCAGCGGTGAACAAAACATAAATTTGTTTTTTCTTTCCTTTTTTTGTTTGTGTTTGTGTTTTTTGTCACTAGGTAGATTAGCTCGTTCCAAAATATGAAGACAAAAAAAAAAATGAAAAAAAGAAAAAAACAGACGATCGATCTTTCTGCTTTGAGTAGTCGTAGTAGCCAACTTTGACCAAGCGCAGTGTCAAAATTCATTAGGTACCGGTACCTACCCATTTTTCTACTTCGTTTATTTAAAAATTAATTCGTACAAAAATCATTCTATGCAAATTCATATGAAGATTCAATTTCCCTCCGTATTTTAATAAATATCGCTTGTATTAGTTGATCATTTGCAGCGTTTTCAAAAATTAATTTATTCTCGATAGCTAACAATACACGAAAATCCTTGTTTTTCATCGCAGCTTTCAAAGATAACAGAACCGTGTCTATTAACGTATACCTATTATAAAAACTTCCTGTTTCAAGATATCGAGATATGAAGCACAGACTGAGGTTTCGCAGCACTACGAAGAGACTTGTTTTCGAAGACAATGGGAATAAAAAAACAGTGATTTAAAATTTTTTAAAAAGGCCACAAAACAAAAGCTAAAAAAGTAGCCAACGGAAGAAGTGCTCTTAAAATATACTCACTTGTGTGAAACATTGTCTCCAGTATCGAGCTCAAAACTTTTTCCCTGCATAAAGAATATTTTTCAATAAACTTCTTCGCATCACTTTTAGCCGAACGTTGACAAAAGAAACACAGAGCTTTGTTCAAAAACACTCAAAATAGGTTTGATAGTTTTGAAAAAGGCATATTTTGACCATCCTCCTTCAAAATAATAAATCTCACTTTGAAGCATTTAAAACAATATTCTTAATTACTGGCACACGGCACTACTCAGAAGAGGCGAAAAAACAGACATGCAAATACTTGTTTCCATTATTAGTTTTAAAAAGTAAAATACACTTAACTTGAATAAAAAATTACTATCAACACGAGTTGTTTTTTTTTTTTGCTCGGAAATACAGATGAAGTTTTAAATCGAAGACTATGCACGACGCAACACGAGTTGGTCTCCACCGAAGCTGAAGAATGAAAAAGTACCTATTCAATCACTGCTAATTTCTAATTCTGATTCAAGCAATTCCGTGTAAGCCTGAGCAGTGAAGACAAAGAAGTTACAATTTTATGAAATCCAACTGTCAGAATTGAAAAAATTGCTGATGGCACGCCGGTCGGAGAGATAGATTTCGTTTAAAATCGAGCAATAAACAAAACTTTAAATAACAAGTTTCGCGAGTTGCATTTAGTATTGGTTATCAAAATTTTGTACTACATTGAAAATTTCAACAAGTGTAATTTAGAAACTAATAAGCGGATTTGACCCATCTTTGAACCTGACCGAGGAATAAACACAAAGTACGTACAAGTTGAAATACGTCTTGATCCATGAAGAATTACGCCCTCCAGTTTGTCTACAAAATTCAAGTTTGGACAGACGATATTTTAAAACTAATCAGTGGATTCCGCCCATCTTCGAACTTGATTGAGATATGAACCCAAATGTACACTTATGCAAAGTATCGTTCTGATCCGTAAAGAAATAGGCTCTCCAATTTGTTGACAAATTTTGCTTTATCCCATATGTATGACAGTACCTAGTTCACTGAGCTTTGCTTGGATGAATATCCTAGTTGATAACTACTATACACTAAAAAGTAAAAAATCATATTTTAAATTCAATATCCAAAATTTGAAATTTAATAATAATCCTATGTTATAATACTTAAGATTGAGATTCAGTATGAGACATTTCATATACATTGTGTTTAGCGTTATCACAAAATTTGATGATATGCAGGTTGTAGATCTAAAAATCATGTTCATTCCAGGCTTTGACTGTATATGGAATGAGCATAGTGATAAAAATGTGAAGACAAGATATCTCTTATAAATAAATATCAGTGGAGGAACAAGGTCTTTTCAATTTTCCTTTTTATCGGTGATTTTTGACATCCTTCAAACTTGAAAGATCTATAAAAAGTAAGAATTAAAGTAATTTTAACCAAAAAAGAAAATTTTTGTAATCACTTAAATGGTAAAACTGCTAAACTTTTTGTAATAGAAATCACCTTCCGCCAATGATACTTACTATGTTGCCTTCAACCATATTGTACCGCCACCTATTGTAAGCTCAGTCCATACGGTTATGATAGGTATAGTCAAAGGTTCCAGGTGAATTTTTCATGGGTAATAGTGATCACTAGTGGTGGATCCAGAGTGTCAATTGGGGGAATGGAATGACAAAAAATTTTGTAGAATAGAGCTTCTTTTTTTTTTACCCTTCAACAAATTTTTGACGGTTTTTGTAAATTTCCTCATTTCCCGCTATTTTGGTCTAGTTATTCAGAATGCGTTTCCCCACACACATACGTACAGTTATGGCTCATATTATAGTATAGGATATATATGTATAAACTTTTGGAGAAGGGCAATTTTTGGGTTTTAGGGACCATGATCGGAAAAACTATGGTGAAATTTTCCCGAAGTCGTGACAAGCCATTTTCAGCAAAAAATAGATTCTACGAAATCTACCTACAAGGTAAAATAAATTGTATCATCCATAACCATCTTAAATGAAAATAGGATATAATTATAAAACAGAAATTATATTTAAGTCATAACATGCACAAAATTTTTCTTTTTTTTAGAACTATTATGCCGCTTTCCTCATAGTGATTACCTATTCAGGTTGACAAAAAAGAGAAGATATTCAATGAACTGCGCACAAAAGAGGAAATCTCCAATATTATTTGTCTCCAACTAAGCCTGTTAATAAGAGAAATAGAAAACCTCCGACAGAAAATAAGTTTTCAGATTTATCAAAACGTGACAGAACTTGGAAAAAAAAAAAAAACAGCAAAAAGACTTTAGCGGTTTGACACTGAATTTTTCTCTCTTTTTCCTCACTATTTTTTTTTCTCCTTCGGACAAGAGTGTTTTTCGTGTGAAAACAGTAAAAGTAGGTACTTTTGCCAACAAAAATTATTTTTAATGAAATGCAGGGAAAAAAAATGATTTCCTACCATTAAGTAAGTATAACTTATTCACGCCCGAGTAAAATACGAAATGTCGTGATACATTAGCATTAATATCAGAAATAGAAAGAAAAAGGGAAAGATAGAGTGAGAAAACAGAGGAAAACCGGGAAAATTTCATAAGCAGCGACTATAATGAAGATTTCATTACGTTTTAGAACATCAAATTTTTACGGTCTTATAGGTTTAAATGGACGACCTAAGCAAGAAATGTAGGTTCAATAGTCAGAATAAGCAACAAAATTTCGGAAACCATGTGGGCTGACTTTCATCATTGTTGATGCGTTAATTCTCTATTATAATTTGTTTACCTGTCAGGAAATCAAAAGGATAGTCCATACGTATTCACGTACTAAAAATGAACCATGAAGAAAAAAAAACGTATTTCAATGAAAAAATTCAACAAACTTTTTTTTTTCACTTTGAGGTGAAATGGTTTTCCAATTAATATCATACTTAAAAAAACTTTAGCGCAACAATACTCCGCTAGAAAACCAAGTTTACCTATTTTCATCTACAATTTAAAAAACAAAGAAAAACCTGTAACTTACGCTAATGCAGGGTAGAAAAGATGATCGTAAACCCTTGCGCCATAAATACGAAAAATATACAACGAGCAACAGAAGCAAATTGCTTTTTATTGTTTTACATTTATCTCGAAAACTACTGAATGAATAGGCACTAAACTCCTATCAGATCTGCTCCGACATAACTATATTTCGTGAAAATTTCAGACCTATCGTGCACCAAAATAGTATGAGACTTTTACATGTATAAGAACAAAATTTTAACCGATCCCTTATTCTGTAGTTTCCTCAAAATGTTGAAAAAACAACTTTTCTAGAAATTTTTCGTTTTCCTGTTTTTTCGCAAACTACTGAACCAATCGGCACCAAATTCCTATTAAAGTTGGTCCTATATGATGACTACCTTACGTGAGAGTTTCAGCTTTAGGTATTTTATTTGTCGTTTTCTCAAAACAGTGAACACACTTTATCATGAGAATTGCCGTAACGGACCGAAGAAACTTCGTTGATGACGGCTTCTCTTATAATGAAACAGTATTATTATTTTGTTGCGGAAGGTTGGCTGCAGTATTGGTATATTCTAAAATCGTAGTAGTGAGTAGAATATAAGTTTATAATAACAAGACAGAAATACTGGCGAAAGAAAAAAAAAAAAAAACAACTGATAAAACCGGATATAAGTGTATGTGCGCGTGTGTCGCAACACGTGAAAGCAGCGCTGAAGTTGGTCATCCGGTGTACTTCAACTAGTTGAGTAAGCAGAATAAAAGCGTATAAAAACTCTAGCGCAGCAACCCACGTCAGAAAATGTATGTTTTTTGATCGAAAAATAAATAAATAGATGCAATAAAAAAATCAAAATTTGAAAATTATTTGGAGCAATGCTGGATAAAAATTAAGTTTAAAATGAAGGGTCAAGAAAATTCATAATGAAGTGAAAGAATGAAGTATATTGCGAAGTTGGTTATACAAAAAACGTTTCTAAGTTATTATATGATTGCTTAGAAAATTAAATAAAATCAAGCCGATTTCGACCAGCTTCTTTGGTTCATCTGGACTTCACATTCCTTTCTTAGTAATAGTTTAAGATTTTTTCAAATCATCTTCAGGCATGAACCCGTTAGGCCGACTGAAACGAAATTTTTCAGGATGGAACACGGTATATTCAATGTCTGTACCAAATTTCGTGACAGTTGGTTAAAAATTAAGCGTTTTTGAACCATTAAAGATCGGAAAATGCAACATAATAAGATGTAATAGACGAACTATAGGGTCGATCTAAATCAAAAATAATAAGGTTCGTCCTTGTGTATAAATTGTATAAACCCAATTATAATTAATTCTCCATGACCATCAGTAATAAAATAACATTCAATATTTATATAAAAATCTCAATCGGAATTGAACTAAAATATAATAATACAATTAATAAATGTAAATCTAAATAAATTTAAAAATGATTGGATAAAAATTTTGACCTGTACCAAGTTTAATTAACAGAAGTGCATATTACGTATTATATATGAATTTCAGCTTACAGTTGCAGTATTCTCCTCGGGTTATGAGAAAAAAAACGAAGCTACCCTCACCTTTGGGTCTCAATACAAGATCAATTTTAATAAGTAAAAACCCACTACGGTAAGTTGGAGGGTTAATTCATCAACTGCTCTTTGTAGTTGAAATGAATTTATGCAGGTCATTTCGACTACAAAGCTAACATAAAACCTGATCCAAAATTTTTTTTTCTTCGCCACCCTCAAGAATAAGACGAAGACCAATAGTTCGAAACAAATTAATAGAAAATTATCCAATTTTTCCACCTTTTCGCTTCTGGTTCGCAAAATTACTTTTCCTCCTAATTACGTTTTAGTTTTTTCCTGTTTCTCTACCTTCTACTCACAGCGAAAAACAAAAAAATAAGCTTTGAAAAAGTTGTTCAGATTTAGTTTATCATTCGCTAAGCGCAGCGCAGAAAATCCTTATTTCTTTTTTCGCACAAATATCGACGAGAAGGGATATCAGAGCGAGGACAAGGATGAAGAAAGAAATTCACAAGTGAAGTGAATATTACTGTAGGGTTTTTAATTAAACGATTAATTGTTTCGGATTTAGCAAATACCGTTGGGCGTTATTTTGACAATACTGTGAAAAAACTAAAAACACGACACTCCAGCTGAAAACTCTTGGCGTAGTGAAAATGGGGAATTAGAGGCACGAAGGAAAATTATTATTTGCAATTACTTCGAATCGGAAACACGAAATAAAATCTGGGAAAAGAGGTCACTTGTAAGCATGAACGCAGTACTTGTATGGAAAGCGGAAAAAAAAATCGAAACGTCTCGATTATCCAGGATCATCTATCTATCTATCGTTTTATGCTGAGACGACGGGTGGAAATTTTCATCAATTTCCAGTTCCCACAACAGGGATACGTTGTTTCGTTGACTCTTTTCTGTTCCTCCAGCTTTTTATGTAGGTTATCGAAGAAAATATGCATATTAAAACTGATCTGATATTGAGACCTAGAGTCGGGGGTGGGTTTGTTTTTCTTCTCATGACCTTAGGCAACTTTTGGCAGTATTAGCAGAAATTAATACACAGACTAGATGTATATGATTATATACTGTGGTATGCCAATTTTGGTTTTTACCAGTTACTCAAGTTTTGGTTTTTTATTAGCTTCTCCATTTTTTAAATCAATTACTTACCTGGATTGATTCCTATAGTACGTAACGAGATACCATACACATGGTATCTGAAGACGAAAACATCGATAAAATACATGTTTTACCCGTGAGTGAATGAGGATGAAATTTGAAAGAATTGTCGAAATAAAAATATTGAAGTGAAAAACAAATCAGAAATTTTAAATATAAAATTAATATTTCCCCACAGTGAGATATTCCAAAGTTCACTGTGGGGGAGAAAAACCAGAAGGGATAAGCCCAGGGTTTGTTCTCGCCGAACTCGTGTGCTATTTCATTATAAAAATCTAAAAGATCGAAAATTATGCCATTTTCTCTCCACGTTTTTCCCTTATTTTCTCGGAACCTTTTACCCCATATTGAAAACCTACATTTTTAACCACTGAATTCTCCTACCATACGTGACCACGTTAGCCGGACATATTTTTAAACAAAATAATTACGAGTGAACAAAAAATACCGGTTTATTCCAAAATAGAAAAAACATACCTCTATTTTTCATGACATCATATTATTCATATTGTAGAATCGGACGAAATACTTCGAAGTGGACAAAAAATTAACAAAATAAGAAAAACAAGATGAAGTAACGACGAGGTTTCATCAAGATGAATTTTATATACAATGTTAAAAAGCAAATTACAACAAGAAAATTCGTAGGTCTTACTAAAGTGAAGGTACCAAATGGAGTGATTTCTTCTCATCTTGAAAAACTAAGAGCTAGCCCAAAAGTTCGCAAGAAAAGGAGAAATCACTATATCAACTTCCATTTCCGATAGCAAGTTAACAAAAGAAACAAGCCACGAGCAGAAATGGAAGATGATATTGGGAAAAAACGTCAGATAATGAGACTCCACTCTTCAGAGAAGAGTGTAATAAATTATCTGGTTTCAAAATTTTACGGATACTTCAATACACATTTTGATTTAACTCGGGACAGATCCCAATTTTCATTCGATAATCATGAAATTTGGTACACTTTTTCAGATCAAGACACAGATGAACCCTATAGCTCTCGGTCTAGATCGTCGGATGGTGCTTCCGGGACATCCTATTATGTTGCATTTTCTAGGATTAAATGGACATAAGATGCGTAATTGTCAAGTAATAATCACGAAATTTAGTACAAACATTGAATATATTATATTCTATCATTCTCAAAAATTTAGTTTCAATTGGCCCTGTGGTTATGCGAAGAAGTGTTTTAAAAAAATCTTCAACTATTGCTAAAAAGAGAAGATAATTGGAAAAAAATCTAAAAATTTGCACCCAGAGAGGCTAATTGTTTGGAGGAAGTAAGGAGGTCAAAATTCACAACTTTTCCTCCAGGAAGACTGTGAAATTTTTATCTTCAAATGACACATCTACATGGTGAGACCTTTCTTCTGACACCTCAATCATGAAAATCAGTCCAGCCATTCTCTCTAACTTAATGCCACAGTAAGTAAAACCCTATAAAACTTAGGACGTAGATACTCGTGTATACTTATTACATTTCATTGTTGCCATGGTACAGGTCGCCATGTTTGTCCGATAGTCGCGAAATTTAGTACAAGAATTAGCATTTGGTACCTACTAAGCCACGGACTAGGTCTATTGATTTTGGTGCGGATTAGTCGGTCAGTAAAACCGATACGTCCAGGCCCGTGGCGCAACTTCTCAACACATGCAACCTAAAATTTGAAGAGGGCATGACTACAGTGAGTAAAATTTGTTTTGTATTTTTCAGGAGGAATTTCCTGAATTTCCCTGCCATCTGCGGATCCCAGAGAAAAAGGGAAATTTTCAAATGTTTAGCTAGCACGGACATTCCACTTGGGCGCAACGGGTCTGGATATCTCCATTCTTGTTCCTATTATGGAAATTTTAAAGCTCCAAAATGTATAATTTTTGACCAATTGCTGCGAAATTTGGAAGATATAATTTCTTTGATTTATTCTAACATACAACGTGCGAATATCGGTCGGACAATAACTTACTTCCAATAATTTATATCCGATTTTATTCTGATTTTTAGCTCTAAAACCGGTAATTTTGAATCAACAGCTACGAAATTTAGGACAATAATAAAATTTTCAATAAATTTAATGAACTATAGCCTGCTAATGTTCACTTGCTACGAATTTTGATTATAATTGACTGGTTTTTGAAAATGCTACATTTTTTAGTGAAGTGGATGCTACAATTTTCATGAAAAAACTTTTTTTTTAAATACATTATTGTGGGGACGTTTCCCTCTTTGCCTCCTCAGGGCTCGGCCCTGCGTCGACAGACGGGTCGCAGACCAAAGTCCGCGACCCATACTAATTGTGCATTGCACATTAAACAAATTACATCGTCTGTATGCACTCATACAGACGATGCGTTTTGGTGTTTACCGTTGAGGCGGTAAACGGAGGCAAGTGAGTATGTAATATTTACATACTCACTGACAGTATACGTGCTGCGGTCTGTATATGGTACCACATCGCTTTTGGACGATTGCACCAGTTATGAAGTACGCTTAGTGTATGATAAGGCAACTTAAACCGGCTGGCTACCGGTACCGAGAAACAATTTGGTCGCCCCGCACGTAAACCACTGTCTTCCTCCTTAGGTTCCATGAACCCCATGTAGGTAGCATCTACCTACACCAAACAAGCCACAGTGGTGACCTTGACGTTGCTACAGTGGTTCAGGCGTGAAAACGGTAGACAAGCGAGAAATCACTCTGCTGATAAGTGTGGCTTGGACGCGACTTTTTCATTGGCTAGAAATAGCTGGTGTGACTTAGGTGATTATTAGTCGACTACGGAGTGGGAAATTTACCCCTATACCAAATAAACGTTGCCCCATAACCAGACGGGTCAATGAAATCTCGGTAGAACACGAATATACATCTGCTAGATAGGAAATAGTCCTACAACAATTTCTGCTACAAATTTGGCTAAGCTGGATTTCCAAAAATTAAGAAACGGAAAATTGATTTGAAAAATAATGCTAAAAAACGACGAAACTAAAATGCCTGGAACTTCGACTGAAAATCCAGAGGAAAAAGAACGTAGGTTACTGGCTGAGAAACAGGCTCAGATAGAAAAAGAGCTGTTCGATCAATATATGAAAGAGATCGTAGCCAAGGCAATATCGGAATACGACAAAAAGAAAGTCGAAGAAACCAAAAATATACTCAAAAAACATATCCAACTACCAGAGTTTCTCCCAAAGGATGTAGAAACTTGGTTCATTCAACTGACCGGCTGTTTCCGACTCGAGGAGATTCCTCGAGAGCACAGATATAGACAATTGTGTGGAAATATGCCCGCACAAATCATAAAAGCTTGTCCAGACATCATGGAATGTCCTGATGAAGCAGAAGATTCGTATAGTTGGTTCCAGAACAAAATAAGAACTGCATTTGGCATAACTGCTCGAGAGGAAATTTGAGAACTGATGAGAGGCATGTCCATCGGAGACGACAAACCCACAGTATTCATGGCAAAACTTATGAAAAAAGGGGATAACCATGTATCACCCTTAGTAATAGCTGACCGATTTTGCCAACAACTACCTACATCAGTTGTGCAATCACTTGGAGCTCTAAATCTCACAAACGCTACCAGTGACGAGGCATTAATAAATTTGGCCAAAGCTGCTGAACAGGCACTGGAATACACAGGTAAAACGGCAATCAGTGCCATCTCAGCAGAAAAATCCGAAATAGCGGAACTCAGAGCCAAAATTGCTGCTTTGAAAATGGAAAATAAAAATACCAATAGCAGTGGAAATTGCAACAGCCGTTCTAAAAACCGAAATTGGCGAGAACGAGACTCAAGATCTCATGACCGCAGAAATTATAGCAGAAAAAACAGCCCTGGCAGAACACCACCAAGGTCTAAATCTAGACCCAAATACAAAAATCCGAATTGGCGTGAAGACTATTGCTTCCACCATAATAAATGGGGTGAAAATGCCAGGACTTGCAAAATCACCTGCCGATTCTATGCCAAAAGGATGAT
This sequence comes from Ericerus pela, assembly GCA_011428145.1. Taxonomy (NCBI): domain Eukaryota; kingdom Metazoa; phylum Arthropoda; class Insecta; order Hemiptera; family Coccidae; genus Ericerus; species Ericerus pela. Next base: position 206,104 of record WOFM01000336.1, read on the forward strand.
CAAAGATGAGCAAAAGAAAAAGGAATTGCTCACGGAATTGGACAAGGTTAGAGACAACCAAAAATCTCCCAATAAATCAAACTAAAAAGAGGGGTCGTATCAGCGGCAACCAACCCCTCAGATAACTACTCTTGCCGCCTGTTCATACAGGACAGGTCAAAAAGGAGAGAATTTCTTACCAACTCAGGCGCAGATATAAGCATACTGCCAGCCAAGATCAAGCATAAGAATAACACTCCGAAATCCCAATTAAATGCAGTAGATAACCATAGTTTCTCTGCATATGGAATCAAAAAATTCAAAGTAAATATAGGTTTTAACAAACCAATGAAATGGACTTTCACCATAGCTGATGTCAAATACCCTATATTAGAGCAGATTTCTTAGCCTATTATGGACTATTGATTGATCTTAAAAATAAACAATTAATAGACTTCACAACCCGTGAACACATAAAAGGAAAAACTAAAAATTATCAAATAATTAATATAATTAATGCGTGCACGCAATCAAATGATAAATTCGTCAATATATTGACAGATTTTCCAGGTATCACCGAACCAACTTTTAATCCAAATCCTACATATAAACATGACACAGTTCATATAATAGAAACTGTAGGACAACCCTGTGTAGCAAAAGCAAGACGCTTAGCTCCAGATAGATTAAAAGTGGCTAAGGATGCATTCGATAGAATGGTAAAGGAAGGAGTTTGTAGACCCTCAAATAGCTCATGGAGCTCACCCATTCATATCATTCCTAAGCCAGATGGAAAATGGCGAGTAGTAGGTGACTACAGACGCCTAAATGCTCAAACAAAACCAGATAGATATCCAGTTCCTAATATCATGGATTTTAATATAAACATGAAAGGAAAAGATCTATTTACCAAAATTGATATTAATTGGGCTTTCCACCAGATACCTATGGCTAAAAACCATATCGAAAAAACGGCGCTAATAACTCCATTCGGCCTCTTCGAATATCTTCGAATGCCATTTGGATTAAGAAATTCTGCACAGACATTCCAGCGATTTATAAATGGTGTATTGAGAGACATACCATATGCCTACGCATACATAGATGATATCTGCATATGCTCCAGTGGAGGCATTGAAGTGCACGAGAAGAAAGTGAGAACTGTATTACAGCGTCTGCACGCTGCCAGTTTAACTATCAATCCCGGTAAATGCGAATATGCAAAACCATATATTGATTTTCTCGGGTACAGCATTACTTCTGCTGGAATTGCCCCTCAAAAAGTCCGGGTTGAGCCAATAATAAACTTCCCTAAACCAAAAACAGTCGCTGAATTAAGACGATTTTTAGGGATGACAAATTTCTATCGACGTTGCATAAAAAACGCAGCGGCCGAACAAGGCAAACTATTCGATTTGATAAAAACAAACAAAAAACGCGACAAAACTCCTGTCATATGGACAGAAGAAGCCAACTTAGCATTTGACAACGTCAAAAATATGCTGGCTAACGCGACATTATTAGCTCACCCAGATGACAGTCTACCATTATGCACAGCAACAGACGCGTCAGACTTTGCAATTGGTGCAACTTTGTACCAGATTGATAATGATCAAAACCAGCCCTTAGCATTCTTCTCGAGGAAACTATCTAAGGCTGAGAAAAATTATAGTACGTACGACAGGGAGCTATTGGCGATAAATGCTGCAATCAGTCATTTTAGGCATAATGTAGAAGGTAGAACTTTTACTGTGTATACAGACCACCTACCTATCACACATGCATTCCTGCAGGGAGCAGAACATGCATCGCCAAGGCAAATGAGACACCTAGAATTCATAGGTCAATTCACAACAGACATCAGGTATATAAAAGGGGAATTAAATACACCCGCTGATGCTCTGAGCCGAATAGAATCTGTCTCAGTGCCATCTCAGTTACCCTATGCTGAAATAGCTATTGAGCAGCTAGGGGATGAAGAATTATTAAAATTGATATCTTCAGACAAATCAAGTCTACAACTGAGACAAAAAAGACTCCCTGGCACAAAAACTATGTTAACATGTGATGTGTCCCAAGGTCAAGAACGACCCTATATTCCACAAAAATATAGGAAAATGGCGTTTGACAGTGTTCATAACTTATCGCACACTGGACCTAGGAGTATGACTAAATTAATGACCTCGAGATTCATATGGCCCAATATAAAAAAAGATTGCAACAACTGGGCTCGTGCTTGTCTAAATTGCCAGAAATCTAAAATTGGCAGACACACAAAATCAAAACTTAGAAAGTTCAGACATACTGACAGATTCAAACACATTCACGAAGACTTAGTTGGTCCTTTACCACCTTCTCGTGGCTACAAGTATCTGCTGACCATTATAGTTCGAGCTACTCGCTGGCCTGAAGAAATTCCACTCACTGAAATGTCAGCCCCAACAGTGGCTGCAGAAATATATTCAACATGGATTGCTAGATATGGTGTGCCCCAAAGCATAACTACAGACCAAGGTCGACAATTCAAAAGCCAAATATTCAACGAACTAGTAAAGACCTTGGGTGTGAAACACTGGTCCACCACCACTTACCACCCACAATCTAACGGGAAAGTGGAAAGGTGGCATAGGGCTCTAAAAGCCTCAATTATGGCACACAACACCAAAAGATGGATTGATAGGCTACCAACCATCTTATTAGGCCTCCGATCAGCCTTGCAAACAGATACTGGACACTCAGCTGCCCAATTAGCACTTGGTGAGGAATTGCGCTTACCAGGGGATTTTTTCTATGAATCCAAAGAAATTAACCCCGAAACATTAGTACAAAATATAAAAGACGACGCAAGTCAATTTTTAAAACAAGCTGCAACTCATGGCAAACCTAAAACCTATGTCTCGAGACACTTAGCGACAACTATGCCCGTGTTCTTACGAGAAGAGGGGATGAAAAAGGCTTTGCAGAAACCCTACACCGGTCCCTATAAAGTAGTGGATAGAACAGAAAAAACGTTCACCCTTAAAGAGAAAAAAGTCTCAATAGATCGTGTAAAACCTGCATTCTTCAATGTCACAAAAAATTGCAAGGAAAATGATATGGATACTGACATAAACATAGTCAAAGATCCACAAGAAATTGTCGAACAAAATAACAACACTCAAAAGCTACAAACACAGCCAGAAATAGTACAAGAAATGCATAGCGATGTACCAAAAACAAATTTGGAAAATACGGCTGCTAAAACCAAAATAAAGAAAGTTGTCAAATTCGATGAAAACATACGAAAATATTACTACGATCCTAAAGAGCCCATAAAGCCCAACAAAAGAGGCAGGCCTAAAGGAAGTTCTAAAAAACGTAATCAAATTCCGAGTCGTAGATCAGAAAGGTTAGCTCAACAAAATAGCTAAACCTAAATATGAACACAATTACAAAATTCACTCATACAAAAACCACCGAATTCCCAAACCATAGAAAAATAAATGGTTAAATAAATGGCAAAATAAATCTATTCACCATCAACTCCTGCATCAAAACATAGCAGAAAGTTTAAACAAAAATTATAACATCAAAAAATGGTCACAAAAATCAAAAACAAATCTTCCGCTTCCAGGATTCGAACTTAGACGCAAAGAAGAAAAATGCAAAAATAAATCAGCTCGAAAATAAAACACCTATTGTGAAAATCAAAATAAATTCACGTGCCTTTTTATAAAAACAGAAATCAGCTGACAAACAATGAGAAACGGTGCAGTCGCAATGACACACATCTTTATCGCAGAACATACCACAACGTACGTTGCGATAAGGATATCGCACCACCGTTCCTTATCTCATTGACCTATATTAAAAGAACAAAGTTCATTCACTCGAATACGTTGACCCACATAAAAGCACGTGGCAATTTAAATCAACGAATTTTGCATGTAGAATCTTCTACATGGGAATTTCTAAATGGTGGGAAAATACTAAATCTATTATACTGAGATGAATTATGATAAACTTGACGACAAATTTGTACCAAATCAAACAGCCAAGAGCGATATACAAATCATTCGTTTGTCGAATACGCTCCGAACATATCGCATTCTGAATTTCTAGAAAAATTGTTCAATTCGAACACCTATTTCTGTGCTAAAATCGCTTTGAAAATATTTCTCATTTTTCCATTGTCTTAATTGACATCCTACCAAAAATGTCTACCACCAACACTTCTGAACCTTTGCTCGACTATGAGGAAGCCCTCCTTGCAGAAGAGCAGGAACAGAGTAATCAGGAACATGATATCATGTTAGCCCAACTTTCCACCTCGGCGAGCAATCTAGCTTTGAGTACCACTCCAAGGCCTGAGGTCAGTTCAGTCTTGGCTGAAATGACCCAACCTCTTCCTCGCCACCTTCCTATTGGTGAGACCTCGGATGCTTCACGTTCTTGCTCCAAAATCATGGTCCATAGACCGGAAACCCAACTCCAGCCTTTCGTCCAACAATGGAACTCCACCCAGGCAATCAGGCACAAAAATAAAAAAAGAGGAGCACGATCTCGTGCTAATTATAACCAGCAGAGGATCCTCAACTATCACATGGGGACCTTTACTGGCCATGCCTTAGGCCAGGCCCTCCGCGACATCCTCTTTGGAGGAAATAGGTCATACAGAGGACGTAACCCCGCCGGACAATCATCAGTCCAACGTCCCCCCAACTTTTAGGGTATGACTGGACTTAGTCTTTTCGTACAAAAATACTAGGGGGGAGTGGCTGTGGGGACATTTCCCTCTTTGCCTCCTCAGGGCTTGGCCCTGCGTCGACAGACGGGTCGCAGACCAAAGTCCGCGACCCATACTAATTGTGCATTGCACATTAAACAAATTACATCGTCTGTATGCACTCATACAGACGATGCGTTTTGGTGTTTACCGTTGAGGCGGTAAACGGAGGCAAGTGAGTATGTAATATTTACATACTCACTGACAGTATACGTGCTGCGGTCTGTAAATGGTACCGCATCGCTTTTGGACGATTGCCCCAGTTAGGAAGTACGCTTAGTGTACGGTAAGGCAACTTAAACCGGCTGGCTACCGGTACCGAGAAACAATTCGGTTGCCCCACACGTAAACCACTTTCTTCCTCCTTAGGTTCCATGAACCCCGTATAGGTAGAATCTACCTACACCAAACAAGCCACAATTATTATTTTGTAAACATTTATGTAGAGGTTTCATTTATACATCTCAATATTTTTAAAGAATTTTATTAATTTCTCATTCCCTATTGACTCTAATTGGTGATTTCAAGAAGAAAGGAATAGGTTTATATTTTCAATTTTTCAGACAAAAAAACAAATGAAAATAACCAATAAGTTTTGTATCTTCTACCAAGAAAGCGTCAATGAGATATCTGCAGCAGTGTTGAGCGTATATATATGTTTATCGTGGATCCATTTGAAGAAAGGATACGATTAATTCAACAGTTTTTGCAGTGATAGAGCGGTCAAATAAAAAACACGACACAGGTACCCCATTAACACAAAAGAAAAACAAACCAGAAACTTTAGCATACTTATTTTCTCAGAGAGTAGGTAACGTTGGTACCTTGCCACTATTTTAATCTCCGACATTCTTGTTGAAGCTTAGAAAATCGACGAATTTAAGATGCGATCGCCGATAAAAGGGTTATTTAATTAACTAAGAAAATAACTTTAGAAATACGGTAAATTAGCCACAATAAAACGACGCATGTTCTATTCAGTTAGAGCAAACCAACAATGCGATTTAAAAATAAAAACAATTAGTTACAATCCACAAAAGAATTTTATTAATACCACTGCAAGTCAACAGCGCAACAATCGGACTAGGTAGTGTATGATTCATCCGTTGGATGATGCTGCTTGGAAGGTACAAACAGTAAATAATATTTAACCGCCACCATCACACACAGCGACGCGTAATCACAACAGAGACGCTAAAAAGAAACGAATGATACGTACAGAAGAGGGTTTATATTTTCGAGGTAATAGGCATGGCATAGCAAGGGTGGGTAGGTACTTAAGCGCACGAAAAATACACTTTTCATTAGCGCGACTCTGCCCCTCCTCCATTTCTTCGACGTAGTCGTAAGCTAATTATAAACGACACCCGGAGGCCCCGAGGCATCATCAATTTACCCTTCGCCTTAGGTCCTTTTTATCGAGAACATTTTCAATGACCGTTCAGGGACCATCCCGATGAAGAAAAAGAGCTTAAATTACGTCAGAGAAAAGGAGCCTGGAGCTCGTCTTCGCGCTCACCCTTTAACCACCTCGACCCTCCACTCAATCTAATTTCTTTTCTTTTCCTAGCTCACTCTCCCTCTATCCCGATCCTTTCACATTCGTTCGTTCTTTCTCAACATTTTGGTTTTTGATACGTCTTTCTCTCTCTCTCTCTCTCTCTCTCTCTCTCTCTCTCTCTCTCTCTCTCTCTCTCTGTCTGTCTTTCTCTCTCTCACGCTCGGTCTCCCGCCGTCTGCAGCTCCGTTATCCGCTTCCTGTCTTTTTGTCTTTCATGTTTCATCCACTTCCCGCTCTCGCTTACTACCCATCGTACGCCGGAGAAAGAGAGGGAGAATTGTTGCGAATCGTAACTCCGTACCACTGTATTTAGTATACGGTCGCATCGGCTGCTGTGATAAATGACACGTTTCGGTCGTGTAAAAAGACACGTCCGCGTCGTGGCTCGCACACCTTTCATCCCGGAAAACAAGGTTGCGATTTCGTTTGTCGACCGCAAGCTGACCGTCGCATTCGTCTGTAAGCTTTTCGCGACGCCATTTCGACGTTCAATCTTCACACATGCACCACGTACGACCCTCACCCACCACCACCCCTCCCTACATTCTTTTACCGCCGCCTCCGTCGTCACTTTCTCCCTTCACCTCTTTCTGCCCGTCAAGCTCATCCCCAAACCACGAGAACCTCTGCACAGTTCTCGGCACTGCCATCCTGGATCCCTTTTTCGGATTAATTTAATTAAAGCTATACTAGGTACCGTATAAACCATTATCAAGTTAATATCGAATTACTGCTGGTCTCGTTAGATGGTTAACGCCGTATGGCGTTAGAACCGAAATGAGCGTTTAATTGGGTTAGCTAACGCCGTTTGGGAGGCCTAACTTTGAATAAATTTTACGGATTGATTTAATTTTTTATTCCATCGCCGGCGAGTTTTTCGTTTTGTTTATTCTCCGGGGGTTTTTGGGTCAACAAATCCTAAATAATCGGCGACAGGTGTTACATGATTTTTTACGATGACTGAAGATTCTTCGCGAACAAACAGAAACGGCTAAAAGACTCGAATGGAAGAGTGGGAAGTTTCACGATTTTCAGCAATAATGCAGAAGTCATTATGCGATCAACTCCAGCTACACTGCCGAAGAAAATCTCCAGCCAGTCTTCCAAAACATGTCTATATTGGGTGAAAAGTGAAAATAAATATATTGTTCGGCACATGGAGCATTAAATAATATAATAGAGAACGCACGTTGCTTTACACGTTGCAACGAAAAACGGCACCACTTACGAAGCTATTTGTCTCTAGTGCTTCAGTACCGAATGCGAATTTCATTGTTCTTTATTCGAGCTCAATGGCAAAAATCAAAAATTTTTTTTTTCAAATAATTTAATTAAATAAATGAATAAATATAATTATCAATTTACTAATCACAATCAACACAAATTTTGTAGATGAAAATGAGATTAAAAATTAGAAAGATGATATTTTTATTTGCCTTACTAAATGTTATGATAGGTTGGTGTTGTATATAGTTATGTTTAAATAAACAAATTTACGAGCTTCTCCAGGGCTTCCTAATAACTTGGACTGTCATCCTTGTAACCTGTGTTCAAATCCTGCTGGTACTGAAAATTTCTCTTGTAATTTTATTTTTCCATTATTTTTTTGTTTTATTTTCACATTGTATCTTTCAGAGTGGATTAGCCAGATTGTTTAAAAAAAAAATGCCTCAACAGGCAGAAGTATATTTTATTCTTTAAAGTACTTTTCATCTGTTGTCTGTTTATGGATGCAACTGGAAACACCAGAAAAAACATCCACTTTGTCTGATTTTTGGCGCTTGTTTAATAATTTTTGGTACTTTAGCAATAAAGGATATTTTGATCGTGAAAGTGGTGTCGTTTTTTTGTTTCACATGGGTCCTCTATTACATTTAAATAGTCGTCAACTCTGTCTTCGCCAGATTGTGAAAAAATGATGAATAAATTATAATTGGATAAATCGAGTCTACGCTTATTAGTATATTGGCACAAGTCAGTAAAATTTCCAGGAAATCTTATCAGTAAAAACAAATTGGGTTAAAAAAAAAAACAATAAAAAAATTCTTGACGGTCAACTATCCAACTAACAGCGGAAAAAATACTGCTTCAAAAAGTGTTTTTGGCCCATAACTGCTGCCTCTTTCACGTTTTCAGAATTTTGAAAAAAAAAGTATTTAGATGTGATACTGATGCACTCTCACGCCAATTTTTAGTCTTCTAGTTCAATGAGAAGTACGAAAAATAAATGAGGACGGTAATCCGGACGTTTTTGAATTTCATATAGTAGATACTCTGTGGTTAGGTCCAATGATCTAAATTGTTAATTGAATAAAAAAAATGGCGCGAAACACGTTCTGAATTTTGTAAATTGCTAGAACGCAAAATTCTGCCTTCTGGCTGTTTTCAAAAGTTGAGAACATGTTCCGTCCTGCGACTTATTGCCACAATGCAGGAAAAGTTCGCCACAAAGGGTTCTGTACGTTCATTTTAACACCACAATTAAGTAGCCTCATAATAGATAGTAGCTATTATCAAAATTATTCGAATAATAAATATTACTGGCAAAATTATTTTGGAATATTGGTTGTTAGCTGAGTGAAATTAACGAAAAGATGGCCTGAAAATTTTTCTAAAACTTCTAACCCTTTTCATCCTTACCTGTACGAAAAAGTAGCTATCATACTCTATATTTTTTTAGCCTAATGTTTGTTTTCATACTTGCGTTATAGGCTAATTGGATTACCAAGGAGAAACAAAAATATTTTCAGGCGAATTTTTCATTTCACTAAGCTAACAAGTAACAACCAATTCTCAAATAGTTTTGCCAGTAGTATTTAGTAGTCGAATAATTTCGATTAAAGGCTATCCACCTGCTTGAAAGTGGGGTTAAAATAAATGCGCAAAATGCACTGCGGAATTTTTTCATGTCCAAAATGCATTCTGCGCATTTCGTTGAAATTCCATAACCCAAACACGCGTTGTGGCTTTCCAATGAAAGCGCAGAATGCATTATGGAGTTCGTTCATCTCAAAAACACATTCTGTGTGTTTTCCTATTATCACAAAGAAAATTTTGTGTTGTGGTGACAAGTTACAGCACACAACGTATTCTGAGCTTTTGAAAACGGTCAAAACAAAACATTCTGCGGAGTTTTTTTCAAGTATATTTTTGCATGTGGTCTCATCGAGGTTTCATTATTGCATGGTGAACTCGTTAAAGAAGCTGAAAAACTTTATGGATTAAAATTTACGTAAGGTAAAGCTGAGTTAGAAGGTAGTCAGAAATCTCGACACCTGCAAAACGGCTGACAAATATTAGTCAAGAAATACCCTCCGTGCATTATCTTCATATAATGATGAATTGATGATCAACACGGTCAATTTCGCTACTCGTAAGAATCCAAAATTCATACGGAAGAAACACCTGTTGAGTAAAAAATAACCGATTCGAACACAAAATTACGGTGACAAGGTGCCGATAATGACTCCGTTGTAGAATACAAAAAGACACTGGGCCATCGAATACGTATCAATGTCATCCCGCAATAGACGTAAGGTCTAACGATTATTGTAAAGCCGAATTGACGTAGTAGACACAAAATTTGCCCTAAATTACTACGACTCATTTCTTTTTTGCTTCATTTTTCTTTCTTCATTAATTCATCGTTTTCGTGAGCACTCGAATAAAATTTACGAAAACTTTTTACAAATTACAATAAACTTATCGTTGGTTGGTGTATACAGAAAAAGTTGAAATTCGCTTTAAATTTAAATACCTGTGCGTATAAGACACGTGCGTTCTTTCTCACGACTTCTTTCTTCTTCCGTCCCGTTTTTCACCCTCTCTCACACTGCGCTTTTTTTCTCTCTGGTGTATTATATGGGTAAATATAATATACATATATATTACATCAAATCATAATAATACTAATTAACTCGTTGACTCATTTGTGTACCTTATTTCGAAGTAGGTAAAGGTATCATTTATTTGCGACTACACGAAAAAATATATACGCTGCAGATAGCTATCGCTTTTTTCATCGCATTCGTTGAGTATTTTTGTCGAAAGAAAAATAAAAACAAAAAACATGAGGGAAAGAAAATAAACAATATGCTTAAATAATACATTTTCGAAGATCACGACCGGAATTTACATTCATTAATAAAACATTTCAAATAACGGTTGACCGTAACTAATACCAATTTTAATTCGAGCTTTTAGACCTTTTAATGATTTGGGTGGAACCAAGGAAATGGGGAGCTATTGTAAAAATGGAAAATTACGTCCATTAAGCTCGAAAATAGTTTCACAAATGACGTAAACAGTAAAATATTGAACTTGACAGGTTGAATCGCAAAATACAGATGAACTTAAGTTAACCCTATTTAAGCCATCAAGTCCATATTTATGGAAAACTTTTTGAAGTTTTCACAAGAAACAGAACTGAACAACCCATTTCCGAAAAACCTTTAACGTATTTGCTATTTGATTGTAGTAAAGAATCACATTTGTTAGTTGTCCAGATTGAATTGCGCATGTGCAGGTGGAAAAATAATTAGACAAAAGCGCTCTAAAAAATGGCCTAAATGTAGAAGTGAACAAATTTGTCGTTTATTATATAAGGTACATTCAAGTAACCAACGTAGTGTTGAATTTTACATGTTATTAAGAATAAAGGTAGGTTTTCAACTAAGTAATTAAAACTTATTTTATGTCCCCTTTCCATAACAGTAACTGGCTCAAGAGATGAAAATATGTATAATGCGCAACGACGTCCTGACCAGGGAGGTGAGGGAATGAGACACATCCTAGCCAAAAAAATCAGTTGGCGAATCGGAAAATTTTGAGAGCAGTTAGTAGACTGGAGTATTTTTAACTGATTTCAAAAAATAAATTGAGTTTATCAATTTTATTCAATCCGTATAAAGGCTGTAGGCTCTTTTTAATGTGATACACATTTTCATTTTGACTACGACAGTTAAAACTAAGGCTGCTAGAAAGTACCAGATTAGCATCCACTGCTGCTGTGTTCAAATTTTTGATTTACGCCCATAGCCATAGGCCTATATAATTTTGAGTATGATTTTATTATTCTCTTCTATATTTTTTGAGAAGAACGAAGCAAATAAATTTCTAAGGTCAAAAATTTGCCAATTCAAAAATTTGCCACTCCGTTCAATCACCAAATCCGCACACCAGATAGCTCTGGCACTGCTGCCGGATAAAAATTGAGTAATTTCATAAAAAATTTAAAAACAAGTGAATCCTTATGGGGAATACCTTATATTGTGGAAGATATTCCGACAACAGAAGGTTTTCTGCAGTTCTGCGTGTTCAATACATATCATACACAAGGTATGGGGGAGTCAAGACATCGCCAAACACTGGAAATTTTGTAGCCAATTTTGTAAGCTTATATACTGGTTCCTTACATGCACACATAGACATACTGCACAAAATATGTATGTGAGTGTGATAACTAATTGAGACATATTTTATCGTTGCCACGATTATGTTAAAAATAGGGTAAATGCACTGATAAGCTAGATTGTGACACATCATCAGTGATGTAATCTATAAATTTGTCATGGTCTGGACATTATGTCATACTTGCATAGTTTTGTAAGTAAGTACAAACAAACATACAATGTGTTTAATGTATAGTGTAAAAAATCTAACCTTTTACGAGTAGGTTAATCCCACACCATACAAATTCTTACAAATTTGTACAAATATTTATGAGAAGAAAGCAAGCAAAATTTCCTAGTGGAACAAGTGAAAAATATTTTTGGACTTTTTCTTTTAAATTTTTGATTTTTTTTCTTGACAAGTAAAAAAATAAATAAATAGTCTAGGCCATTAATTATTAAATAAAAATGGAGTTTTCCAATGTATACACACCAGATGGCCATAAACTCCATCAGCAAGTACGTAGTGCTATGTACCTACTCGATGTCCTGACAGAAAGTTGCCACAGGCACTATATTTTATTCACTTTGATGACTAACAAAATATGAAAAAATGTGATAATCTGCACAAAGGTGGAAATGTCGGTACAAAAGGCCAAAATCTGTACAAAAATTTGTACAGGTTTTTAGATACCTGAAGTTCTGTACTTGTACGGATAAATCTGTATGTCTACCAGCACTGGTAAAAACTGAAACGTGAAGGTGACTGATACAAATCTCGGTGCCAAGGAGAGAAGAAAGAGAAAAAAAAGTGTCTGTGCAAGTATATGTGTGGTTGCGTGCACAGAGCACGCATACAACCACATCACTTGTGGTAGTCTATAATATTATTTTCTTCGCCTCTGCAACCCAGAGAGAGTTTTATTTACTTTTCATTCGGAGGATGACAGTAATGCACTTTTTTCTCGTATAATGTGAAGACGTGTACCACATTAAAATGTTTCAGTCTAACACAACAGACACTGAAGCGCGTTGTTTTTTCTTTTATTCCGCAAATTTGAACACACTGATCCTTCCTGAAAAATTCTTTCGGTACGTCACTGCGATAGTGCGGTATCTACCTAAATCAGATAATCAACAGTAGAACAATCTAATAATTGATTTGCTAGCCACTCTTATTGGATATCAAAACAGTAATTTTGCTCTTACAGTTTGATATACCTTATACTCATAAACAAAGTAGCTATCAGAATGAGCAGTTCAAGAGAGAAATGTTTCACTGAGAAGAAAAGCTCAGTTTACAAACTGTGAGGGAAAGAATTACCTAACCACTTCGGATAGTTAGCATAGGAAACAATTATTACAAAAAGGCGGTTGCAAAAGTACAATTACAAAATTGCGTGTAGAACCGTGAGAAGTTAAATCATTTGAAATTTTGTATTCCCGGCGCAGAACACATAATCGGGCCTCTATGCAATATAAGGGAAATCATTTTAAAAATATCATCGACGTTAAAAACTTAAAAGTGAAAAGAAAATAGAATCACTTATATTGGAGCGCCGAAGTATATAAGTATTCTCGTTTGAGTGAGAATTTGAGAGTAAGGAATAAAAAATCTAAATTAATCAAAGTTGAGTTAGTTACTCAATGAATATATCTAAGTTAATTATTTGAAGCGAGTTTTATAACTGATGGTTAAAATCCTATCATTATCAACAATTTCACTTTGAAGTTAATCAATTTTACACCAGCAGTCGTATATTACCTTCAGGAATCGATCAATGAATCGATCATCAAGTTTAATCTTCAATAACTGCAGTACTTACTACCTATATGATGAAGTATACTGCTCCATGGCTACACGGTAATTTTTTTAATGACGCTAGATTACCAAGATTTGAACAATACGACGTGTCCACGACATTTGGACTGATGAGACGTTCTCCCGATAAACAACTTGCAACAAAATGTTGAGTTGTTATACCAGCAAGACAAAATAAATAATGTAACAGGTGCCGAAAGTAAACAACAACGTCTCGTTTGAGAATAACCAGGGAGTAAAGCTGGTTACTACGTACCTTTTCCGATTTTATTTCTTTCTCGTATCCTCCATTTAAAATCGTCAAAAACTAACCCATTGTTATGGAATCTGGTCAAACTAAAGAAAACTTTTAACGGGGAACAGAAAATTTCCATAAAAAAACGCAACTTATACTACGTACTTACATATAACCCATACTCTAGACAAAAAGAGAAAAAAAAAGACAAAGAGGGAAAGCTTATGATATTGCCACAGCCACTAATTCAACGCGTAAGTTACAGTATAGTTTGGCAGGGGAACTGCTAGATTTTTTTCCATTTTCTTTTTCTTTCAGTTCATTCCATTTCAGAGCAAAAAAAAAAACATCTTTGGGCAGAAAATTTTAAACAGACGGCCAGTATTAAAAATTGGAGAAATTTTCAGGTTTTTACGACTGATATAGTCAGAAAAAAATGACGCAGAAGCATATTTTACTTATTTTTCCCTATTTTTTTTCCAACGAATGCGTTGTTTACACTTCATTCGGGCAGAAAAACTTCTCCCCAGCCATCTCCAGATTATAAACGCAAAAGGATATAAAAATTTGTAAGGTGTTATTCTCGTTTTCCTTATCGGATGTACTAAAACATACACTTTTTTTCCACATTCACTTCTTTTTCGACTATACGATGATCGTAAAAAGAGGAAAGAGAAAAAAGTTTCTAAGAAGTAAGTTCATTATTTAAGGTGATAAAGTATGCGTTGAATCTTTTTAAAAACTATAAACACGCCAGCAAGCAGAAAAAAAAAAGAAATTGGATTTTCGCTAAACGATTCGCGATATTGAAAGAGGCGAAAGTGAGAATAAAATAAGGAACATAAAATATGTTGTCCCCTATTTTTCCCCCTTCAACTGTAATATATGATACTACCGGTTAAACTATATCCGATGGATCAGAGGAAACTTTGGAAAAGAAAATTAAATGGCATAAAAATGCTGAGCGAATTCCTTACTTGCAGTAGAAGTTTAGAGGTATACTATTGTACATTTACTCAAAAAATGCTAATTACGCCTTCACATCACTGATGAAGAAGTTTCTGTTCAATTTCTCGTTGCAGACCTATGAAAAATCACTTTACATTGAAGTTACATCATTCATCAATGATAAGCACCTTTTTGTTTTATTAACAAGTCTAAATTTACTATTTTACATTCCATAAAGCCGTATCTCATGTTGAATGAAGAAATTTTGTGTCAAAATATTCCTTATGCAGCCTAAGTCTAATCCAGCTTTAAATTTTCGGTAATGGTACTGCTTGCGTTGAAACTCAAATGGGATTCAATTTTATTGTAATTAACTTACTATTTATTTTATTCTCTAAATTGATAAGCTGTGTTTCTTTTTTTTGATTTTGATTTTTTCAAATACCGTTGAATAAAGGGAAGAAAAAATTGAAAATAGGGTTGTGTGATTCGTTTTAAAAGTCTGATTAACTTAAAATTTTTATGTTTATGAAAAACTCAGTGGCATAACATGGATACGACAGGGAGCTTGTGAGTTACCAAGCTATCACTACACCAACTATGCTATGAATGCTAGTTGGGAGAAGGTAATCATCACTGCGGGTATAGTTGTTTATTTTGATTATTATTTCTCTTTGAAATTGATAATAATTACAAACAGTACCTAATTATTAACGGTTCTGTTCCTAAGATTTCATTGTTCTCTGATCAATAATTACAAAAAATATTTTCTTCAAAAAGGTTTGAAAATGAGTTTACATGATTCAGGAATTGCTCACTCCTTACGCCCTCGCATGTAAACCCTCACTTTCAAACCTTGGTTAGTAATATATTATTTTTCAATTTTTAAGGATGGTTTCGAAACGACGACATTCACAATATTCATCTCAATATTTTACCGACCAGCGAAATTGGCAAATTATTTTGAACGCTGCTCACTCAGTACTTACGTCAATCAACATTTACGCTTACACGTATATCTTATAATAAATTTTTATTTAACAATACAATTTGTATCCGACATCTTTATCTTCTTTTCGTGAATGCTTGCGTGCGGGTTTCTTTACTAGGGGCGACGACTCAAAAATAGATTTGAGAAGCCATTAACTGTCCACGTTGGGAGTATGAATTGAATTGCCACCGACTCGATTAACAAAAATATACTTCGATGATACTGCATCTTTTTTTTTTTTGAACTTACGCGAATACACACTAGAAATAACCAAAACAACAAAGAGAAGATACAAACACTGCAACAACATTAACGAGGGAAAACGAATGAAACGCATACAACTACTTTGTCCATTTATATCCGACTAGTTTTACCCGCAGCTTCGCCTGCTGGTGTCTATTCATTTGCGTTTGCCTTTTTTCCTCAATGGACCCATTTTTTACGAGTTTTTTAATATTCAACAATTGATTCTATCAAAAACTGAACTATAAATTTTACTTCATTCCCACAAAATTCTTCACTTCACTATAATTTAAAAAAAAACGCATGACACCGTTTTTGTGTTTTCAAAAGTCTGACAACCTGGCTCAATTAAAAATTGATCCTAAAATCCCGAAAAACACATCCCCCGATGTATCACTGAATAATATACTGAATAATTTTCTTAACTCCCTTTCTATGGTTCCAAATAAGTCAACGATTCATTCAGTCCAAAAATAGACTCAAAATTTAAATTTAAAACGCCCAAATGTAGACTCAACGATGTATTATTCGATAACATAATCTGAAAAAATTTTCTTTACCTCATTTCAGTGGTTTCCAAGGGATTCATTAATTGATTCAATCTAAAAATAGACGCACATTCAGCTCTCTAAAAAACATATTCCACGACATATCATTCAATAATGCCTGACAAAATTATTTTGAGGTTATTTCTGCGACTCCAATAGCAACAATAGGTAATTGAGTGAATCAAAAACTGGATCTGAAATTTGAATTCATCGCCCCAAAAAACATATTCCACGATGTATCATTAGATTATATGTACAAGAAAAAATTTTTTTACCCTCCTTTCAGTGATTCCACAAGGCTTACAATAGACTCAATCAAAATTAGAAATTTGAATTCAGCGCCTCAAACAACATCGGTTTTCTACATAAATAAGTTTTCCTGCGTTATAAAGTAATAAAACCAAGCCTAGAACCGTCCTAGCTTCATAAAGAATGCATGTATAAAAATCCATTAAAATCGGTTAGGTATATTCCGAGATTGGCATAGACATACACATTTTCAAACTTTCCTCTTTATAAATTAGATAGTATGGATTTTTTTATTTTTTTTTTTATGATAAACGAACAAGTCCCATTGATTTGTCATTTGTAAAGGAGGAAATTTTGTTTCAAAACATTTAAACAGGGTTAGCTTATAAAATATTTGTGTGACGAGCAACAACGCGAAAGATATCGTAATGGAATGGACGGCCAGCCCAGAGACGAGAATTATATTCGCATTAAAATACTCTCAAGTACGTGTCGATTATTTCGAATGAGGTAACGTGGGAAACTAACGGCTGGTCGATTAATTATTCACGATATTGTTTTAAAATTATAGTAAAACAAATACATAGTTTTATACGAGAGAGACGTAATCGTAGGTAAAAAACGAAAGCAAGATACGGCTTACGACCACGAATCATTTACATTAAGATGGTTGCTCGAGTTTTCGTGAATTTCTCTTTTCTTTTTGTGCGAGAATTTCGAAAAATTGAGTAAAATTATTGGGTAATGGAAAGAAAGTGAATAGATACACCACTTCAACTTTTAATCTCCAATTGTGGAATCTCAACGGAGGTGGCTTCATTTCAAAAGGAATTCGCCTCTGTGAACACCAGCATTATTTACATTCAACTTAAAATTTTAACCAAAAATTTAAAATGAAATTTTTGGAGTGTCTGGATAAGCCAGGTGTGGGGAATGCAAATGAGAATCCCCACAAATAACCTACCAATCATCATCCTCGAAATCAATTTTTAAATTATATTTATACTACCTCATTCTCTCTCTTGCTCACACACCATGTAAACGCCCATCCATTTTACCTCACGATTCAACTCATGATGTTTAATAATTCAGCATATTATAGAAAGAAATTTTATTATGAAAAAACCATTGATTTAATATCAAAATATTCGAAGTAACAACACTCACCTCATTAGATGTCTTGTAAAATTAGATCCTTGCCAGAACCAACTTCATACCTATTCACAACAGGTACTCAAAGAAATCTAAAATTCTTCAAGATGAATTCTCATTATAGGAACTGACAGGTTTCAGCACACCCAAAACTTTTTAATTCAGTTTCTGATTTTTGAAAACTTTGGATTCAGAAGACTATGTTCTGATCCGTCACACTTTGGTTTTGATAATAGTAATTATTTGTGGAGTATTTCAGCTCCTAAAATTTTGGTCCGAAAAATTATTTAAAGGGTTTTAACACTTTGCCTTTTCTATGAAAAATTTTTATTCAAAAAGCTTTTCAAGTAATAAAAATTTTCAGCATTTGTGGGGATGTTTCCTTCACCACCTCTGTACAGGGCTCAACCCTGCATTGACAGACGGGTTGCAGAAAAAAGTTTGTGACCCAAATTATTAGTGCATTGCACTTTAAACAAATACATCATCTGTATCCACTCATATAGACAATATATCTCTATGTTTGCCTGTAACTGACAAATGGAAAAGGCGAGTATGTAAATTAGTACGTACTTGCCATACAGTGCGTGTCACAGTCCTTATATGATACCGCAGTGCCTTTGGAAAATTTCCCTCAGTACTTTGTATGCGTTGTGTACAGTTAGGCACTAAACTGGTTGGCTACCAGTACAGAAATACGATTTGGTCACCATATATTCAAAACCCTTTATTTGGTTCCAAGAACCATGTGTAAGTAGCATCTACTTACAGCATTTTTATGGAAATTTGTTTCCAATTTTAATAAAATATTTCATGAAAAATAATCTTTCCTATTATTTTTAAGGAAAATCTTTGATAATTATATTTCTCAGTGCACTTTCAAAAACTTAATTATTAAAAAATGGGCCAAAATATTTGCAAATTTGATAGTGGAATACTTCACATCTATATTATTGTGACTTTAAACAGAAGCCAACAATTAGTCGTGGCACCCCAACTTTTCACTATATACTTATTAGAATACTTTATATTATTTTTAGGTATTATGTGATTCTAGTAAGAACAGCAAAAAAGTAAGAAAAGAGTGTGTATTCCATAAATTATATAGGGATAAAAACACCTAGCATGTGCCTCAAATTATTAGAAACAAAGTATTGATTGTTTTTGATCACTTTAGCTAGAGGACTGAATTTCACAATTTCCTTTTGAAGAGAGAAATTCATAAACTACAATGTACTGAAAAAAGATGGACATAGCCAAAGAAAATCTTCTTGAATGATTTTTACCTCAATTTTTGGGATACCTGTATTTTTCTTTCTTTTTTGGAGAGAGACGACAAAAATTTTTATAATAATTTGAAAGAGATGAAAGATATTGGGGGAATTTTGAGAAATTGCGAGGCGACTAATTTCTTTATTAAATTTTACCTATTTTAACCTAAAACGGCCTCAAATTTACTGGATATTTCGCAGAGAAAATAATTTTTTTTCTTCGAATTTTAACTTTATAATTTTAAAAGATTTTATTCACAACTTTGAAAAGATCCTTTAACTTAATTTTTATAAGTGAAGAATTTTTTGAGATTCTCGAAAGAGAATTTAATATTTTTGGTTTTGTAAGTAATGGTGAAAAGTTTTTTAAAAAGTTTAAAGGAAAAAGGTTTAATTATCACACAATACACAGCCTCGGCCAATTACAAACTAGACCTAAAGAGACATTTATATGCCTAGTACTTAGTATAGGTGAGTTAATTTAATTCTGATTTAAATAAACATGTGATATTGTGGAGTTAAACCACTCAGTTCCGAAGTTGAAACTAACTTTTTATTGTAGAACAAACCTTTTTTGGACAGATAATTAGTAAATTCATACTTAATACAACGGTAGAATTTCTTAATCTCCATTTTTTTATCTGTTACAGCAAGAAAACACACTAGTTTTTGAAATCATGTGAAGCATAGTATTTCAAATTAATGACCAAAAATAATTCGAAGATCAGTTCAAGGGAAACATATTCTTGAAAAAAAATTTTATTGGCAACTTATTTGAATTTTTTTTGTAACTCGATTATTGTGCGAAGCAAGAGGTAAAATACACCAATCAAGCTGGAGGGTTACATGTCTACCAGTTAAATTATAATCTTTTTTTTTGTTTCTTGAAAACATTCCCAAAAGACAGTGAAGTAAATACAAATGAGCCTACTAAAAGTATTTCAGTTAATTAAAAATCTGTCCGAATTTAAAAAGTAGCAACTCTTGTTTTCTACTATAACCGTTTCCAATAATAATTTTCATTTTTTCTTCAATATCATAAATCTAAAACGCGATCAATTAAAATTTTGTACCAGGTAGACATTTTAAAAGAATCCACAAAAAAAAAAGACAACTCATGCAATTTTACTGAAATCGTAATTCAGAAATGGACTGAAGAAACACATTTTACAATGTATTTTTGATTTGTATTCAAAAAAAGTTCCCTCTTCAAATGATGTATAAAATTCAAGTAAAAGCAGATGAAATACAAAGTATCAAGGTACTTCAATTTATGGCAGCCATACACACAGTGGGGTGTAAAAATATGAAAGATACATTCACAAAATAATTTTTGCTTATTATTGATTTTTTTTTCACACCTCGTTCGTTGCCTTCGATAAATTTTTTATACATTTTCTAAATGATGAGCCTTACGTGAAAAACAATTTTCTTACCCTTCTTTTTTAGGCAATATATTTTTCGTTAGGCACAAATTAATCTTAAAAAAAGCTTTTCAATACAAAGTTTTCTCATCGACTACGAAAAGAATTATTATTATTTTTTGTTAAAGTACGAAAATGGTAGCGTGATACTAGACCGTTAAAATAAAAACAAGAAGGAAACAAAGAAAAGGGAAAAAATGAAACGAGTACCTACATAAAAATAAAATCCATGTAAGACGAATAAAGTAAGGTTGTAAGAAAAAAGAAAAACAGGGAAAACTAGATGCCTCGATAATTACGAGCCTATCACTGATTTATATTACAATTAAGAAAGTTTTTTGCAAAGGTAGAAAGTAAAGAAAATATTAAAAAAATAAAATAAAATAAAAGGGAAAAGAAAACACCGACAGAAAAAAAAAACGAATGAAACTTTATTTTTTCCAAGCTGAGACAGCATTGTTCATACTTTTACTTTTTTTTTCGTTCCAAGCTATCACACGCTTCGTGTATTTTATACGCTGCCACTTTTTTCTGCTCTCTTTCTACTCCGATCAAAAATTTTATGAATATTTTGGAAAAGTTTTCGAAAATATTATCTAATGCGTTAGTTAACTGATACGTTGTTATGATGAGATGATTTTCGTATGTTACGTGACTGTCGTTAAATTGAAACAAAATAGCCTACATAGTTCAAGTTTGAAGGTCATGGATACACGCATCTAGTAATAAAAATTCAATACTTAATATGATTACTGATATGTAAACATCTTAGCTCTCGGTAGAGGCTACGCGAGACTTACAAGCGTCAAATCGTAGTCTCACTGATGTGTCTTTGTGTGTGCAAGTGTGTGTATGTGTGTGGTTGCGTGGGTGCTCCATGTGAATTGAAGTTAAACGCAACGTTTTAATTTTGAAACAAATCTATGATAATAAATATTTCATTCAATGATTACTGTTCAAGCTAGAGCGATGGGGTTGGTGTTGCTGGAAAGAGGAGAAAATTCAAAAAATTTTCATATTATTCTACAAACATCTTTAGCAATTTCGAAATGAATAAACGAAAAAATGCAAATAATGGAAAATTTGCCTTAAAAGAAAATGTTTCATTTTTGGAATCTAGAAACCTCTCCTTTTTCACTCAGTGATTCCTTAGCCGCTATTTAAATTAGTGAGTTAAGGTTTGTATCATTAAAAAGAGGAGAAAATTACATAAATCTATCGTGCATACAATTTTCTCCATTATCTTTAGAGTTTAAAAATAAACAAAATAAAAAACCCAAATTAATGGAAAATTTTCCATTTTAGTAATGTTTAGGTATTTTCAAGTTTACACATCAGCATCAGTTCTTCATGAGTATAGCCACAGCGGCACTCACGTAATTTTTTTTCTTCAGATTTTCCAGGAACAGATTATAGCGAAATCAATTTTTTCGCACAGACAGTAAGTATAATAATGCCTTCTTATTAGAATGATGACTCATCAGTTGAACCGAATAAAGCTTAAATAGAATGATAAGTTATTGAAAGATTAACATTATTTGATTTTCCATTAAAATGTAAATGAAGTAACAAAGAGAAATGAAAAGAAGAACTGAACTTTTTTGATAATAACGTACTTTAATATAAAATGAAATACGCAGCTTTTTGTACAGAAATGAAAAGTTGGAAACCTCTTTTACAAATAAATAAAGTTAACTACGTCGAATTATAATCGTTTGCCAAGAACAAAGATATAATACAGTCGCTTTGGTACGTCAAAGAATATAAAAGACCAATGTATCACTTATTGCATAATCAGTTTGCCGTAAATACGAATGTATACGTACAATGGAAATATATATGGAGGTACGCGAATTTCGAATACGTATGGTACTTTTCACCCGGCAGGCTCAGTGAGAAAAACAACGCAATAATTTTTTGGTTGTAAAATTCTATTCGAAAACTAGAAAACTAAGATTAGTCGATGTAAAAAATTATTGTTTCATCCAAAGATGGTATAATCACATAATCACGAAACAAGTGAGAAAAATTTTAATTCAGAAAAATTATTCAAAAAAATTTCTATTTATGGAAATTATTGATATCGATCGGAGGAGGGGGTTGATCGGGATTCGATGGCTAGTGGTCTCCTAGTATGAATTTTATCACACGTGTGAGTATCAATGAACCAAACTGAATACATCGCCATTTTGGCTCAGGGATGTGGCGGCAGGTGGTTTACTTTCCAAATAGGCCTGGTACAGTTTGCCTTTGCTTAGTGGCAATTATTAAGTGAATTCTTTGATTGAAAGCAAAATTTAAGCACCGTTGTCCCTAACAGCAAAAAAATAATAAATACTATGCACCAGCGATATGGAAAATACAAGTAAATCAGCCAGGGAGGAAAATTATAAAATTAAAGAGTATAGTTTACTAAGATACGAACACAAAACAATATTGTGGAATCACGGTTATACGTACTGTCTTACTAATCCAAAAATTGCGTACTTAACGATGGAGAACCAACCTCACAGGGCAAGAAATGTCGAGTTTAAGTACGCCGTTAAAATCTCGAACCAGGATAAGATGACAACGAGGATGCAAACAGGAAGGATGTGACCAGGAGGTCGACGACGGACGTGAATCAGAGCGCGAAGAAACGAGTAACGATTTTCATTGCAAATAAGGAAGGAAAAGAAAGAAAAAACGAGTGAAAACCAGCAGCTAAAAAGGAAAAAACACTGTGAATAAATATCAAACAAGAAAAAGAAATGAGAGGCAACATTATTGACGTTTTTCTGAAACTTTTGCCTCTTGTAGCTTTTTAAATTCAAGAAATTATGTTTCATACGAAAGGGGGTTAACTGGGGCCAAGTATCAGGAAAATGTTTTTACTTTTTTATTCCTGATTAGAAAATAAGAAGAAGTGAAAAATCTTCACGAAATGGGTTTCAGACGAGGGTAAAACTTTGATTTATGAAAATTTGGCATCTTTACATAACATGCAATTATTGATTATTGGTGTTTTGTAATGTACTTACAAATGTATTTTAAAGACAATATAGAGCACTAAAATTTAATTTATAGTCGACTACTAAACAATTTTAAAAATAAAACGTATATGTTGTTTTTCAAGCTTCCCAATACAACACAGAAAATTCAGTCCTAAATAATGGAATTCTACTGCGAGTGTGTGAATAAAAGAGTAGGTAGGTACTAGGTACCTAACGAAAGTTCCGACTCAAGCTTTTTGCTTAGGGATATCTTGGGTTCACGGCGAAATCCAAAGAAAATTTCTCTTCACATTTTATTCTATTTTTTTTTCACTCTCCACTCTCACCTTACTCCTGGTACACAAAGTATTGCCAATCTTTATTCATGTTCTGATAAAGAATTTGACGAAATTCGAAATCAATTTTCAAGAATCCTACGCGAAAAGATTTGTAAATGAATATAGATAATGAAAATTCGCTTGAAGATATATGTGAAAACGTATAATTGATTGAGTGGTGGAAAACGAAGTGTAAGATTGAGACGTTGAATGATATTTTAAAAGTTCATACAAAAACATTCACGAAGAGAAGTTAGGGGATATTTTGTTGAATATAAAATTCAAAAGGCCTGAATCAAACGTCTTTCATATAATGGGCTCGTCTGGACACCAGTAGTTGAAAATTAAACACTTTATTGGTAAGGGAAAAAGTATTTAGCACGGTTATTTTTCAAGCAAATCTGACAATAAAAATTAGTGCAGACATTACAGAAAATGCAAATAAACAGTATCAGTTGATTCGCGCCTAAAGTCCAGTCGGTTGCGATATTTTTTTTATTCGATACGAATAATTGAAAAGCAAGACTCGATATTTTTCGAAAGGTAGCTTCAAGTTTTTATTTTAGAACAAAATCCAGCTGACATTTGTAAGGCTCAGTTAGCCATTGATATAAGCACTTTTTCTCTGTCCTCTCATTCGATCAGAAAGTGATGCAGCGACAAGAAAAGTTAGAAACGCAACAAAAATTGGATAGCGAGACGTTTATCGGGCCGATAAACCTTCGGTATTCTCGCGAACAATGCTGTTGTTATCTTTCAATCTGCTGCAAAATAACCTAATTAAAAAGTTAAGCTAACATTTGCGCTTCGAAAGATATTATTGTAATTAAATGGGCGAAATAACTTTCAGTAAAATGAAAATAAAGCTGAGCTAACGAAACAGTTCTCTAAGTTTTCCACGTTTTAACATGATACAGCCTTATTATTTTTTCTTTTGTTTTCTACGTTGTTTATCAGCCTGGTTTTTTACAACTCCGACTTTTTTTTTGGTTGGTTAGTTTTTTATAGGCTACGGTAAATCTTTGTTAGTACACCAATATGCTAACTTGATACTATTCCGGTAAATGGGCGCCAAGTGAAACCTGGAAATCCTTGCTTGATAACTTAATTGATATTCATAAAGTTTTGTCTCATAGCAACCACTAGCGTGCACAGACTTGCAAAGTCATGGGTGCCTGAGAAAGTGGTGAAAAATTTTTTACCCTCCACAATTTTTTCCCATCCAGTTTCTTCCCTTTGGCCCTTCCCCAATTTTTAGGCCCCTTAACTTTTGCCCAGGAATAATTATTGTTTTTTTTCTTCTTTTTTTTGTCCTCTTGAGGTCATATAGCATATTACACATAGGTAATTATTCAGATAATTACTTCCCAATATGAGCTTATTTAATAAATTTAATATTACCACTTATTATAAGGAAAAAAAAAAGTCATGGGTGCCAGGCACCCACGTGCGCACACCTATGACAGCAACCACAATAAAAAAGTTACAATTTTTGATTAGATTAATTCAGTAAATAGGCGTCGATATTTAAGGTATTATCGAACAGTTCATTCAAACTTCTTGTAAATATTGATAGTGCAGAAAAATATTACTTTTTATTGCACTGAAGCCTTTCAGCAACCCTTTAGGTTATAGTGGGCGACTGATCTTGAACCAGAAAATTACCGATTACAAGGCCTAGCATCAAAAGTTTTAAACGTTGCACAAACTCAGTCTCCTCTTTAATTCAAAATTGAACGCAGTGAAACTTGAAACTTCTAACCGTGGAAGTCAAGCCAATTCTTGTCGATTTCATTCCTTAGTTACTTCGTGTAATTTAAAACGAACTCATTCAAAGCAACGATTTTGTGCATGCAAATACACACGATGACAATTTCAACCGAGTAAAAGAGGATCAAAAAAGGATTCACAACAGATGCAAACGAAAAATGTTTCTATTTGGGGGCGTAACTCTCCGACCCTCACTAATTTGACTATCTTCTGAACGCTTTGTAAACATGTCCATCTAATTTTTCAGTGATTCACGTTGAAAATTATCACTCAACCTCTCAATTTCTGACAGTCGAGTCAGCCCTCAACGCAACGCCTTGATGAACACTGGAGTTTATGTACTTATATGATGTAGTCGGTGGTTTTATTTTATTTGCACATTTTCGAAGGGGGTTAAAAATTTGTGGTGAAAATATAGTTGTAGTATTTATTTCATTTATAAACTTTCTTCCTCACTAAGAAGCACTCGCAATCATTCTGCGAACTAATAACTCATATGCCTACACAGGGGTAAGAATCAACGGATAAATTAAAAATTAATTTGCAAAGTAAAGAACATGCTACATCTCGCTATCGAAATTATCATTTATGATTTCAAAACTGAATTTTATAGTAAATGTAGACCAATTACCAGGAATGCTAGGATTGAACAGTTTCCATTAAATTTTATCGTCTCAGTTTTTCCACGACGAACCTTTTGTTAGCCGCAAAGGGAAAAATATACAGAAAACTAAAAAATAAATAAATAACAAAACAAAAATAATGTGATTCAACCGAAAATCTATGCGAGCAGCCGTCATTTTTCACACCAACAAGACGCATCACTTGCTGCGAATATGTCCTCATTTATTTATGACGTTTCTATTTCCGTCGAACGTTTTGCAAAACCGATTTACGTGCATCGAATTTTGAGCTTCCTATGATAATACGTTAGAACAAAAAGGAGAAAAAAGGACACATAGTTGAGGGAAAAAAACGAGTACGTCTGCTCGATGTATTCAAATTTTCCATTTTCGTCTTCGACGCGTTCTTGGCAAGTAGAAAAAAAAACTACTTCCCTGCACCCACATTACACTTTTTTTCCTTTTATTTCTTATTATTGTCACAGTTATAACTTAACATGTTGTTAAGGGATTGCACAGAATATTAGAAGGCCTTGTGGCTTTGAGAAAAATATTCTTTTAACATTCATTCGAGTGAACTGATCGAGAAGGATACGAAGAGTTCTGATGTAATCTCGTTTTTTCTTTTTTTCTTTTTTTTTTTTTTTTCCCAACAGGAATCCACATGACATGGTGTTCTGTGAAGGAGATTAATTTTAACGGCAATTTATTCGCTTGAAAAACAGAAAAAAGGCGAATGTAATAATATTTCGCAGCGGTACGGAGAACGGACGAATAACTGCGTAGTGAAAAGGGTATCACTTCACCAAAGATCGTTTTAATACACTTTTTTCAACCACCAAAGAAAGTCCCCGCCCCCTTTTCTCACACCGTGCGAAAAATATGAAATAATTTCATTTTATGTAATATAAAAAAACCTTCTGCCATCCATCGCCGCAGCCTTTTCGTTGAAATACGATAACATATATTTCAGTCGGTTTCGAATAAATGCTGGCTGCCCCACAGCTATTAGCCAAAAATTAATGCATGCACAAGAAGCAAATATTGTTACGCTCGGGTACTCTTTTACTTACCGTATTCAACTCCCCCACCATCCAATCATATTGCACGAAGCACGTGCATCCTTTACAGCAACGACGATAAGATGGTAGCGAGTACAGTTTGGAAACCGAGAAAAAGCGAAAAACTCGGGAATAATTAGACGCAATTGCCGTTAGTGCACGAGTACAGAAGAAAGACGTGATTCGCTGTAATTTAGTGCAATGCAATTAGAATTTTCTGCTGTACGTACTCATCCAAACTTTCCTTAAAATGCATCCTGCACATAGGAAAGCGGCATTTTTTTCATGCTGTCGATTTGTGCGACTGAGCCGCCATGATAAACGAGGTTTCATTTAGAAATAATACGAGCATACTAATAAGCACCTGAAAGACGATTTTTTTTCCAATAGAAGTTGAGGGAAAGGCATTAATTGACAAAAAAAAGTAATTGTTTTCAACTTTGGCATCCTTGAAATGACAGTTAAATAAGCCGTTTTTTTTCTCTCATTCACACTTCAACTTATTAATGGTGCATCAAAGAATTTAAAATATTTTTACAGATTTTTTTCTCAATTTCACCCGGTTCTCCATCACGCATTTAAAATGTTTTTTGATTCTTCGCAGCTATAAAGTTTTATCTGATGCAGAGACATACGCGGATGAGCCTAATACTCTCAAGATGCAGTAAAGGATGGACGTTTACCGACTAAAATTCCTCGAAAGATACTTACTAAAAGCCACTTTTTTATTTTTTATTTTAGTCTGTAAGCAACGATCAAGAAAAGTGCATCCACGAGGGGATCGCCCAACTTCAGGCAAAAAGTCAGAATATAGTTTGGTTTCGACCAGCGCTGGTTTGCAAGAAATAAACGTGATCGCCTCGTTTCTGCTTCATTCGTTTTCTAAGATGAAACTAAGCACAAGTATTTTGATGAAAATCATATTTGACTGCGGGTATGAATAATATGATGTAAATTTTTTTAAATGATTTTGTATGCACACGATTAGAAGTATCTGTGATTGATAGAGTAAATCGAATTTGATTATCTCTATTTCGATATTTTTAAATAGATCCAGTAAGCTTGTAAGTCTGAAGTCTGAAAAAATCACATCCAATAGTAAAATAGAATAGTTTGTCAAAATACGCGAATGGGTAATATGTTTTTAAACATCAAAAAATTGGAAATTAATGAAATAATAAATATTGCAATGATATACTAAAATTTTAAAATAAAGGTTAAAACAATTATTTTTTTCGATCCATGGAATGTACCTATGTTAGTGGTTCTCTTCAGCAAGGAATACCAAGTTGCGAACATTGTTTAATTATGTTGATGCCGTGAACCCAAAATGTAGATGAACCTAGTTCTTGTAATATCTTAGTTTTTCATTCGTATATTTTGTCAAAATTTTCTGTTTTACCATAGGATGTGATTTATTTATCAACAGGCTAGAATTTAGGCGATTCATTTCTTAAGCATATATTTTTCGTTGCAGTAATTTTAACCCAAAGAAATAAAATATCCAGTTTTATTCTATCAATTCAAAAAAAAAAAAAGCCACCAATTTCATTACGCATTTTAAACCATTTGTGGTTTATAAAAAGATTAACAGGAAGTTCTCAAACAAAACCCTACAAAAACTGTGAGTCTTCGATTATTCGATCTCTCAATTTAGAGGAAAATAGTGCAATTCACTCGAGCATTCGACACAACTAGACCATTTAAGCTGAGAGCAAGAGAACAGTATTGTTTGACTAACGTATACTGCAGTCATTAAATAAAATGTCATAATTTGTGTTGTAAAGGAATCACAAAACTATTTGTGATGGAAAAGTGATAGGAAAGCGAAGCAATGAGGGAATTCGTCCACTAACTTTAACTTACGAGAAAGGGGACGACTCTTTATTAATACAGCAAAAGTTTTGAATTAGAATTTTGTTACAACATCTGCAAAAGCGCGGCGATTCTCAACCAAACATTGAGATATTAGAAACGTACGAGAATAAATTATTTCTAAATTATTGATAGGTATAAATTCAAAATAATAAAAATATCAGTGCATTTAAATTTATTCGCCATTCGTATTTCATGCTCCTATTCGAATTTTAAATTTTTAACCCACTACAAAAAAGGAGAAAATTATCAATTCGATTTCGTAAGTATATATATTGGGGTATTTTCCAAAGGAAAATACAACTATTGCATTCACTGGGGGCGGGATTTTTGGAAAAGCGCCGATTCTGAGTCGTAGATCAAAAATGTATAGATCGTTGAAATTTTTTAATACACAATATATATATATATATATATATATGGATATATTATATGTATTTCCACTTTTTGTTAATTTTTGCACTTTTTAGGAGTCTATGGTGCCTCTGCTGTTTGACCTATGACAATGAAACTTGGAGTAGCGTTTAAAGTTTTCATGGGCAACACATTAGTTTTAAAATTTTTGAAATTCATCGGCTAGTTTTGGAGGAAGAAGTTCTCAAAGTGTTGCAAACCCACAATGTTTTCACCACGATAATTCCCGTAAATTGAAAGATTTTAGCTAGATATTTTTATGACAGTTGAAGACTGTTAGGGAATGATTTTGTATTGAATTTGAACGAAATTAGTCCACGGGTTTTCGAATGTCAGCCATTAAAAAATTTGACACTTTTGGAAAATACACACTTACCGCAGTTGATGCGCGGTAGTGATATTTTGAAGTTGGTTTTATTTTTTGAAAAAAATTATCAATTCACAGAGCCTAATGCTTTTTTTCGTTTCATTTTAATTCTAGTAGATCTTACTGGAAAAGTTTTATAAGAATCATTTTTCTTCTCATTAGAAAATTTGTATGGTACAATTAATTAATCTTCTCAGTAGTAAGAAACAATTTTTAGTTCAGGGAAATTTGAATATTCTATGATTCAAAAAAATAAAAGAAACAGATTTATGATAATCTCATGAAATATTAAATATTTAACAGTAATTTTTGAGTGTAATTGAAGAAGGGTGTAGTGATAATGTATGCAGTCCGTTGGACGGGTTCGGGAAAATTCATGACTGCGGCCCATTATCACCTTATATTACAACGGGAGAAAAGAATTGGTTAAAATTTAAAAATTAAATAGTTCATGTAAAACTTTTAAAAAAAATTACCTCAGATGGCCAACCCACCCACAAATTGACTAGCCCACTGAGAAATTTCCAAAATTTTCCATCCTCACTTGCCCCAAACCGATTCCCTATTTTAGATGCAACAAACTTATACCAAAAAATCATTCTTGATAGTAATTAGTGCTAGTAATCACCAAACACCAACGTTCGAAGAACATCATAATGATGATCCATAATCTAGTCTGCGATTCTTACTGCCAAGCAGTGCAGTAATTTTCCCGCAGAAGTTAGACATTACTGGGGAAAATTTGGAAAACAAGAATACCCCCTATAACCAAAATGAACGAAAAAAAGCATTGTAATCTAAAAAAAAAAAAGTCATGTATGTAAAATACATTCGAATAAAGATTGTCGAGTAAACAAAAGTACGTCCACAGGGCGTCATTTCAAAAAAGCGAAACCAATTACGCGTTACAATTTGCCAAAGGAATGCTATTTTTGCCGACTTCAATAACATGGAGGGTACAATAAAAAAAAATGGACACTAACATTTTAACATTTACAATACATAAGAAACCGCAAATCCGACAATTTATTAAATAGTGTGCAAACAAAATACGCTACAAGATATAGCGAAAAATAGAAGAAAAAGTAAGAAGAAAAACAACGTTTTCGAATTTTCATTTTATATCCTTTTTTTTTTTTTCCGGCCTCGTTTGAATTTTATTCAAAAATTTTTAATATTGCTCAACCAAAGAAAGAAAAAAGAAAAGAAAAAAATAAGAGAAAAATTGTAATAAAAACGTAGGAGAAAAAAAAGAATGTAACGAAGCACCGACTAAATGCGAGCTCATATTTTCGTTTTGAATCTTTACCCCGAGATACAGCGAAACACGGAGATTAACAACAGAGCACGTTTTTCTCTCCTTCTTTGATTAATTAACAAAGAGAAAACCGAAAACAAAAAAAAAATTTTCATTTCAAACCATTTCATTTCTTATTTCCTTTCTTTTTTCAGCAAAATTTTAATGTAATATTACATGGCTGTAGGCTAAACTTATTGAGATTGAAAACGAAAGATTAGAGTGAAAATTACTGTTTGGAGCTCAGATTTTATATCAAATTACTAACTTAGAGGAACGATTAAATTCGCAAAGCATGAGAAAAACAAAACCATTTTGATTGCTTCTCTTCCTCCTGCTACGTCACCAAGGGAAAAAAACGTAGCTGAAAAAACTAAGTAGGTGAACGGATTGCTACCTTGGCTTTTCAGCAATTAAAGCAATGAATGATAAGTAAAAATCCATTACTTTTTGGATGGGAATGACAAAATGACAACACCAGGAAAGTAATAATTATATTAGGCAGTAAAAACTTGTCTGGAAATAATTCAGAATAAACAAAGAAAGCTGATACTATGGCCTGAACTTTCACAACCTCAATAGTCAATTGAGGATTTATATTATCATTGTATATCATTTGAAGAATACAACAAACCTGGTTTAAAAAAAAATTGAAAAATTCTTGTGGGGACTCTCCTGTATGAGGTATAGGAGCTCGGACCCCTCAATGACAGTTGCCGCCCCAAAGGGCAGGCAAATTATTCGTCTATATGACATAAAACACACAAATTACGTTTGATCGTAATTACCTACAAATACATGCAGGTAATGTACGAGTACCGAGTCATGGCACAATAAGACAATGTCACAACCCATACACAACCAGCCAACCATCTCTTATCTCGATAGGGGATGATGCGACCTGGCCGCTCTCACCAACGTACGTATTATCTTATGTACGTGTGTTTGTGTGCGTGTAAATAAGCCGTATATAAACCACCCGAACCGGCTCTAAAATTGCCAGTGTTCGCCTTGGTTTTGGCTTACCCATACTTATGTATGAAGTGGCTGAACATGCTTAAATTCTGTAGAATTTCCTTCTGGTGATAATATCTCTCACGACAAGGTATTCCACAATTCTAAAGAATAATTAAACTACACGGGCATAATACTGCTTCATTTCCAACATTTGAAAAACACAAAGAGAAAGTAATGGTGAAAAAAGACACCGCAAACATGTAACATAAAAAAGTATCATCCAAAAACGTTTCTGATACTAATCACTTTCCAAGGTTAATACCTGTTTGCTCACGGAGTAGGAAATTGTCATTAAGTACACGTTGTTTACACGAGGGATTCATAAAAATGTGTTTAAGTAATTTTTCATTATAAGTACACATGAAAATATATTTCAGAATACTATTCAGGCACTTATACAAAATTCAATCAAAACAATACATTTTCTTCAATGTAAGTTTTTTTGTTATCCTATTTTATGGGAATGAGTTACAGAACCGTCTTCATGTGAACCGAATGGTGAACAAGATGCGATGAATTTCTCTAGCAAAATCCTAATGACCCTGAGCTTATGAGCATTTCACATGCTAGAAGCTGTTGCAATAGGTATGTTATTATAGCAATATGATTACCAGTTTTCTAGTACTCATATTGTCTGTAAGACCTAACTATATCATAAACTGGACGAATATTAAAGCCAAAACATTTCGAGTACCATGAAGAATGAATGTGTCACTGCATTTAAAATTAGCTATCCGAATAGAATAAAGGAAACTGTAAAAGAAAAGTGAAAGTCAAAAGAAGGCCAAAATGTCCAAAATTGATCAAGATTCAAAAATGTGATCACGTGAAGGTCCAGACTGAGGTTTACTTATTAAAAAATTTGTCGATTATCACCTGTGAATACCTAACTATTTAACAATCCAGAATTTTAAGGAAAAGTATAAGGAAAATTATGTATAATATAGTGGAGTCGAGTTAATCTCCATAATTTAAATCAAAGTGGTCTAATTAAAAAAAAAATTCATATTTTTATATTAGACTTAGGCTACTGCGGATCCAATGCCCATTGGGCTACGTTAAATTTTATTAAAATCAATTTAGGTTTAATACTTTTGCGTGCAACTGGGCCATTGGGATGTAATGCCTCCACTAGACTGAGCAACTAGCGCTGTTGATTTCGGCATAATGAGAAGTTTTCAACATTGGAAAAATACAAAATCAAAATTTTCAAAAGCAATTTGACAAAAACTGTAAATGGTAGAAAGTTGAAATTTTTGAGACATCTACAGTAGGTTATCTGAAGATTCCCTGAAATTTTGGCTGAAATCGTACATTTATTTCTCGAGATATCGCCAAAAGTCTGTTCATATTCTCCAACTTGATTGAATTATTATCATTAAAATTTTAGGATTTGAACAGAATTTCGAGAAATAAATGTACGATTTCAGCCAAAATTTTGGGAAATCTTCAGATAACATAATATGTAGACATCTCCTCAAAATTTCAGTTTTCTATCACCTACGGTTTTCGTACAATTGCTTTCGAAAGCTTTGATAGCGTATTTTTTCAATGATGAAAAAGAGTACGTAATCTCGAAATTAACATGTCCGACGAACGATCCACCAGAGGGTGACTACTTTGACTTTAGATCCCAATGGAGTATACGATCACGGCCCAAACTGCCACACTTTGGGCATTTTATAAGATCGAAAAATATGTAAAATGCGTCAGATTGAAAAGACCGACGAAAAAAACTGAGGTCAAAGCGTCACAACATCTACTCAACAAAAAACTATCGCATATAAAAAGGTAAAATCCTTCGCATAAATGACGTCATAGCCAACCGTTGTTTCCCAATTAACATCCACGCAAATGAATAAAATTCAAGTATTCTACCATGGGACTGATCCGCCGCACAATGGATGAGAAACTTTTTTAATGGTTTCGAAATCATTACGAATTTAGCCTCCGTTTTAGGCGGCCTGTCTCAGTCTCAACCCCGAAGGTGGGGAGAGATTACGAAGGCTCTTACGAATAAGTTCGAAAAATTTGAATTAGACACGTGTGTATATTATGGTAGGAAGGTTACGACCACAACCACTCGGCCCCATTATCCGTTACGCGTAAAAATTTAAGACGATTTTCTTTTTGCGGCTAAAACGCACGAACCGAAGATTGCTATTAAAAACGGCAAATGCTCCGAATATTACCGTTTATCCGAGTACACTCCCGTCCGAGGGAGAAAGCATTTTATTCCTCGACAACCGAAATACAACGACCCAACTCGAGAAACATTTCTGCTGTAAAAGTTTAAAGGTTACCAGCGACTAGTTAAATTACGTCAAAATTACCGAATTAACGTTAAAAGCTTTTTCAGCGACCGTTTTTTTCTTCTGTTTATGTAGAATACTGCGTATACGACGATGTTTCACGTGAACCTACCTAACCAATACGGAAAAGGCTCAAAAAGAAAAGAAAACGAATGAGAAAACTGGGGGAAAAGGTAAGTGATGATATTTTTTCGGCTGCACCAAAGCAAAGATTTTTTTTCGATTTATTCCTACAGAACAACGGTACGTATGCTTTTTTAAAGCTCGGGCGTCTTTTTTCTTTTTGTTGTTAGAAAATAGGTACTGGCTTGCAGCAGTGACATTTCGTCTTTTCGTTACACCAGTCATGAATACCTACATTAGAGCAACCAAGAGACGGTTAAATTAGCGTGAGCGAATAGGCAACACAGTCTGTCGAATAATATGAAAAAGGACGATTCGTGATTTTGTTCACAACTTCATAAAAAATGGCATTCATTTTGTCTGAATTGTCTGACAGAAAGAGTACGTATAAATTAGGGTGTGTGCATGAGACCTGATGAAGAATTGAACGTCTTTTCTTCGGCGATTTAGAAAGATTTGCCTGTTTAAAATATGAATTTCAACGAAAGAAGGACGGTAATGACTTAAATTATGATTAATAATATTCACATGAATAAGAAAATTCAATTCCGTTAGGAACACCATGCATTGGTTACTGAAATGAAAAATTTGTCCCTCAATGCAGATAACTGCAGCAACACGATTATTTCTGAATGCAGTGATAAAAATACAGAGGGAAATATTACAACTTCGCCTCGAAATTTTATACAAAATGATCTTAGATACCTACCTACTCAATGAAGTAATTTCCCAAAGAGTAAAATGTGGAAGCAGGTCTACTAATTTAGACTTTCTTGAAGCTACGTTTGTAGAAGTCAAAACTGAATTAATTTTAAAAACATATTATATCGAATATTTGAATCAGAAGTAATTTTAAAACACATTTTAAACTTTAAAGTATTCTTAGTGCGTTTTTAGCGAACGAGAATCACGGTTCCTCAATGATATTAAATTGTCACGAAAAATCTTACGCCAGGTCAATTCATATCTAAAAAAAATTTTTTATTCAATGCTCTGAAATACACGT
This sequence comes from Ericerus pela, assembly GCA_011428145.1. Classification (NCBI taxonomy): domain Eukaryota; kingdom Metazoa; phylum Arthropoda; class Insecta; order Hemiptera; family Coccidae; genus Ericerus; species Ericerus pela. The sequence goes on from WOFM01000336.1 coordinate 241,857, forward strand.
TGTGGCTTCAGTTTTACATAGCGCTATAAACTTGAAATACGGACTTCACCTTTCTTATTTTTCAAAATCACAGGAAAAAATCACTAATATTTCTAGACAACGAACTGAATAAATCAAAATTATAATTGAAAAGATAAAGAAACAAAATATGTAAAGAAACAAAACGAAAAAAACCTGGATAAGGGTAAGTTTAGATCGAATGATAAACTGTTTGGAGACAAAATGCGAGGGATTCTTCAGAAATAATTTCTCTCTTCGTTACCCTTCCTACATACTTTTGCAATAATATCCACAAATAGTATATTGCACACCAAGGTTCAAAAATAAGTGTTTAAAAGCAAGGGAAAAGTCACAAAACGAGCCCAGCAAGTGAGCAATTCCAGAGTCTTAAACTCACTTTTGAACCTTGTTGAGGAAGATATTTTTTATAATTAATGATCAGAAAGTGACAAAACGTTAATTAAATTCCTCATAAACATTTTTAAAGATGTATTTTTCAGTCACACGAGAAAGCACTAATAAAACTGTAACGATATTTTCGTATCGTTCATAATATGAAATATTTTCGTATTATTAATTATCATCATCATCATTACTTTCTCTCTATTTTTCTATTATTTCCGATTCATTAACTCTCACGTCATTTCTTCAAGTCAAGACTTGTCTGATGACATCATTTCCTACATAAACAGTTACTGTGTTTACTCATAAACAATGAACTCATCTTTTGTTTATACTATTTCTGCAATCATGCATATATACTAATTTCTACTAATTCATTTGTGAACACCCACTTTATGTCATATTCTTACGAGACCATTGGTCATACTTAATGTACATATATTTCTATTAACCAATAAGATCAAAACCCTTCTCCAACACTCTGTAAATTCGCCTGAACCTTCCTCTTTTTACTTACTATATAATCTCATGTTTTGTACTATTTCATACATTCTACTTAATTCTATTTATACTTTTGATTACCTTGTTACAAACTTACTTATTCTTTTAATTCTTGATGTTTATAACTGTTACTCTTCCATAAAGTTTATGTCTAATACACCTTTTTAACTAACTTGTGTATTTGATTGTTCTATTACGATATATAACTGTCACAAAAACCAAACCAAATACCGTACACCCCCATTTTGGGTCAGGTATCCGAAGGCAGCCACTAGTCTCAAATGTACAACCTCTCAATTGGAATATCGAGCACCTATCCTAAACACTACGCTACACAGACATCTCATTAGAATTTTTCAAACTTGTAGTTCTTATCACAAATATAATTACTTTCAGCTGGCAATAATTCCCATGATTGTCCTCCATAAAAACAGGTAGGATTCACTCAAAGCCCAAAACATTCAAAACCTATGTACCTATTAATTATGGATACATCTTCATGATGTCTCACCAGAGAATATGGGTGAATTACGCACTGGAGGATACTCAGTCGATTCCTTGATTCTTCCCATGTTAGACTGTGTCTATCATCATGACTCGTATTCAACAGACTGCGCCAATACTTCATTATAAAAGTTGCCTTAAAAACTCCAAAAAATACCCAAAAACTTGTGGTTCTTAATTCTTATAACGAACTTATAAAATTTCTTATTATAGAGTTTTTAGGGTTGGAAAATGAAGAAAAAACTTACTTACCTGTTATTATCTGAAACAGTCGGTAACGCCTACTCTTTTTGTTCAGTGATATCTTTTCATTAGAGATTATCTGCAAAAACATGAAAACGAAGCAAAAGTTTTGAATAAATATAGCGAATAAATTTCCAACGTAAGTAATACAATGAATGGGCAAATTTTCATTTTTATTTTCAAACAACAACAAAACCTGAGACGTTGAATCAAACTTTGGTAAAAATAAAACATTGAAAATTCGTTGAATCGTTATTCGTTAATATCATTTAATTGTATTAAGTGCATGCAAAACGTGTTTTGTATTCTGTACAGTTTAAATCAGATAAAATATTTTCGTTCGAACAGAACATTTCTCTAAAAGTCAATTAGTTCAAACGGCGCTGCATAAAGTGGAGCGGTACCATTTTGTGGCGTTAGTTTCAATATGATTTCGTCGCACAATCATTTTAACGCTTACGACGGAGAATCGAAATTTACTTTTTATTATGTGTGGGAAAATTGAGGAAACAATACCTGGACTAACCGCTTTAATACCAAATCGCTCGATATACCGCGTTTATTCGATATATTATTAAGTATATGCGGGTACTAGCCTTTGCTGTCCCCTCACTTCGTGCACTTATCCCTCCTCCCTCCTTCTCGATTGAACACAAAAACAAAAAAAAAAAAAAAAAAAAAAAACACGAAGTTAAACAGCGAAAATCGAACGACGAGGACGAACACACACTACTGCTGTGCCATGATTTACAAAGTGCAATCACTCGTTTCCATAAATTCGACAGGGATGAAAATATTAATTTGAAACTTGTCGCTCTCGAGAGAGAGATATATAAACCATACTCGAATATATTACGGAATATATTTTAGTAATTCAGACAAATAGGTAACAACACGCAGGTAAAGTGAAACCAATTCGCAGGCATCCAAAAGCTGGCAATACCCACCCTAAAGAACGGTAATTATTAAATTTTAACACGTGAAATATGTTCGTTTATTACTTCGAGATTTTTAAATTTTTGCTGCAGAACGCAGTTAACGTAAGAAGTTATGTTATGATGTCATCTTGTAGCCTGATTAGGGTATTCTCAGCCGTAAGAGATTGTATTTATACGTCAGTACCGTTGTTAACAACCAATGTTACGGGGTTCTCGAATACCGGTAATCTGAAACTATTTCTCGAAGACGAGGAAGATAAATGATTAGAGAAAGTATTTTCACTATTAGATTTGATACTAACGAATATATGAGAGTTCAAAATTTAATCGAATTCGAACACAAGACAACAACAAAATGGAATATTTTTGGCAATAATTTCACCAGTCATTCACAACAGCTGCGGGGAGATTGAGAATTTAGGAACAAGAGAAGTTTGTTAAAGAAAATAAGTTTGAAAATGTTCAGTAGATAGGTACCTATATGATCTAATGGGATCTTGCGATAGAGCTTCTTTGAAAGAGAAGTTATAGTAGTCTCAAAAAAAAAAAAAGAGCGAGTTTTTAAATCGAAAATTTTCGTAAATTACAGTTTTACCTAGTTTGCAGCTCCACAGTTCTCACTCACTTTTCCAGAGAAAGACGTTACTCTTCTGGTAATAACAAAACAAGTAAGTACCTAGTTAAATAATTTAATTTTTTCGGAGAGCATTCCAACTAAGTACTTAATTAAATACCGATTAACACTCGACTCGCTTCGCCTGCTAAACAATAGGACATTTTTTTTTGTGTATGGTGGAATGGTATCCTCTATGCTTCCGATTTTCATATGACAACGTCAAAAAGAAGAAAAAAAACATTGAAATTTTCAGCTGGAACAACGAAACGTATCACATCCTACAAATATTTTAGCGCTGAATCGAATGAAATCAACCGCAAGTTGGTAGAACCAATAGTTTTAGAATTATTGTGAATTTTGTACCAAGTTTCAACTGGTAAAATTCACGTTTTCTGGTATTTAACTTCTGACACTGAGTACAACAAGTCGTATTTTTAAGGCTCACTTTTTAAAGTTGAGAAGCGTCAAACACAGTACGTGTTAAGAACCTTTTTTATTGCAAATATAATGCTAAACATTTTTTGACTAAACTACTATTCTCCCGCTATAGTCAATATTTCCTGAGAAAATTTCAAAAAACTGATTTGGGGGCATATTCTTTATAATTTCCAATATAGCAAGAAGGGTGGGCGTTGAGACTTTTAGTATGTTATTTGGGATGCTCATCCCTAAAGATTAGTGAAAAAAAAAAAAAAAAAAAAACTATGACAATTTTCCAGAATAAGATTTCTTATCTTCTCTGAACTACAGGTGTATTTTTAACATATAATTATGTTTGTTTGTCACATAAAAATTAAGAGAATGGTATGCAACCCGCAATGGTTCCTATGACGTATTCATGATTTTAATATGAAAACGTTCACAGGGATAAGCCAGAAAAAATCTGTATGAATAAAAACAAAATTCGTTTTTATTAAAATGTAGTGAGGGCAGAAGTCCGTCAAATTCTCTGACTTATCATCAGGAGACTAATAGCAACCTTTTTTAAAGTATAAAAACAAATTTTTATAATACCAAATGTTTGATAATTACACTTAAAATAACAATCGAAATTGTTAAAATTTGTAAGGAAAAAATTCACTACAAATGTAGAAATTACATGTAAATAAATTTTTTTGGAAAATAAACTGTACAAAAAGTGGGTACCCTCAACTACATTCCACCTTCATAGCCCACAAATTCTCCTCTGTACCTACTTTATACAACTATATTTTCGAAGGTTACTAATAAAATCCAGTTTGTACTACTAAATAAACAAAATGAGAGAAAAAATATAAATATAGTAAAAATAATGACCGTAGCCGCATCCAAATGAATTCACAAAACCCAACTGAAAATTCGAACAATGACTGCTATAAATCTGCAAACTTTGTGAACTCTGTTAAAACGTGTTCAAAATAATAAAAAAAAGAAAAGAAAGGGTGTTAGAAAAAAAATGAACAATGACCATTTCTGTGGTCACAGGAAAAACATCAGTATTTACATAATGAAACAAATATAGAACGTTAATTTTTTTTTTTTTCGAGACTATTGACGGGGAAAAAATATCCAAATGCGACGATTTAAAAGCTCGAACAAATGCATTATGCTATTTATTTAATAAAACTGAGTAAATTTGTATAACATTTTGCATAGGAAACTATTTTACAGCGACAACGCGTGGCAGTTGTTAGATAGAGGCACACCTCGCAGGCATGAAAAAAATTCATTTTCCAGTTCTTGCATATTTGATGTGAAACTTGACAATGCATTTACTTAAACAAATTAAAACCAACACGAGTGAACTCAAAATATTCTGATAAAATTTTACAAACCAGTACCAAAGTTTTTCCGGAATGGCTAACATAGACTAATTTAAATTTGGCTAAAATTAACGTCCTTTATTTGATTTGTTTAAAAAATAAAATAATAACAAATTACTAGGTACTTAGAAAAAAACATTAACTAACAGAAAAAAAATCTAACGACTTTAGTTGATAATTTGATTAGTGTATTCGAACATATGCATAATTTTCAATAATTTTCTAATTAATATCGGAAATTTTTTGGCGCTAAAGTAGTTTTAAGTAAATTTTTTCTTCTTTCTAACAATACCAATCCCAGCTTTCTAGCTTAAATAGCGGCTAAGAAATCATTGATTGAAAGAATAGAGGTTTCTGAATTAAAAAAAAAATTTTTTTCTGTTAATTTACGTTTATTTCTTTCGTTTATATTCCAATACATAGTTAAAGATGATTAAAAATTTTACAAAAAGTAAATTCAGGTAAATTTTCTCCTATTTCGAGAAGAACCATCTTCAGCTCTTTAGTTTAAATAGTAACTGAGGAATCATTGAATAAAAGAGGAAAGATATCTAGATTACAAAAAATAGCAAATTTCCTATTAATGGGCGTTTTTTTTTTTTTTGCTGTTTGTCAAATATCTAAAGATAATTAGACAACTATACGAAAATTTTTAAAATTTTATCTATTATCAATCATTACAAACACCAGCTCTCTGGCTCAGTTAGAGGCTGAAGAATAATATGAAATTTTTTTACAAAATTAAAAATTTTTTTCAGTTGAAGTGGCAACTTGATGACAGTATTTTATGAAATAACGTTAAAATAATACCATCAAAATGCTTATAATTACGTTCAAATAATTTATAGTCAGTCGCGCACCCAAATCCTTTCGCAAGAAAATGTAAAATTATGCTCTTCACATGGCAAAAATTCGTTCTTTTGCATTTACTATACATGCATACGTAAAACTCGTTTTTTTTGTGCATATGTTGCAAAATATTTGTTTCATCATTTTCCAAGAAAGTAATACAAAATAGCTCTTGCGCTGAAAATAAACCTTCACTTTTCTGATTAAGTCCAAACCACCTAATCACTCTTCAATCATACTCTTATAGAAAGTATATGGACGCCCCGTTACTGCATCTGACCGATATTAATCCATGTGTCATAATTTTAAAATCTAAAAAAGGCAAGAAGGTATTTGCACATGCATAGTAGGTCTTTTTTAATTTTTGACATTTCCTTCCTTGTTCTGTGAACTTCAAATTAATCTGTGAAGGAAGAATTTTATGAACGAAAAAGACAAAAAAAATTCTTCTCCCCGTGTGCAGATACTTTCTCGATCTCGTCACTTAAAGGTTTTAAAATGATGACACGGATTTTCCGTGTTCAACTAAGTATCCATTAACCTATATGATCGAAGTAATCATTACACCTAGATGAAAATATAACATTTGAAGACTTTTAATTACACTACATTTAATCGTTATGAAATATCAACAAATTAATAATCTAATTTCCAAGAAAATGTATATCGTTTTCTCATCAGTATTTTTAAACTATTTGCGAGATGAACTACCAACCATTCTTCACCTCACAGAATGGATATGAATAACTATGTAGAAGCTATTTAGATTGATATGTTACCCGAAAGACCCAAAACTGTTGCTGCGAGTCATGCTCATACTTCCGAGTTTTGATTTTTTGCGAGGTTCTCCTGAAACTGCATAACACTCATCGTTTTTTGTTTTTGGCTAGTCTGAAAAATTATGCTTTTTCAGAAAAATGACGAAAAAAATTACTATCGTAACATGTTGTCTGAGCTGATCTTTTTTTAAAGCATGCATTGCGCGTGGAAAGTAGTCAATTTCAGAATCTGAAGTTCTTATTTACTTTCCTCAGTCTTTTTCGGTTCCTTACCTACCATTTTCACAAACCTTCCTGACTTCTGAAAAACTTTTAGAACTGTTTCGTATGCGATAAAATTCAAATTATTTCATAAAATAAACTAATAACCTTCCTCTGTACGCAGTCAGTAAATAGGAATTTGTAGCGAACACAAACAAAATCAACGCGGAAGGCAAAATGACAGAAAAAGACCACGTAAATATAACAGAGGGAAAAAAATGAAAAAAAGGAGACGATACCTAAAAATAACAGAAAAAAAAATTAAAATTATGAATACGGAATTTAACAACGTTTAATATGCCTTTACGCATTTACTGTTCGATGTTTCGACTGGATTTTTCCGAATGATAAAATAGAAAAAAATAGTTTGAAAGTCTAAAAATAAAACGAACGATGTACTTAAAATAAATTTAAAGTATGAATAATAATTCTGTGAATAATTTTTTCACCATAATTAATAGACCCAGACTAATACTAAACGACCAGAAATTTTGACTTCTATTTTATTCATTGATAATAATATCAAAAAAAAAATTTATCAGTGATAAAATTTATACTAACGTTTACACAGTATTTTCTGAGCACGAGATTTTGCTTATTCGAGTTGCATTTGAATTTATCCTGGAAAAACTAAAAAACAATTTTTTCCATCAAATATTGGTGAACATAGGTGGATATACACATAAGAGCCGAAGGGGGCGGTCACCCCTCTCTCAGTTCCTAAAAAACAAGAGAAAACATAACTGAAGTGGTTTGTTTATCTTTGGCACCCTCTCCCTCCCAGGCCCAGATTTACACAAATCAGATATCCATCTATGTTGGAAGATCGAGAAGCCAAAAATACCTAAATCATATAATATGATCAATCTAAAGATCAAAAATCAAAATGTTAATTCTTTTCATAAAGCCGAAATTTCTTTTCATTTCAAAAATTTCTACAAACCAAACATTAAAATTTGAAACCAACAACTCCTGCTATCAGAATAATCGATACCTTATTTCAAGTAGTAAGATTTTATATTTTTTTGATAGTTCAACGAGTTAAAAATTACACGATCAAAAAAATTTCGGCAAAGTTCTAAACCGATCTTATACTTGCAAAAAAATTAAGGTCAAAATTTTTTTCGATTTTTTTAACTTGAACGAGCGAAATAAGGGGAAAATTTTCCTATGTAATTTTTAAAAATCAAGGAGCAGTTTTCATTTTTGACTAAATACTGATATCTACAATCTGAAATCTATCTAAGCATCTACGAAATATTTGACTCTTAACTTTTTAAATAATTTTTTTCAGTTTGATTCCATTCTTATCGGTCGAAACGAATTTATTTTGATCGTTTTTCATTATGATGGAGAGGATAGTTAAACAAAACATCGTATCCAGAGATTGAACTTCGATGAATGAAAGCAAATCAGCTGGTAAGCGTTTGTGGTTTCCAAACAAAACATTTATTTTAACAAAAAATTATCAGTCAGGAAAATATATTATTGTTGTATGTACCTATATAGTATAGCCAAGATGGTTCTCCTCGAGTTTAACGTGTCCGCGAAAATCGCGAAAATTCTTAAAATTTTTAGTTTTTTAAATAAGTACGCCTATCTGTGTCAGCATTACACGTGCTGAGATAAACTGTGATAAACATTTTCACCACAGTCATCCAAATCTAATGGTCTAAAATTATTGGCACCGATTTTTAAAAATTACAAAGGAAATACGATCCGAAATGCGACAACGGTTTAAACGAAACGTGAATTAGTGAAAAATTGGCCAAAAACTAAATGACTCGGCCGCGGGGTGAGTGGTGATTTATGCCCCGACAAGTTTTGGACACTTTCTTTTTTTTTCCTATTGCTTTTTTCCCTGGACTTATTCAATGCTGGAGACGACGCCACGATATTTATTCGTTATGTACGCGATTTGGTTTTGGTTTTTTTCACATTTAATTACCTTTCTTTTGCACGTTCTTTCATTTCACTCACCAATTGTTGAACTCTGCCTGTATACAGTAGTGAATTGGTGACACCATTAATCAAAAAACAACTTTCGAATCCAGGTGTGTTCACCTATTTTTCTCTTTGACTTTGTTTTTGAAGTGAAACTTGTACAGGCGCACCTGTCATGTGGAGTGAACTGAAAAATTAAACCAAAACGATGCAACAAAAACGTTGCAACGACACTCTTCATAAAAACACTCATCATTTTTGCTCAGCAATCACTTAATAATTTGTGTACATATTTTATAACTTCGGCGCGTTTATTCAGCAGCATGTTTATTTGCTAAGCAAGCATTTTAATAACTTCGTATCCAGCAATTTCGTTTTTGAAGTGAAACCTTTATTCACGCCTCTGGCATGAGGAATAAATTGAAAAACTAAATGAAGACGATGCGATAAACATGTAGCAAGAAAAACACTGCAACGACACTTCTCTCATCATTTCTCATAATTTGCTAACAGGGGTCGCGCGAAGCGATGGTGTTAGGGGAGGTGTAACCGGTCAATTTCCCAAATTGCGCAATGACAAGGAAATGGCAAAACTTTTTTGTCAAAGTGACAAATTACTAACATTTCATTGGCAATTCCATTATTTTCAGCTAACAATTTGTCAAATTGACAAATCATTGACAAAAGTGAATGGTTCCATCAGATAGCGCTAGTGTTGTGGTTTCGAAAATGATATAAATTTGTCAAGCTGACAAAATATTGACAAAAGTGTACTGTTCCAGCAGATAGTGCTAGTGTTGTGATTTGAAGTGATATGTTTTTTCAAATTATATGATCCGTTAAAATGATTTAGAATTTTATTGTAATAATTACTATTGTTTCATTCAACCAAGGTAAGTTTCATATTTTAATCTTAAATTTATGTTTAACATAATTCTGTTAGTATATAATTTAGTTCTTGAATGAAAACTCCATCGTCTAGATCAGTGGTGGCGATTCATCTGAAGAACACAGATGAATCTTCATCACCATTTTTGTATGTGAGACTGATTAATTTAAGGGTGACGAATAGTGATTAAATTTAAGGGCGACGAATCGAAGAGAATTCGTAGATGAATTCTCTTCGATTTGCCGCCGAATACTGATTAATTTAAGGGCGACAAATCGAAGAGAATTTGTAGATGAATTCTCTTCGATTCGCCGCCGAATACTGATTAAATTTAAGGGCGACGAATCGAAAAGAATTCGTAGGTAAATTCTCTTTGATTCGCCGCCAAATACTGATTAAATTTAAGGGCGACAAATCCTGATTAAATTTAAGGGCGGAGAATCGAAGAGAATTCATCTACAAATTCTCTTCAATTTGCCACCAAATACTGATTAATTTAAGGGTGACAAATCGAAGAGAATTTGTAGATGAATTTCCATAGTTGATTTCAAAAAAACAAAAGTATATGATATTATTGAAGGTATGTAGTACTATATACTCTCTCTCGCTTTCTCTCTCTCTCTCTCTCTCTCTCTCTCTCTCTTTCTGCGATATATGGTATTTATCACATCTATACTTATTAACATTCATATTATCTTTATTGTAGAAATTGCATGTGAGTGGGAACTTATTTTGACTGAAAAAAAAGATAAGGAATGGGCCAAGTGGGACAAGAGTAAGAAAATACGAGAGGTTATTCAAAGGTGGTTCCTTAGTTGTGAAGCTGCTGCTAAGCTTACCACAAGGTGGCTAAATTTGGATGAATTGCGTAAGTATTCCTTATGTATTAGACACTGTTGTTAGATAATGTATTCAAATTTATAGAGAATTCTGTTAATAATGCTGATACTTTAATTTTACTTTTTTTTTCCAACTGACCATTTCCATTTTTCTTTCTTGAAAACAATAAAGTATAGCTCATTCAATGTATTAATAATGTAAGACATATGAGATACTTCATCAAGAAATTAACCTGCTTTATTCTACCTCTGATTCCACAGATCCTGAATCACCTACTGTAAATGCATCCCCTCCTGAAACAACAAGTTGCCCAGAACAAGCCACAGATAGTAGGTCAAATGAAATCACTGCAGAAGAAAATTTTATTTCAGGAGGCATGTCACTTGAAGCCTACTTAGAAAATTCTACTTAAGGGTATGATTTAGTTTAAATTTTGATATTTTCCACCTCATTTTGAAGGTTAACAGACATTTCCATTTTTAATTTTTCAAAATATGGAGTTTGCCTTGTGCTAAACTACACTCTCAAGAGTGTAGTTTACCTGTGCTTTCTTTGAATGTTTTTTTTTTTTTTTTGCTGTGATTGTCACCTAATTTTTGCATACATTGCCCTTGAATGTACTCATATGCTAGTACAATTGTTTTTTACTGCCAGTTTTCAACTTTATTTGTAGAAGTAAAACAAAAAAATTTTTGGCCCCTCAAAACAGACTTTAAAAAAATGAAATTTAAAATAAAAATATTATGCAGCCATAGAGGGTACATTCAAAGGCAACATACCCAAATTTAGTGATAATCATTACAGAACAAAGAAAAATAAATAAAATCCAGCAAACCCTCTAAAATATAGAAAAAAGAAGAAAAAAACTAGGTACATTCTCTTATGTTTTTATACCCCATTTTTCAGAGTGATGCACAACATCATGCACCATTTGAAAATCCCATTTGGTGCGTGATGTGCATCACCCTGTATATATTGCCCCTTGAGCAAAAAATTAGTAACAAAATTATTTTATTCTTAAAATATATATTCCAATAGATCTACTTTACCCATTAAAATTGATAATTTCATTTTTCGTAGTCCCCATTTTATCCCATTTTTTTGGAGCAGAGGAGGAGAATAACTTGAAAGAATTTTTAAATTCAGATTTAGCACTCTAAATACATTAAGGGTAATGTATCATGTATACAAATTTAGGGATTTTTAAATTTTATAAACAAAAATGTATGTTTAAATACTTTAAGTATATGTATCATGTGTAAGAATTTGGGGGTTTTTAAATGTTATAATCAAAACTTTATGCTTATAAGTGTATTAGAAATATTTTTACTTTTTTATAATTATCATTCAACTGTTATGTATTTCTGTATACTGTAAATTTTGTGAAATTTTGAATTTTTGTTAATTTCTAAAATACAGTTATTTTTATATTGTCAAATAATTGTCAATTTTTTGCTACTCCTTACAGATTTGTCATTTAAATGTCAAAAAATGGCTATTTGACATTATTGTCAATAATTTGCTAATGTTCTGTCAATTGACAAAAATTTGACACAGATTTGTCAAATTGACAAACATTATAGCTTGCTTCTGATTGGTTGAAAAACTGTCAATTTAATGCTAATTTTTTTGCCAAAGTCTCATTTTTGACAAATGACAATTTTTTTGTCAATTGACGCAAATCGGGTTTTACAACACATCTAAAAAAATTGCAATTATTACCACAAAAATCCGAAAAACAAACGCAAATTGGTCAGTGGAAAAGCGAAAAAAAAGTCACCACCCCTTTCAATTTTTACAACTTGACCCCAGCGGGTGTCACATCCAAACTACACCTCTCTCTCGCGACCCCTGTTTTCTAACAATTCATTCAACAACTCGCATTTATTTGGTGGCGCCTCTCAAAAATACTGCGCAAAAAAATGGTGTATCTCACGACACGCATACTTTTTTATACCTAACATTTTGCAAATAATACAAAAAAAAATAAAAAAATAAAAAAATAAAAAAATAATTTAAAAAACTCTAGCGTAGCAAGTCACGCTAGAAAATGTAGGTTTCCTTAGCCAAAAATGAATAAATAAATAAATAAATAAATAAATGCATTAAGAAAATCAAAATTTGAAAATTATTTGGAAGAATTCTAGGTAAAAATTACGTTTGAAATGAAGTGTTAAGGAAATTCATATAATGAAATGAAAGAATGAAGTTTATTGCGAAGTTATAAAAAACGTACCCAAGTTATAAGATATTAAATAAAAGAAAATCTACTTTTGATCAGCTTATTTACTTCATCTTAACTTTATATTCTTTTCTAAGAAATATTTAAAGATTTTTTCAAATCACCTCCACACATAAACTGTTAAGCCGATTGAAACAAAATAAGTCACGTGTTAGATACTTGGAGCTTGTTGATCTGAAGCATTGATTCATGGTTAAATTCTAAGATTATTTTTTTCTCTTTATATTTAGAATCGTCTTGATTTATTCTGCTTTTTTTTTTTTTGTCGCAAAATATGAGGCTTCCTGAAAATTGAATAGGTAGGAGATTTTGTGTAATAAAAAATTATGAATTTACGAGAAACTTGAAAAAGTGTAAGTTTATTGGTCCAATGAAATGGTGGGGATTGTGTCAAAATGTTATACTGAACGTTTTTCCAATTCGTGAACTAATTTCTGGTAATAAAACAAAGATAATTGTGTGTAATGAATCAAGTACGAAGGTTGAAAAATTTTTAGTTGGTTTTGGAAAAATCATTGACTTTATTTTTCTGTCTTCAAAATTTTGTTTTGTCCATTTTTTATGAAAATTAATACATAATGAGTATTTCTTTTGCAGGCACGTATTATAGCTTAAGTTTCGTTGAGCTTCACAGGAGAAAAAATTTACACACTATGACATGTGAGGTTTGCCGAGGAAAAATTATACGAAATCGAAAATGCGGACACGTTGCGTTTGCATGAAAAATTTTCATCACGTTTCTTGATGGTTTTACAAGAGTAAGTAGTTTTTCCAAGTCCGAAATTTTCAAGTAAAACTTTCTGCGAATGCCACAAGTATGGCGCGTACTGATGAAAATTCAGATTTAGTGCATACATCCGAATTAGGGGAAACAAACTGTGCCTTGTTAGTCCAACAAATACTTCGGAAGATTGAAGAAAATAGAAAATGGAATGTGGTTACAAGTAATAGTTACAACTGAAATGTCGATATTTTGCAGATACGTTCTAATGATTTTATATACAAAGATGGCGCATCGTCTAAAGAATAAATCAATTATAAAATTGAATGCAAAGACGCTTCCACTGAGTATACTTACTTAATATGCAGCGATAGAATAAAAAAAAAAAACTTGATTCAACAACACACAGTTACAGAGATGCAGCGAAAGACTTTTTTTTTGGGTGGGGAGAAAAATTGAAATTGCCAACTAAAATTTTTGAAATTACCAACTGCTAAAAAAGAAAAACTACCTAACACACTCCTATATTATGTCTTTTTTTCTCTTAGGCGCAATTTTTCCAACTAATAAACAACTTGTACTATTTTACCAACTGACAAAAACTTTTGAGAGGAATCCTACTTCACCATCCCTTAGCTACGTCCCTGCACAGCTATTCTGAGATGATTCCGTAATCTCATTTATCAAATTAGACGATATAGAAAGAATCTGAAACAAAACGGGCAAAAACAAAAAAATCTGAGGATAGACACTTCGTAAAGTTTCGCCTACCGCCTTTCAGAGTGCGATTGTACCAAACACCAACCCATTCAAAGAATGTATTTGAAATTTTTCATTGTACATGAATGATGTTCAGTTCGTCTTTTGAAAACAACACAAATTTATCACATCAAGCGACCATGTTTTTACCTTCGTCACATTTGACCCATGTCAGCTAGTTTAAAAAATAATGGACATTTGAAAAAAGTTTGAAAAACATTTGTTTTCTCTCGTTTCTTGTTGTTGACCTTTTTGACTGCTCCAAGAGATGAACATCGTACGTGACGGGTATATGTACATTGAAATACCGAATGAGAGTCAAAAAGAGGACGTACATTTGAACACGATTAAAATGCGCCTGTAATTTTTTGAACTCGTAGCACGTAAAAACACAAGAGTGTAAAATTGCATACAAAACGCCCTAAATGTCGCAGTTCAATTTACATCATTCGGATGGTGTACATACCTGAATCAAGTACGTTACGTAATAAATGTTTTTCCTCTTTAGGTACCGTATGTTTTATCCCTTCATTTTTTTCTTTCACCCAAACCAACACGTACAAGTTTTACCGACTTTAACACAAAATCATTAGCAGCGTCAAACAAATGATCGAAAGGTGGGTTAGTATGAAAAGCTGCAGACTGCATTGGATTTGAGGAAGCTGGGATTCACCAAACAATGCACGTAAAAAAAAGCTCGAAACAGATGACGATGATTACATAAACTGGACATACATGCGTAATTATAATTACGAACGGTAGGTACAATTTTGTACGCTCAGAATAATAAGTTTTTTCACGCTTGAAATACACGGAAAAAATTTAGAAAAATACAATAGAAAGACACTTTTAGACAGCCAAGCCTCACAGTATAAATACAATTTGTTTTCGACATTTAAATCGTGATTAAAATTTATCTATAATTATTATTGTGGCAGTCTCGTCTCTATGTATTACACACAGAGTGTTGTAAAAGTTAGATCAATCATAAATCATAACACAAATCAGACAGATATCATAACAGTAGGAAATCATGAAAAGGTAAGTTGGAAAGCGAAAAAACCAAAAGAAAGAAAGAAAAACAGAAAAAAAGAGTTTGAGGAATATATTCCGACTAAATTACTTGAAATATCTTTAAGGTAATTTAATGGTATTGAGGAAAAAATGTCAGAATTACTTAAGTATTGTTCTTGCATTCGACCTTCATACTACTGTCGATTCGTCCAGTCGTCATACTTTTTCAAGGTTTTCACTCAACTACTATCTGTATTGAAGGGAAAGAAGTTATTGTTAAAAAATATGATTCTTGGTATTAAACAAAGCTAAGAGTTTTGTTCTTGTATTTTCCCTTGCCATTAACTCCTAATTAGTTCGTTTAGAGTGTAATTCAAGGATAGAAATTAATTTGTCGTGAAAAAATAGGGGGGTTCAGCGCTGAAACCTTTTTTTTATCATTCATTTTTGAAAGAATTCGAAATAACAAACAATTAAAATCTGTCCAGTAGTTTTCCAGTGAAACGTGGACACGTTTTTTTTACCCTATCATTTCATCAATATAGATGTACCTATAATGTATATACAATTAGACAGATAGATTGTAGGGTACTCAGATTACACATTAATGTAAGGTACACTAAATAATACAAAAAAAAAAAATTAAAAATAGCGTCACTTAAAACAATAACATAATATAATAGAAGAGATACTTTTCAATATTTTCATTTTCATCGATTTTAAAACAAGTCTTCACTACAGAAATTTAAATGCAATTGATAAAGTATGAATTCGAAAACAATTGAAAACATACAAATAAACGTGCATAGAATGAAAGTATAAGTCTGGAAAATTTCTCTTTTCCGTCACTCTCTTTTGATTTCAGTCTTTCATTTAACATTTCTATGAATTTTCATTTCATGATTTCGTTACATGTAAAGAAGCTTAATTTCGAAAATTCCTCACATAATTTTGTGTACCTCAAAAAAAAAAAAAAAATTAATAATAATAATAATAATAATAATAATAATAATAATAATGATAATAATAATAATAATAATAATAATAATAATGATAATGATAATAATAATAATGATGTGGAATACCTTGTCGTTGGAAGATATTCTCACCAGAAGGTAATCAACTGATTCTGCGTGTTCTGCCACTTTATATTTAACATATGGGTAAGCCAAAACCTGGGTGAACATTGGCGAGTTTAGAGCCAGTTTTGTGAGTTTATATAAGGAAATTGGCACACACACACAGACAACCATTTATATGCGTGTTGTAGAAATCACGTCATTTCTTATTTATTGATATAGCAACTTATAAGGAATGATATAATGTGTTTGTGTACCAGTCCGAGATATTACTGAGATCTTTATCTATCATTTTGTCATCGGCCAAACATTGCATCTTACTTGCCTGTGTGCGCAAGTAAGAGCATACAAACAAACAGTGTATATAATATAATGTTGAATACAATACACCTGATAAGGAATGACGTGCATACGAGATGTATAGTCCCCACAGCTACTTCCCCTCAGTTTTTGCACCGCAAAAATAAGTCGCATGTCTGAAGGGACTTATCGAGTTTACTGCTTCCTCATTATCATCTATTGTTATTAGAGGTTGGGGGTGTTGTGTCCATGAGCAATTCTTCCTCTATGTGATCTAATTCGGTTTTCTGTGCAAGAAGTTTGTGAGCATTTGGGTTCTTTTCACCCTTTTGCGTATTATTCAAATTGGATGTGTCGAAGATGTTTTGTTTCGACTGCAACATTTTAGAATAGAGGAAAAATTACGGAAAGGAAGACAAAAGTATTTTTAAAGAACACGTTTAATTTATTTGACAGTATCACAGTGGGTGATTTTTGTTGTGAGATCGTTGATCGATTGCAGTGTCAAAACATCATTTTATCTGAGTTTTTCCATTTGTGGAGGGGATAGAGCTTAAAATTCTTGGCCAAATAAAAGTTTTCCTATAAGATTCTGATTAGTTTAAACAAAGTTATACCTGAAACAAACTTGGAATACATTTTCAAATTTTTTTATTACAAAGGAATCTCCATCTGTGACGTCATAATTGAGATTATCTTTGTTGTGACAACAGAAACATGTTGCGATGTTTGTTTTCCTATCACATGTGGGTTTTTTTATTCCTATATTTTTCTTTTTCTTCGAATTTCAACATTTTCTTATCTCCAGAGTTTCTTTTGTCTCGTGGATTCCAATTTTTGTCGCTTATTTTATAGCGGGTTTTGAATCTTACGTCGGATATTACTTTTTTAAGAGTAAATTTTAATTCCTTCTCATTAATCGCTCAGACCTGCAATAAGGATGCGGATTTTTGCTTTTGTTGCTGTCAACAGGCCTGTCTCTTTTTTGGGGGCATATTGGAACCTCAGGATCATACATTTTTGCTATAATGTTGTCCGAATATTTTACAGACTTTATTTTTTTTATTTTTTGTGTGTTCTGTGTTTGTGAATTGTTTGTTTCACTTTTTTTGACTGATTCTTTTGTATTTGTTTGTGAATATGTATGTGTATTTTCTGTATAGTTTCTTTCCATTTTCCCTATTCTTTTATAATTGCTCACCAAATAAGCAGGCTTCAATCTATCGATTGAAATTTTTTTTAGTTTGCCTGTAATGAGTATCACAAAGTTTTTATTGTCACGTGATACTACTTTGTAAGGACTGGCATATGATTTTTCCAGCGCAGACCTTATTTTCTCATCTCTAACAAATACATGGGATGTATTAGCTAAATGTTTTGAGACATAAATCTTGGGCTGGCCATGACGAGTTGCCTGTTTGAAGAAATTATTGGCGTCATTTCTTATATTTTGCACCATGTTTTTGAGGCTAACTTCTTGTCCCCTAGGAGACATAGCTCTTCACTAAATGCTAATTGCGCTGCAGAGTGACCTGTATCTGTTTGTAGAACAGATCAAAGGCCTAAGAGGATGGTAGGAAGTATCTCTATCCATCTCTTGGTATCATGAGCCATAGGTGAGGCTTTGAGTGCTCTATACCATCTCTCGAGTTAATATTAAGTTCATGGGTTTTGGCTGGCACTGATGAGTGAGTAAATTAGTCAGGGCTTCTTTTATTATCACATAATTTTTCTGCAATCATTAAAACCACAAAATGTGGTGTAGTTCTTATCCTAACACTGAGAGGCGCCAAAATTGAGTTTGGTCATTATCTGTTATCCTTTATCAAAGTGATTTTTTTTTTAACTCAAGTTTCTTTGTATTTCTCCAACTGTCACTGCAGTATCGATCATAGTGATAGCAAAATGACTCTTTAGTCAAGTGGGGTTGTTAAATTTGAACCAACAATGAGTAAGGTTTCTTCTTTATTTTTCTTGTTTTTTTTTTTTTTTTTTTTTTTTTAAAGTTTATTTTGGAGTTTTGAACATGGGTCTTTGGTTAGAGGAGTTTCACGTCTCAATAAAGTGTACTAAAAAAATTCATTCTTACTTAACCTAATATAATGTATAGATACATAAATAGACAGATAACGAAATTTGTGGACCAACTGGTGGGTGTAATTCTTTACAGATCAAGATGAAATTTTTCATTAGTAAATATTTAAGGTCAATATTTCAGTCAAGTTCGAATATGAGCTAAATTTGCCAGTTGGTTTCTGAATGGTAGCAGTTTGAATATTTCATAATACAAAATTCTTCAAACTTACAATGAAAGCAACCTGCCATACTTAAACATATGGTAATTTGAAATTATGTTTATTTTAGGCACAATTTAATTTTCCAATAGGCGTTCCATAGGTTTTAAGTAGGTTTTCCTCAGAAAATCTACTTACTACGCTTGTGGTGCGGTATTAGCACCCAGGGTTGTGAGTGGGTACATTTTTTGTTTTTTGTCCTCAGGAAAATTTTGGCAGCAATAACTCACATTCATACATATATAATAATGATATAGATAGAAGATATAAGTCAATTTCTTCTTCCCCTGGTAGAGGTCGCAGTTTTTGTTTGATAATCACAAAATTTAGTAGGAACATTTGTACTAAGCTAAGAACCAAACCTATTGATTTTAGTGCAGGTTGGCTTGACAGTATTTCCAGCACCATTTTTGTTTTTATTTTGACTATGAAATGCTCAACTTTGGACCAATAGCCACAAAATTCGGAACTATTATTTATTTTAATTCATTATAGTACACTTCCAATTTTTGGCGTGGATCAGTCGATGATACTTCAGGTACCTCTATTTTTGTTTTCATATTGGTAATAATATGCGGAATTTTATATGTGTGAAATTTGAAACAAATATTTAATATATTTTATTGTAGCATTAATTTTGGTGCCGGACGACTGGAAGGAACTTCCAGTAAACTTCTTTTTCTCTATTTTTTTCTTTTAATTTGTGTGAACTTTCCTTTCTACAAAAATTATCCACATGTCTATGTTTTCTTTTCTTTTTTTTTTTCTTTTTTTATATCACTTTATTGTATTTCTTTGATTTTATTTTAAATTTTATGATTATTTGTCATACTTTATCATCTTAATTCATTTTTCATTTTTTCAAAAAATAATCTTTTTAAATTCCACATTGTCTAATATTTTGTCAACAGCTAACAAATTTCAACAATCATAACATACCATTTACGCATATGAACTTAAAGACAAAATTAATGTGACCATCAAAATTAATGTGGGTGCGTGCATTAAATATACACGACATCACACAATACCAAAAGGTAGAGCATGTTCTTCTTTTGTAGATGTGTGTGTGTGTGTGTGTGTGTGTGTGTGTATGTGAGCCAAACTCAGTTTACAATTAAGCTATATATACAAAAAATATAGCCGTGAGTGCAAAAAGTAGTTTGTGGACTATATGTCCACTGGTTTGCTAGGTGATCGACAAGTGCATAACACACTCCTTCGTTAACGATTACCGTCGCCACAATTAATAATGCTTTTTTCTCGAAACCTACTTTTTGTAGCAAGGCTTGCTGAGCTTAAGTTTTTTTCAAATTTTTCTCAGATTTGTATATATCAACTTCATTCAATTTTTAATGATAAATGCTTGTTAAAAATTTAAAGAACATCGAAAAATTGAGGAGTTTCACTTTTATCATGCGTTATTTCTTTAACAGACTCGCCTTCTTCCTCTTTTTTTGTTTAAAAATATATCTCTCTCATACCTTCTATGTAAGGTCGGAAATTAGGGGAGGTGGGTTTTTTATTTCCAGAAAAAATACCAACGAACGGGAGAGGACCTACTGAAAACGTCTGATGGTAGATTATCTGATTTTATTCAGATTGTAGCATTTAAATTTCTGTAGGAAGTTAAAGACTCATTGAAAATTCAGTGAAAAGTCCAAAATCAAGAAGTTTCACTTCTACCAAACTGTATTATTTTAATAGACACACACTTTTTTTTTTTTTTGAATCAGCTTCAAAGTGAAAATGGGTTTTCTAACCCCGATCTCCGTAATTGTTGCTAAACAGGGAAAATGAAATTGCAATTAGTGCTACATAATAGTCTAATGACCTTTTTCACCGGTAATATTTTATTTTAAACTGGGTGGTCGTATTTTCGAGAACCAAATAAGCGAGAAAATTATTCAATGAGCGCGGGAAATACAAAATTTCCTATATATTTAAACTTTTCTAATGCATGCCGTCATACACGAGTGCTACACGTTGGCGAAATGAGAATTTTCTTCGCATTCGCTGGTGGAAAATACGCATTTTTTCGTATTCCATCGAATGATTTAAAAGTTTTTCCGGCAACGATTTCAAATGACGAACTCAAGATTTTATAAGCGGATTTTCAACATCTTCTTCATCGCTGATGTCATAGTCGTCGTCTTCATTATCGACTTACCCGCCCTAGAGCACAACGACGGCAAAGACTTTCATAGATGACGATAATGTATATCTACTCGAATAATCGACGAAACAAATTTTTATCAACGAATACGAAGACTAAAACCCTTGTTTTTAGAGCAAATTTTTTTCCTTCTTATTTTTCATTTTTGAAAGAAACGATATAGGAGGTGAGAGAAAAAATAAGAAAAATTTGGAGAGAAAAGGGAAGGGAATATAAAGCAAAAACAAAAAAAACTAGCGCAGTAATACTTCGCTAGAAAACCAGCCTTGTCAATGTTCATTTATAATTCAAAAAAAAAACCTAAATTCCAAAAACTTAAAAAATTATAGAAAAACATCGATTGAAATCGATATTTGTATCGATAGTTATCGATATCTTCAATAAAAATTATAGAGGATGAGGACCGGAGATGAAACAAGAAAGAAAGATTTGATTGAAGTTCCGTCCAAGAAGCGAGTGTATTTCAGAGAAGATACATAATTTAAGCAAAGTACATTTAAGTTTGATAAACGAATGTTAATGGAAATAAACGAATGAGCGGCGGAAGTGGTATATCAGTGTAGCCGCAAATAGATATAAATAAAATGTATATTATATGTGATCGTGTGTTTGTAAGAGTGAGAGGGGAGAACGATTGGTGGTCTCAACACCCCCCTACAATCTTTTGAACCAATCACGACTGCGGGTGTTTAAAAAAAGTTTTGAAATTTATTAAATTTACAAGTTGTTACATTCAGTTAAATTATTACAAAAAAATAAGTATGAATTGAAAAAAAATAAAAATATGTATACAAAAATGGTAACTAAATTGAACGACTATGGTAAGTATGTATATAATTAATATTTAATAAATATAATGTAGATTAATTATAGTAATATGCATTTTTTTTTTATTTAATTATTATTTAGATAAACAGCATGCAGTAAACAATATGAGTATAGTTAATGTGAAATATTTTGTTTTGTATGGTTACAGGTGTGGATTTGATATTGG
Source organism: Ericerus pela (assembly GCA_011428145.1). Taxonomy (NCBI): domain Eukaryota; kingdom Metazoa; phylum Arthropoda; class Insecta; order Hemiptera; family Coccidae; genus Ericerus; species Ericerus pela. Next base: position 264,004 of record WOFM01000336.1, read on the forward strand.
ATGTGACATTTTAAGGATCAAGGTTTGGGGATTCAAGGATTTTGAGAGTTAAGGAAATGTGCTGCTTACTAGATAAGGCTTTTGTGAGTAAGTCAGCTAGTTGGTCTTCAGTAGCTATCTGTTTGAATGTGAAAATTTTGTCGTTATAGGCTTGGGCAAGTCCATAACATTTGATCATGAGAGCTCGAAGTTGTTTCTGACCTCCTCCAGAAATGACTTGAATAACAGAGATGTTGTCTTCGTATACTGTTACAGGAGTGTCGACTGAGAAAAATTCACGGTTGAGGAGCCAAGCAAGTTCGATATCCTCAAAAGAATTGTGAAGAGCTATTAATTCAGCTGCTGTGGACGATGAAGCATGAATGTTTTGGCGATGAACGCCCCAATTTACAAAGTCACCATACATTGTAATTAAGTAGCCAGTTATGGATTTACCTTTTTCTAATTCTTTTAAATTTATAGGTTGATCATCAATGTCGGGGGCATAAGATGCATCGACATAGGCGGATATGCCTTCAGAATTAGATCTATAAACCAATGCAAAATCAATGGTTGATTTTAAGTATCGGATGATACGACGTACGTGATTCTTTTTAGTGTCATCAGAACAATTTTGAAATCTGGACAGGTAATTAACAGAGAAAGATATGTCTGGCCTTGTGCCTCTAGATACATATAATAATGCGCCAATCATAGATCTATATTCCTTGTTGTCAGTTCCTTCATTTTTGCTCAAATTTAAGCCTGTCTCCATAGGCGTTTTGGAAGGGTTTGAATCACATAATTTGAATTTCTGGAGAATCTTTTGGATTTGGATTTTTTGAGTGAGCTTTATAATTTGTGATTCACGATTTCTTTCAATTTCAAAACCAACAAAGTGAGATGGATTTTTTATGACTTTCATAGTGAAACGAGTTTCAAAATGGATGGTTATTACGTCAATCCATTCGGGGCGATTAGTTGCAAGTAAAATGTCATTTACGTAGATTATCATGAAGGCAATTCCATCTGATTCATCTCTACGTGTGTAGACACATCTGTCGATTTTGGATTTTGTAAAATTGGAAGTTGAAAGATGAGTATCCAGTAACTCAATCCAATTTTTACTTGATGTTTTTAAACCATAAATGGATTTTTCGAGTTTTAACAATTTTGATTTATCGACATTGCAACCTTGGGGAATATTTAGAAAGATGTCATTTTTGATGTTTGAGTTGAGGTAAGCAGTTTTGACATCATATTGAACAAGTTGTAAGTTTAATAGATTTGTTAAGGATAATATCCACCTAATTAGCCAGAGTTGCACAACAGGTGCATAAGTTTCTGTCATGGTATATTTAGATCAATCCATAAAACCTTTGGCTACGAGTCTAGCTTTCGGGCACATTTATTCCTCTTTCATTGGCTTTGGCCGTAAATATCCAACGTGTATCAATTGGCTTAATGTTGGGTGTACGATCTATTATTTTCCATACTTTAAGGTCTGACATTGATTGCAGCTCATCATTGATAGCCTTTAGCCACTCTTTCTTAAATGGATTTTGAAAAATATCGCTGAAGCTTACCGGCATACAATCATCTATGAATTGTGAGTCTTCTGATGAGGCTTGTTTTAGTACATTGACCCTATAGATTGCCTCAATTTCCTCTTCTAACGGTTTGACTTGTAATTCCTCTGGTTTACATGTAAATTCAGCTAATGTTTTCGTCTCATCAAATTTAACATCACAGGATTTGTAGGATTTCATTTTTATGGGGTCTAATATCTGATAACCTACATTCGAAAATCCGATTAGAATAGTTTTTAGAGCTCGGGGTAGGAATTTTGGGTCAAGGTGCTCCTCTTCATTCTTCTTGGCTTTTACTGCTGATTGCTGTCGTTGTTCAATGGGAACATGTTTATATGCAATAGCACCAAAGACTTGAAGATGGGATATATCGGGTTTAGTCCCGTATAATTTTTTGTAAGGGGTAATATTTCCTGAATTGACGCGGGTTGAACTTCTATTGATGATATGGGCGGCAGCTAGTACAATTGTTGACCATAATTTGAAATCAATTTTTGCGTCATATAATATAGCTCTAACTCTTTCAAGCAGTGTTCTGTTTTGCCTTTTGGCTAAAGCATTTAATTCGGGGGTATATGCCACACCATCATCTAAAGTTATTCCCTTTTCGGAGCAGAATTGTGTCATTTTTGAATCGGAGTATTCTTTTGCTTGATCCGTTCTTAGTACAGAAATGGGATCGTTTGGGAATTTGGTGTTGAATGATAAATAATACTCTTTAAACTTATCAAAGGCCTGTGATTTTCTTAATATAGGGAAGGCAAGAGTATATTTTGAATAATGGTCTATGAATGTTATAATGAATTTTTCTCCGTTGAATGCTTCTTGAAAGGGTCCCATGATGTCTGATGAGATTACTTCCATTCTTCTTGTTGGTCGAGTTCTCACACCATGATGACCAAGTCGGGTGGATTTAGCTTTTAGACATATTTCACATGTGGCAAAGTCATCGTCCTTAAATACCAAATTTTGGGGCATACCTACAACTACTTTAGATAATGTTTTTAGGCTTTTGCCACTTAGATGATCTAATCTTCTGTGCCAAAGTGTTTTTGTTTTACTAATATTTTTTTTATGCTTTTTGTTTATTCCAACACTTTCTCCATTTAATTCATCCTCGGATTCGGAATAAACCTCCTGATTGACTGCTTCCACTGCAGTATCTTGTGAATTTTGAGGGTGGTCAATGTTTGCCTGCTCTCCTTGTGGATTACTAGTTTCGGCCTCAATCTGTTGTTCAAAATTTTGATGTAAATCATCTATATGATCTTCCTGTTCAACTGATGTACTAGGTACAGGCATACATACAAGCTCCTGATAGACTTTATTATCTTCTTCTTCTTCTACTATCTCGTAATCTATGAAGTACATTGAACCTCTCTTTGGAGCAGTTATTGTAACTTCACCAGTATGTTTATTTATAATGTCTGCATGGTCAGTGTCAGTTATGATTTTGAATATGCCAGACTCCATGATTTTAGCACCTGACCAAATATCAAGGCTTAAATCAGGATCATAATAGACTTCTTTTAAATGTATGGTGGAAAATTCTGCATTAGAATTGCAAACATTGACGTACATAGATCCAACATGAGTGGGATTTACAAATACACCTTTTTTAGCACAGAGTGCTTTACGAGAATTGTCAACTTTGCGTATGTTTCTTAATTTCGAAATATCGTTGACCATATGGTCATCTGCTCCATTATCTAATAACATCGTATGAAGTTGATTTGTTTTGGGGGGGGCCGATTTTGATACTGTTGGGGGCTTGGGCCATTGAAATTTATCGTCGATGTCATCAAAACTTAAGTGATTCAAGTTTGAATGTAACATCATTGAATATTTAACACGAAAAATGGATTTTTCATTTGTCTTATTTTGGGAGTTCGTGTTATTGGAATTTTGGGGTTTCGAGCTACTGTTCTGATTAGGGGGTTGTGGAGTATTACTTGCATTAGGAGTTTCATTCGGGCATGTTCTAGACATGTGACCTTTTTTATTACATCTAAAACATGTAACATCTATTTGGGAAACGTTATCTTTGGAAGGATAACTATTCTGTTTGTTTTGACTGTTTTTGTGATCGTTTAAATAACTGGTTGTATTATAATTTGTGTTGGGATCATTATTATTTCTAAAATTTCTGAAATTTCTTTTATTATTCATCGGTTGATATGATGATTTGGGCTGATCAAACCCAGGAAATGTTTTATTAGAATATTCGATACGACCACATTTTTAAAGTATCATTTTTGTAAGTCTGACAGTAGTTTGTTTTTCTATTTCTAATTGACAGAATTCGGAGAAGACAGTATCAAATTTTTCGGGTAAAGACATCATTAACTGATCAATTTCGTCTGCTTCTGATAGGGGGTAATTAGCATCACGTAGTTCTTCAACAATAGTTGAGAAGAATTCTAAGAATCTGCGGATGGTACCTCTCCTTGGATCGAAGCGAAGTGACTGAAATTTTTATTTTAATACCATGATGTTAGTAGCGGTTTAATTTCTGTATCAGGCATCTAAAATTTCGAAAATTTGAGAAACAACATCACAAGTTTTGACATGATGAAGAATCCTTTTATCAAGTCTTTCGAAAATGTGGGCTTTGGCCCGTTCCTGAGTTTGGAAAAATTTGAGCCATTTAGATGAAAGGCGTTCTTCCGGTGATGTATAAATATAACTAGTTTCACGAGCAGTTGGAAAAATTGTGGAATGGCACCCTTTACCAATTAGTGTGCTGATGACAGTTGCACGCCATCCCTCATAGCCATTTCCATGGAAAATATTCGAGACACGATCATTGTTGTCAGTATTCATAATTAATAAATTGACTAAACTTAAAAAAAATTTAAAAAAAAAGAAAACGGATGTCAATCCCCAGCAAATGCCGCAAGACTAGGATTGCAGTACCTGTGTTAACCAAACAATGTATTTTATAGACGATAGTATTTAAGTTTGTCCTTGTGTGTTTCTCGAGTGGGTCCACTGCGGGCAAGAGACAACACACGTTAAAGATGAGACTGGACACTTCCCAAAAAAAAATAAAAAATAAAAAAACAAGACTTTTACAACCCAAAATAATTTGTAATTGAATATCAATGAAATGAAGTAATTAATAATGATAATGAAATAAATGAAATAGTGAAGGTGAAATGAAGTTAGCTACTTTTAGACTAGGGAAATAGGCAGGAAATTTAAATAAAAATTTAGATAACAGGGGAAAAGAAAATTCAACACTGTATCCCAATAAAACAAATAATTCGTAATAAAAATGAGAGAAAAAAAATATTAAAAAAAATGTATATGGCAGGTGATTTGAAAAGAGAAAATAAAATAATCGCCAGATGTAATGTGAAAATAATTCTTTTGGTAACTTGAGATAAAAAAAAATTCACAGTAGAAAAAAAAATGTAAATGGTAAAAAAAAATGAAATAGGAAAAATAATATTTTCGTATAAATAAATAAGTGTACGAAAATAAAATAATTGTGAGCTTGAAATTAATTTAGTTTAAGTGTTCGTATAAGAAAAAAAAAATTCAAAAAAAAAAAAAAATCGTTAAATTATATTTGACAAAATTGTGCAACTGCAAAAATTTTCAAGTTGCAACAAAATGGTGGTTTGAATATGAAAACCACGCCAACGTATTTATTCAATGGGCGAAGATAAGAGTTCGTAGGTTCGTTGCACTTAACAAAAGGTTAATGTACAAGTTCGAACGAATGAACGAAACGAGCCGTGCATACGTCACGAGTTGTACACTCCAAGACAAAAGTGGCTGCAAAAATTTGCACTCAACTTGCCAAAATTTGCACTTAGAAAAATTTTGTAAAAGCCGAAATTATTTGAAAATAATGATATTTTCAAATATGCAAGTTAAATTTTGAATCAAAAATGTTAAGTTATACAAAAATACGAAATTAGACACGAAAAATACACGAAAAATTGCGAAAAATTTACGAAAAAAAAAATATTTTTTTTTATTACCTTTTTAGCGGAGATTTTTGTTTATTACCCTTTTGAGTGATGATTTTCTTAATTTCAGGTTCGTTTTCGAGGATTTTTGAGATGATATACTGGACTTTGACGATTGAACTGCACTTCGGTTGTTTAGGACGTACTTCGGTGAGTGTTTGAGTTGTATTTTTGAGGCTTAAGTTGATGCCAAATGATGAAGTTTAATTGAGATGATAAATTTTTGAATTTGACGTTGATGACTTTGAAGCTTTTACGTTGGTTTCTGATTAATTTCTGATGACTCAAGGCAATTTATTACCAATTTATTGACTGCGACAAATTAGTTCATACACAAGCAGGGCAGACACTAATGAATTTACCAACTATTGAGCAACACAAGCAGGGCTCTCAAACAGCTGAGTAATCGACGAGTCTTGGAATCTTCGTACACTTGGCTGGATTATACACAAGCATGGCAAATCCAATTCAGCAAACGACGAAACTCATTGAACGTTTACAGCATTCAGAACGAAAATATTTCGAAGATAAAAATAATGACTTGAAAAAAAAAAAATGGTAAGTTGGAACTTTGTTACCCAACACAAAAATGAAAATTGCAAAAATGATTAAAATGAAAAACACAAACAACAAAAAAAATTATTCACGAAAAATATTAAAAGATTTTGACTTAGAAAATTCACAATATTAAAAGATTTTTTTTAAAAAAATTATTTTAAAAGTTTGTTTCAGGTACAAGGATTGTTACCGAGCGATGCTACCATATAGAGGATGAGGACCGGAGATGAAACAAGAAAGAAAGATTTGATTGAAGTTCCGTCCAAGAAGTGAGTGTATTTCAGAGAAGATACATAATTTAAGCAAAGTACATTTAAGTTTGATAAACGAATGTTAACGGAAATAAACGAATGAGCGGTGGAAGTGGTATATCAGTGTAGCCGCGAATAGATATAAATAAAATGTATATTATATGTGATCGTGTGTTCGTAGGAGTGAGAGGGGAGAATGATTGGTGGTCTCAACAAAAATATCGATCCATCGATGTTTTATTGTTAAAAACCGATTTTCCAGGACTTTTTTGTTTTCTAGTTTACTCGGAAACTACAGAACCAATAGGAATAAAACCCTATCAGATCTAGTCCCACGTGAGGAATATCTTCCGTTAAAATTTTAGTTCTATCGCTTTAGCAGTTTTCTCAAAACTACGAACACAAAATTTTTTCCAACAATTTATCTTTTTCAGTTTTATCAGAAACTACCAAATTAATAAGCTGTCGTGGCTCCGCCCACGAGTCCCCTGCGCACTAGTGATGCGCAGGGAACTGGCCACGACTGGAAGACACTGGGCTGAGGTGTCGCTGTTCAGTATTTGTTGTCTGAACACAGAGGCGAGAGCTAGGTGTGTGACGATGACTCATTTTTATTGTCCTTGTGACGTTAAACAAACTATTGTAAACTCCTACCACTACATGGTAGCAGAGCAATAGCGTTCCCCCTGGACCTCTGGAATTGTTAGATTTCATGTCTTTTCAAAATTATATTTCGTCTGGGAATTTCAAATCAGCAAAAAATTACGTTTTTTGGCCCAGAAAACGGTTCTACAAACTGCAAAAATAATAGCTTCCACTCAGAAATATTTTGGATAAAATATGTCTGCCATAATAGTTACGTCCTACGTAATTCGACTTATAATTTCGACCTTGTCTTGAAATAATATCGAATACATGGACTAATATTAGCCTAAAAGCGGAATAAAATTCTGAACAAAAACAGTAATATTACTGGAAAAAACATTCTCGTATCTACAATACGCAAAATGGATGTCAGGTAGCAATTCTACTCGAAAACATTCATCGTATATAATACGTTTAATGGCCGACGAAAAAATAATCAATATTATTTTTCCGCCACACCCAGCGATATATTTTGTCTTCACTATTAAATAGCGCACAAATATATTGTCCATCTTCAATCCTTTTGTCAAACAAAAAAGCATTCGAGATAACGAAAATAATTTTTTATTGTATACCTCTCTCGAATTCGTACGTTTCTAGGAAACGAGAAAAAAAAGAGGCAAAAAATCGTTCGAATTTACGAAAAAGACGTAAAAAATTACAATTGGCAGCGATGTTTCATCGGACAGGCTTCGACCAGCTGCTGATTCACATGATATATCGTGTGATTTACCCATGCCTCACGCACACAAACAATTATCCTAGCGAAATACGCTAGTACACTCACACAAACAGAGTTTGATGTAGTGAGTTGGGGATGCAGCGACGGCTTACGCATGTGCATAACAAATGGTTCAACAACACGTTCTGAATAGTATCCCTATGAAACAACCCCGAACGTCCATTCGCCTTTTATGCAATAACAACATTGTTGCGTTAATTAATTTCTAATTTATGCGTAATTACCATCTTTTTTTAATTGTTTTTCTTGTGTTGTGCGCAATCTCACTCACTCTTAATTTTGCTAATTACTATCGCAATCTCGAACGCCTCTTACATCCTCGCAAATTTGTAATTCGTCGTCTTCTGTGCCACCATATTTGCGACTCTTGTCATCCTCGAATTTGCGCCATCTTTTTTCGAATCTTTGCGATATTTTCATTCCCCTCGGGAGTGTAGTGGTAGAATTTTCAATTTTGATACCGCCACAAAGCCCAGTTATCAACAGTAAGTACTTTGAAGATTTTACGAATCCTTAAACTTACAGTTTTTCAAAGTCCCGATATGGTAGCGGCAATATTCATTTTCGTAAGCTATTCTTACGCACAAATGTCAATTTTACAAATTTCTAATCGTATAATATAGTAAATATAGTAATGTTGTGATTCCTTCCCTAAAATTCATAATTTTAGCCATTATTTAATATGTATTGGGACCCTAAGATCGCTTCACGGTCTTAGCCTAAAATAATTTTAGACATAATTAGTTATTACGAGTGCATTTTTTGCATTTTGATAATCACTTATCGCCCCAGGGTCACCCCAAAATTTTTTTTGGAAATACCAGGCAAAATAGGTAACTGTTGAAAAACACTTGCGTATATTTCATGTACAAAAAAAACGTCTTTTCGCCTACGGGTCACGCCCAATTTTTCGTTTTTTCTAAACACTTAGAAAAATTCTAGACCTACACGAAAATGTAAATAATTTACCAACCTTTATTTAACTTTTGATCATAAAAATTTATGAAATATCAAATTTGTACCAAAAATACGTCAAAATTATCCCGTAATTTGAATTACACCCCAATATTTTGTTTCTCATACACGAACACAATACGCGTAACCTTGACATTCCTCGTAACAAAAATTTTCGTGTCGATGACATCGTTTGTAAGTAGGTCACTAGTACAAATTTACAAACGATCCCCTAAGATGTTGAGGACTCGTAATAATTTTATTTTTGATTCTTTTTCTTAAGGAAAAATTTTGTAATTAATTACGCACCATTAATCGAATAAATCTAAGATTTTTTCTACACGTGTCTTCCAACATAAATAAATTAAAATTTGTTTTTGTTTTCTATTATCATAATAGCACCTTTCTCGTGTACTTGTTCACAGAGTGTAATGAGTCAAGACACGTGCCACCCGACCACCTCATGTGGTGCCGATGATATCGACAAGTTACTTGATCCGGATACATTGTTGAGGGAGGAGGAAAACAACAATCCTCAATCTTAGCCGCAACCTTAACCGCAACCGATTCCGGATCCACCCATGCCTACATGGGCAGATGAGGTTGATGCAGACAAAAGTCAGCGTCAGGCGGATGCCATCAATCCTCGTTGAACACCTGTTTGGTGGGTGGACGATAACGCAAATAAAATTCCTCCACTCACACACACGCAACGTGTGCCATCGAGGTCGAGTACAACAACGGAGAGTACGGAGGAGGGGAACCAGTTCATCGTGACAATAGAGGATTGCGAGGAGTATATGTGCTATCTCGAGGACCTCCTCAGCACACCTGTAGCCCCGGACCTTAATTACAACCACATCCTGAATGAAGATTCAGCAATTAAGGCCACAGTCAACGACCTCGAGTTCCCGCCACGCGGCCTTGAAAAGGATATTCTTCTCAACGCTCGTCACTATAGAAGAAAGCTATTGGTACTTCAGGGTCGTATCCAAACCAAGTTTGGTCACCCCAACCCTTCACAACCCATACAGCCAGTACGTCAAGGGGGTAACAAGGACGCCACTCAATGTGACAAGGAACGTCGCAAGGAGGAAGAGGAAAGACTGGCCAAAGAGGCACTTATCAGTGAACTTGTACCTCAGGTCCGGGATGTGTTAGAGAAAGTGGCCATTGATCGTAGATCATTGACCGCTTCTGAGCACCGCATTCAGGAGTTGTGGTACAAGATTGCGAACAAACTTCAGATGGATTTGGAGGAATTCATCAAGAAGTTCGTCACTGAAGGTGCCTCCCAACCCGAACAGTCTAGTTCGAAGGCAGGTGGCAGGGATGATACATCGTCTCATCCGAAAAAACTGTACGGCATTGTCACAGGTAATAATACTTCATTATTATCAAAACGTCCGTCACTCCCTACCCATTCGTTAGGTGAGGAAAGAATTGAAGGAGAACCCAGTCCCAAAAGGACTTGTTCAGAAACATCTTTAATCCCCCCTCAACCCCTTTCGACATCTAACCCCTCATTAGAAATAATGCACAGGGAACCTAATCAAAATTTATTGACATCGCCTTACTCAGCAGATTTAAATAAATCGACTGAAGTACTGATGGTAACCGATGTTATCATTGAAAAACCCAATAATCCTAATTACATTCCAAAATGTTGGGAACACGATTCGAATAATCAAATTGATATTGGATTTACGAATTTAAAACCCCCCAAATTATATTTGGAAAAATGGGATGGTGATATTCTAGGATATCCCGGCTTTATCAACAGTTTCAATAACTATGTTAATAAATGGAACGATATAGCTATACCCCAAAAAATAAATCTTCTCCATGTCACTCTACCAAAATTTTTAGTCCAAAAAATCAGCCATTTTTCTCCAGACAACATAGGATATGTACAGCGACTGAAATTTTTACACAGTCGATATAGAGACGAATCTAAGATTCGAGCTGAAATGTGGCTAAAGTTGACATCGTTTGGTAGCCAACGTCATAGATGAGGAGCAATTATTTAATATAATTGTGAAAAAATTCCCCCCTCACTCGTACCAAAATACTTTAAAAAGTGACGAGCATCATGTCAAACTCATTTTCGAAGCTGTTAGATCTTTTATCAAAATAAGAGAATTATCAGAACCCATCTGTACTTCTGTACCTACCAAGGGCAATAAAACTAACAATCAATTGAATAGAAATCAATCCCAATCGAATCGAAATTTTTCACAACCTAAAGGCAGGAAAAATTTTGCAATTCTTTCGCAAGAATCAGACCCAGCCCCTCGAGGAAAGAATAAATCCAATTCTCGTAGACAATCCAAAAGGCGTCAAACCAAAACAGAAGAAGATGACTCAAAGCCTAATTCTTCTGCCGTAGATCCTGATAGAAGTCAGTATGTCCAGATGCCTTCCTGACAGCGAGTACCAGTGACAATGGTACGACTGGCGGTGGTGCCCCCTACACCTTGCATATTTTGCAAAGGGCAGCACCACTCACACCTTTGTCGTGTGAAAAGAACGCTGGAGTCTCGACGGGCGCATTACTTTAAGCATAAGTTATGCAACTGTTGCAGATTCTCACATCCGGAAACTCCAGTGTGCCGAATAATCCCACCAGTCCATTGTAGATGGTTCCAGTGCGCCAGCACCAAACACCATTCAAACTTCTGCCCGAAGGTGGAGTACCCCATCACTCCAGGCTGTGTGGATGCATGGATAGAGTACCTTTGGGAGTGCAAGAAGTACTTGCCAAAAGGTAACTTTACTAGTAGAAATACTAATCAGGATGTAAAAATTCCTGGCTTTAATCCACATAAACCTTTACAGACGATCCCAGCTACCGTCATAGAGCCAACCGTTGAGATTCAATGCAACGAATCTAAGGATTCGAACGAAGTTTAGTCAGTTGCCGGGACTCCAGTATTAAGTGAGTGTTTTACATTTTTTAATACTAGAGATAAAGACGCTCATTTTTTGACATTTACCTCGTATGTCCTCGCTCCAAACGAACCTGACCCCGTAAAAATCAATAGTTTTTTTGATTGTGGCAGTAAACATAGCTACATGTTCTATTCCTATGCCTACGAATATCTGAAAGATAATCTTTCAGATTATGCGGATATCATAAAATTTCGTGGTTTAGCAGGACAGATGTCCAAACAAATTAGAACACAAAAAGTTAAATTTCATTTAATTAAACATGATGGAACGAAAGTTTTCATGGAAGTTAATACTGTTCCCCACATATCTGATAATCTATCAGAATTCGATTTTGAAGAATTTAAAAAATGGTATCCAAGATATGAAAATATCGATTTCTCAGGTTTGGATCGAGGACTTTCTATACAATTACTTGTTGGAAACAATTACATGTGGTCTTTTATAAAGCACATAAAGCACTTGTCCCCCACCCTGCAACTAATTGAGACTGACTTCGGAGCAATGTTAGGAGGATTCCTAGGATCTTCCACCGAATGTGACGTATTCGATCCCACTTTCTTCACATCCCCAGAAAGCATCGAAAATTTTTAGAAATTAGATGTCCTCGGGATCGAAAATAACAATTTAGATGAAGATGATGCCGAAGCGGAAGCTTTGCATTTGTTCTATAAAAATATAGAAAAAGTCAACAATCGATATCGCATACGTTGGTTATATAAATATAATCCCCCACCGTTGGTCAATAATTGTCAGTTAGCCTATAAACGTCTAGAACGTCAGTTACCTAAACTGCAAAAGGACCCAATCTTTTTTCTTAGATACGATCAGTATTTTCTTTCCTTAGTAGACTTAGAAATGATCAAACCTATCGAAAATGATAGACCAGCCAAGCTGGTGCACTACTTACCACACAAAGGTGTTTACGATCCTACAAAGAGTACCCCACTCCGAGTAGTTTTTGACGGATCAGCTAAGTCTAAGAAATCAAATTGTTCCTTGAATGATTGTATGCATAAAGGTAAAGTCATACTAGCTGATCTAGTATTAATGTTAGTCAGTTTCCGTACAGATCCTTACGCAATAATTGCTGACATAAAAAAGGCTTTCCACCAGATAGGTCTTCACCCCAAAGATAGAGACGTCACCTGTTTTCTATGGATTAAAGATCCGAATTTACCTATGAGTTCTAATAACCTTAGAACTTTTAGATTCTGTCATGTTCCTTTTGGAATCATTTCAGCTCCTTTCTTATTAGCAGCACTGCTTTTACACCACTTTTGTCAAGTAGACATGGAGTTTCATGATAAGTTCCTCGAACCTTTCTATGTCGATAATTTGATAGTATCCGTACCCACGTACGAACAAGCTATAGATCTCTATACCAAATCTAACAAATTATTCAACGACATCTCCATGGAACTGGTGCAATGGGGCACAAATTGTAAACCTTTGAGAAAAGACTTCAATTCGGAATTTTCCCTGACAGAACCACTTATCAAAGTGCTAGGCCTATATTGGTATATGGACCATGATGTATTATTCATGCCTAACCATAAACCATTTGTAAAACCTTGGACTAAGAGAACATTTCTTAGAGTACTTTCCTCCTTTTACGATCCTCTAGGCTGGTTTGCTCCAGCATTTGTTCCATCCAGAACGTTTATGAAAATCCTATGGTCCAAAGGACTAAAATGGGACCAACCTATACCAGATAATTTACAAGTCATAGCACAAGACATCCTAGATGACCTTAAAATATGTACATCTTATTGTTTGCATAGACAATTCTATGAAGGAACATACGACCCAACTGTTTGCCAACTTCATGTCTTTGCAGACGCTTCTCAAACAGCATATTCTATGACAATTTACATTCGATTCTATAACAAAAAATCAAACTGTTATGCAGTTAGATTTGTTATAGGAAAATCCCATGTAACACCCATGCGCCCGATCACAATCCCTAAATTATAGTTGATTGCTGCACTTATTGGTGCGAGAGGATTGCATGCATTTCGTAAACCACTAGGTTTGCATAATGTACCCACTTATCTTTGGTCTGATAGCAAATGCGTTATCACAAGGCTATTAGAAAGGAAAGTCCATCCTTAGTTTGTCAAAAATCGAATCGATGAAATTAAAAGTATACCTTCTGTCAAATATCGACATGTACCATCATCTGAAAATCCTGCGAATTTAGGTAGTAGAGGTTCATCGGCCAAAGACCTTAGCCAATCTAGTTGGTGGACTGGTCCACTTGGTTATGCCAAGATGAAAAATCATGGCCCCAAACCGATCTTCATATCATTGAGTCTTCCAGACACATCCGAAGAATTAGATACTCCCGTATTTTGTATTCTGAAAGATGCACTCAATGTCTCCTCTACCAATTCTGATTCTCTATTCATCGCAGATGAATATATTTTTGACAAACGCCATCCCTCCAAAATTCAACGTAAGTTGAAGTCCCCCATAAGCTTGATCCCACATTTCCACATTGACTCACAAACTGATCAATGTGAAGTTATCTTGCCACAGCATGAAGACCTTGCTACAAGATGGATCCCTGATGAACCAAGTTCATCTCAAGCCGTTAACTTGTCCACTAAACCTCCAAATCAGAAATGGGAAACACCTTTCGCAACATTCATTCATCCACCGATGAATACTCCGTTCAATATTAATATTGATAAATTCAACACTCTATCTAAAACAGTACGCACCTTCTTACAATGTTTAAGAGCCATACGGCTATTTAGTAGACGTAGAATTAGACGGACTTGGTCAATTTCTCCTTATGCTGTTATGGATTGTACTTTCCATTTCGCACTTCTTTGCTTCATACAAGCGGACCAAAGAAAACACTTTGCCAAATTGTTTGAAGTGTTGGAGAAAGATAAACCCCCTCCGTACGTTTCGTACGAAAAATATCACATTCTCATAGATCCGTCTGGGATTCTGAGAACTGTCAATTATCTTCCAGATATTGAATATGCTAAGGATATGCTATCTCCTATCTTAATGCATCCCAAGTCACAATTAACTAAGTTAATCTTGATGCATACGCATACCACCAACATACACACAGGTACAAAATTCACCATTGCTGACTTTAGAAGACACTACTTTGTTCCAAAGTCTCTTAAAGTGTTACCCCCAATTCTAAAGAAATCATGCATCCTTTGCAAGAAAGCCAAAAACCGACCTTTCAAGCTACCTACATTTTCATCCTTACCAGATTTCCGCCTTATACCGTTCGTACATCCTTTCACCTATACAGGCGTGGATATATTTGGCCCGTTCATGGTATTTGATAAATACTTGCCGAAAAAGAAATCCCAGTTGGCCACGCCAACCACTCCACCTTATAAAAAATGGGTGTTGATTTTCACTTGTTTATCTACAAGAGCTGTCCATCTAATCTCAGTATCAAATCTATCTACTGAAGACATTTGGACAGCGTTTATAACCTTTTTCGCAGATAAAGGCACCCCGAAAGTTATCTTATCCGATAATGCAGCGCAATTTCACCTTCTCTCCTTGTACTTACCCGAGTACTGGACAGCGTTCTCTGAAGAATGGAAAATACAAACTAGCTTAGATGAAAAGGCCATCAAGTGGCACTTCATCCCGGCTAAAGCCCCTTGGTATGGAGGAGTTTACGAAAGACTGATAGGTATTATAAAACAAGTATTTTATAAAACCCACGGTCACAACTCTGTCTACAAGAACACCTTCAAGGCAAGTTTGAAAGATATTCAAACGATGATAAATAGAAGACCGTTATGCCCATCTCCGGATGAGCTCGATCAGCTAACACTCACACCCGCACATTTCATGCGAGCAAACTTAGGTTACCTAAGCAATCCGATTGACCAATCAAACCAAGATCCTACTCCCACAGCAAAACAGTTGATAGACTCTTGGAAACTTGACCAAGACTATCTTCAGAAAATGTGGCTAGTATGGAAGAGGGAATACCTCCTCTATCTGAGAGATAGACCACCCTCTGCGCTCTCTAACCCAGGCCGCACGGTACCGTTTTTACCTAAGGTAAACAACATCGTTCACGTTTTGGACGATACATCCAAACCCGGTGTCTATAAGCTTGCGAAAATCACTGATTTAGAGAAATCTTGTGACGGCCAGATCCGTCACGCTCACATAGAATTCTCCAGCAAGAAAACTTCCACAAGACCTATTAAGTTCTTGGCTCCTTTGGAGTTGGACAACAGAAATGTTGATAAGTAGATACTGTGTATCGACTACCACCGATACTTTGTATTGATTACCTCCAACTGAATCCCTGATACGACATGAGTCGACTATGACAGACCATTACTGACTTTGGGGTACGCCATAATTGGAAATTATGCTCCTAAAAACGGCATAACTACAATTTTTTGGCACCCACTATTACTGTCTAGTGCTTAGTAAAAGTCCACGGGTAATAGGTGTCAGAGCGCGCTACCAGCATCTTTGATGTTTAACCAACTCGCTAATTCCTACTATTCCTTTACAGAAACTTTGATCTTTGACCACTAACTTCGTCCTTATCCTTATTCGTCTCTAATGTCCAGTTCGAAAGTAACGTCTTTTACCATGGTTCCTGTCGATCGTCAAACGTTACTTCGTAACGAACATAGTTTAGTTTTATTTTAAGTTTGTTTTTATTTTTTTTGTCTTGTCTTTCTTTATTTGACGATCCCTACCACATGTACTGTGATTTCTATTATTTTAAATAAAGTTGTTTTCATTTTTGTACATGTGTGTCTAATCTTTTCTAGATTTCAGGAGATCCAGCAGAGGTGGCCTCTGAAGGCCACCCAGGCACACCGCCCCCAGTGTCGTGGCTCCGCCCACAAGTCCCCTGCGCACTAGCGATGCGCAGGGAACTGGCCACAACTGGAAGATACTGGGCTGAGGTGTCGCTGTTCAGTAGTTGTTGTCTGAACACAGAGGCGAGAGCTAGGTGTGTGACGACGACTCATTTTTATTGTCCTTGTGACGTTAAACAAACTATTGTAAACTCCTACCACTACATAAGCATCAAACTTCTATCAGATCTGCATCTACATAAGAATAATCTGTCGAAAAAGTTTCAACCACTTTCCCAAAAATTGTTTTTGAAGAACTACCGAACCAATAAGAACTAAACTTCTTTCAAACCCGAACTAAACTTCTCTCAAACCCGCTCTCATATTATAACTATCTTTCGTAAAAATTTCAGCTCTTCCTCTTTTTTAGTTTTCTCAAATCTGTGAACACAAAATTTTTTCCGGCAATTTTTCTTCTCCAGTTTTCTTGGAAACTACGGAACCAATAGCTATCAAACTTCAATCAGACTTGCACCAACATAAGAAAATCTATCGTGAACATTTCAGCCTGATTCCTTCCATCATTTTTCAAAATCCTGGAAAAATGACTTTTCTAAGAAATTTTTGTTTTCCAGTTTTCTCAGAAACTAACCAACCGATAGGCACCAAACTTCTTTCAGAATTGTTCGAATATAAAAACTATTTCTAGTTAAAATTTCAGCCTTATCCATCTTGTACTTTTCTCGAAACCTGAACATAAAATTCTGGGTGATACATATACAATATATATGTATATATACATGAAAATAAATTAGGTCAAAATGAGAAAATAGTACCAATCACTTTCTTTTTTCATGAAACAGATAATTGTCATCATCCTAACGCTTTTGTGAGGTTAATTTTAATACCTCGTTCGCAAGCAAACTGGGTAAAATCAACAACAACAAAAACAATCAGAAAAAGCAAACTTTTGAAACGCCGTAGAATGTGAAACACGTTTCCCCTTCAAGTTTTGCGTTCTTTTTCGATTACATTAAAACGTTTTATCGAGGAGTGAAAAGTTCGTAAATCTGCCAATATGTATAAATATTATCAAAAGTGAAGTAAGTGGGTGCACTTCGCTTCTACAGTATATTCTGTATAAATAGTTAACTAAATTCACCTCTTCTTAGGTAATTCGGCTTACAATGAAGCACGAAAAAACAGAACACTACAGAAGAGTATATTAGAAAATTATCGGAATATTAGACGATTATGCCATCACTGAGCACTATCAAGATCATGACATACGGTCAGATAAAATAAAATTATAGCTTTTCAAGTAATTTTCGCTTCGTGATGAGAAAAAGCAAGATCAAAACCATGACTAGTCTTGATCTTGATCTTGCATCAATAATCTTTGTCTTAGCCTTCGTGCTGTTCTGGCACAATCGGATCTTGGTCTCAGTCCTAAATAAATAACCAATGTATTTATCATCAAATATAATTGTTTTTTGATTTTAAAAATTCTGTTATTTTCTAGTCTTGGTCAAGATTTTTACTAAAAATGTGGGGCAAATTAAACGTGATACCATTTATGTTTTTCAAAATATGAAAGAAAAAATAATGTACGAATACAATAAAAGAAAGTCGCCCAGTTTTGGTATATTTATTCATAATTTTTGCAGCATTCCCAACATTTCAATTTTGAAAAAAAAATTTCTCCTCTTTCACTTCATGATTCTCCGGCCAATATTTAAGCCAGAAAGCTGAAGTTAGTACACTTGAAAAGAAAAGAAAATTTTCAAGAATACAAAACCAAAAATAATTTTTTTACTTTCATTACATTTTTTAAAATATACTAACAAAAAATCACAAATTAATTAGTAATTTTCTCTTTTTCAAATTGTTATTTATTTCAAAAACTAATGATGGTAGAAGAAAATTTCCAAGGACAAATCGCTCAATTTTTTAATAACAAATTCATTTCCATCATAAATTTTCTCCTAAAGAAAATCAATTACGAGATAATGGCTAATGAAAATATAAGAATAAAACCCTTTACAGTGTAATTGCTGTGTTGCACCATGATATGTTTAGTAAGGCAAACAAACCACTCATTGTTGTCTGGATAACTATATCCCAATGGGTAAGGAACTGTGCTACCAAAACCAAGGTTTCCCTGTGGGAGGCAAGTTCAAATACCAACAAATACATGTTTTTGGAATTTTTTTTCTCACATTTTTCTATACTATTTATGTAAAACAAACAAAGCACAAACTTAAATAAAGAATGAAACATTTGTGTAGGTTGCTGGCATGGGGAATCAAACCAAGAACCTACATCTTGAAAATAGCGGCGAAACTAACAAATAGCTGGCATTTACATTCACGCTGTGGCCGATGTTGCAGCATGACAGCACACAGAGGCCGGAGTTAGGCTGCTGCTATGTAAGGAAACCAACAAACCCGCAATGCAGGCTTGCACCATTATGGCTCAATACCTCTGCAGAGGAGGTGCATGAACAAATGAGAGGTGCGCTTCACATCACATTAGGGCCACCATTTCTGTAGGTTGCCAACATGGGCAATTGAACCGGCAACGTAGAGGTTGAAAATATCGATGACACTACCACACAGCTACGATGCCCTTGATAGCCGATGAAGGTGCCGGTGTCTTTCACATCCCCAGAATTTTCAATGAGAAAATTAAATTCAAAAAATGCTCATAGAATAAACATTTCTTGCAAGTAGCTTTCGGTCTATTAAAAAAAAAAGCATGCGAGGGTCCCCCCTCACATATTTAATGTGTAAACATTCAGCTGAAACACAATAAATATGTATCTAGTTCGTATGTGTGCGTGCATGTAACGTGCCGCTAGCTTGCCACGGATGTCTGCTTGTGAGTGTGTGTATGTGTGTTATGTGACAAACAGAATTTGAAACTGGACAGTGCGCCATGCAGTTTTTTTATGCAATCTCAACTTTTTTGTATCTAATATTTTTTTACACCCAGGAGGAAGCGGACTAGAGAGCAAGAATGTTTACACATTAAAAAAAAAAATAGGAGAGTTTTTCTGGGGCTATACCATGAAGGATTGATGTGTTAACATAATAGTGGGGTTGTTGCGCATACACACAATCACACACTTACACTTCATTTAATAAACACAAATGAGAGTTACAGTTGTAAGAGTTACAGTTGCATGAATCTGACAATTGTAATTCTCATTTATCCCCTACTGTAGACAAAGTATTAAGATGTATACACATCAAAAATAATAAGTATAATCACTAATTATTAGTTTTAGTCTACACCTCTCAAATTTTAGTAAAGTAACTCATCTAATACGCAGCAGAAGCCCTGAGAGGAGGGATAAATATGATGAAGAATGTGCATTATCATCTGTTCCAAATAAGAAGGTAATTTTTTTCAAAGGTGCAAAGAGGCAACTTCAAAGAAACATTACTGAAGTTAAATTAATAATATTGCTATGCAAAATGAAGATTTTATATGAACAAGCATACTTTGTTTGGCATCCATCGTGCATCCTAACTTTTAACATTGGAAATGTTCAACCTGAAGTATATAGTAAAAACATGACATTATGTGCAACAAAAAGTGAAAAATGTAAACAAAACCAAAAGACTATGATTGTTTTGTTAGTGTTCGTGTGCACTTAACTGTATTCATGATTCAACATACGCACACTAACACAAACCCAAATTTGTTGTTTCACTTTCCTGGACTCAATGAATTTAGCAGTGTTATGCTAATATAAAAACTCTAACGCAGCAGCAACGCTGTCAGAAAAAATGGGTTTTCAAAAATTATACAATTAGTTAGTCACTAAAAAGTTACTGATATATTATAATAAATATTTGTTCAGAATTATGTTCCTTGGCTTAGTACTAATATTCGTTACAAATTTTGTGACTATCTGATAAAAATTGCGACCTGTACCGGGGTAACAAGAAATTGGCTTATATATACGAATCTGAGTTATTAATGCCAGAATTTTTTTGAGTTATGAAACGAAAAACGTACCTACCCCACACCCAGATCGTTCCATGTCACAAAGATTAATAAGTAGACTTTCAATAGAAAACCTATTAAAAAATTAAATGTGTACGTTTATTAAAAAAATGAAAATTAAATACAAACATAATTTCCAGTGTATCCTCGACTGTGCAAGAAATGCAAATTATGTAAATTTTTCCTTTCCTCCTATTACTTAAGATGCCCTTAAACTCGGTATATTACTGGTAGAAAATTACCTTCTTATTTGGAATGAACTAAAGATTAATTACATGAGGTTCTTTATTGAAATGATTCTGACCCAAAATGGCTGTAACTGTCCACTGCTCCTCACTACCTCAAATGTATTATTAATTTAAAAATACACTTTTTTGAGTATATGGTAACGTTTGGACCTATTTTCTATATAAGTGCGAGCAAAGCCACAGGTTAAAGCTAGTCTATATTAATAAAACTCGAAGTAACCATGTTTGTTCGTTCATAACTTCAAAACTGTATAACAGATGCGTAGAAAATTTTTAGAACTTAATTTGTGTTATTACGAGAAATATTTGAAAATATCGTCGAAGTCCATAACCTTTCTTAAAGAAAAGTTAAAATTTTAAATGAAATTCATAATTTACAAATTACACCGACTTACTCATGGTTATGGCGGAATAAAAACTAATGAAGGAATAAAAGAGAATGAAAAAGAAAACTGATTTCTCACTGGCTTTTCCTGCATATACAGTACATATTTATATATAATATATATATTTTTTTTTTTTCAAAGTAACCTCTTTTATTAAGGTCGTTACAAATGATTCTCCGTTTTGTGGTTTGCCACATTTCGCGATTTTGAGGGAAACGGGTAAAACGTAAAATTGAGACAAAATGACAAAACACGAATTGCAAATCGCGACGGCGTAGGGCAACATCTAGTAATGTAAGTATTGAAAATTATTTTCCAGTAAGCAAACTATCTAGCAACAAGTGCAAAAGTTTTGCAGTCGGTTTACATTTTTGCAAGTTACGTGTTTGGTCTTGGTCTTTCCCACTACGTGAGACCAAGACCAAGACCAGTTTTTCTCATCGCTATTTTCTGCAATCCATGAAAAGGAAAAATATTATATTAAAAGCTGCATTTTGTTACACTCAAAGAAATAATCAGAACGTCACAATTTCATTCACGAGATATAAAATAAGGTGCCAAAATTTTCGGTTCAAAAATTTACAGCACATTTTCGACATAATTCCATAATTTTATAAATCAATCTACCTATTCCAGCGTTCTTATAATGAACAGTGAAACCATTTACGGCTTTTTTCAGATGAAAAGAGCCAAACTTACTACATCCTACACTTACTGGGTAACAGAAAATAAATGAAAATAATCAGAGAAAATGCACGTTATAAAGAAAGCTAAATAACAGCTGACGAAAGAAACCAGAAATCCAATTTCTGTGCAAACTAGATATAGAGGAATCTCCTCACAATACTGACTCGAATATATGTTCCAAACAAAGGTCGAACAAAATCTTATCAATTTGAATGGAGTGTACGTAATACGATCATTTGTATGAAAAAGCGTCATCGTTGGTTCGTTGGAGTATTGTCCTACGTCACACATTATTTCGCAAAAAGAAAATACAGTAAAAACAACGGATAGAAGGTAAAGGAATAGCAGAAAAAATAGCAGCGATCGCGTTCAGCACATTTGGACAAAATACTTACTCAAACGGTTCATCCTTTTTTGTCCGTCTCCTTTCCTAAGATTTCTCTCATTTCCATTATTTCTGTGACAGTTTTATACATTTTTATGTAAACGAAAATGGCGCGCGACCGAGCTCAAGGTAATGAACGTTTATCGCCGAAGGATACCCATTATCCGGCGAAATAGGTTATACAAGTGGATGTCATGTTCGTATTAGATTGCATAAAATGGGGGCAATTCGACCCTATTATGGGGCGACATTTTGCGTATCGTTTTTAAGAGTGTGGGAGACAATCCGCCGCCGCTGCTTCTTCCGCATTTTCTTCAGTCCCTCCTTCGGGTTCGGCCTCAGCTCCACGGTGTCTTCTCCACAGTCGATATTAAATTGAATGGAAAACGGCTCTTTAGTCGCATCTAACGGGTTTAAACGCATTACGTGGACCGTTAAATCTCTAGTCGGAATTAGATTTTCCTCCCGGTTTCACCTTATCCGCGGATACACTTCTTCTCGACCTTCCAATCAACATTGCGGATATGGGGTGGTGGACTGGTGGTGGCGACGACAGGGGTGGCCGGAGGGATAGGATGATTGCCAGTAAGGTGCTCAGGGTCGTATCCACTTTTTTAGAGTTGGCGCCTTTTTCTCGCAGAGCGACCGTCACCTCTACTGAGGAAAAGTTTTCGCTCGTATTATTGTAACGTAGGCGAAGATATCTACCTTAAAAAGTATGGCTAACGAGACCTTTTTGTCGTTGGAAACGTTGAACAGTCACTTCAGCAAACAATTATACCTACCCTTTTATAGAGAATTTTTGCTATCGGAGATCGGAGGCGAATAAGTACGACGGGTACACCACAACGAGCAAATGGCAATTAATTTAAACTTGTTGCGGATTAGGCACGAATAGGTATACGCTATTACTAGAGCATTTGTTCGTCGAGAACCAATCCTTTGTGTTCAAATGTCACGCTTCACATATTAATGTTAGTATGTTGGTTTTGGAACGTTTGAAAGTTGGCTATGAGGCGGATATAGGTATCACCGACAATTTCATCCGTAAAAGATCTGTATAGCGACTAATATCGATTTCATATTCCATAGGAGGCATAAGTCAAGAAAAAAATTTTTTTTCGAAAATTATAAAATTAGGTAGTCACTGAAAACTTATTAATAGATCATAATGATTATTTGTTTCAAATTTCGTAGCTATTGGTCGAAAATTAAAAATTTTATAGCCAAAATAAAAACAAAAATAGCCATACCGGAAGTACCTTACCGCCGATTCGCAACAAAATCGGTAGCTCATGTCCCTCGCTTAATACTAACTTCCAAATTTTATGACTATCGAATGGAAATTACAACCTGTACTGTGGTAACAAGAAATTGGCTTTAATATGATTATAGGTATATAATAAAAAAATAAACGTACAAGCCGTCAACTTGTTCGTTAAAATTATTTCACAAAATTATTTCCCGATATTATTTCGCCAATTATTCTTTCATATTCGATGCGCATGCGCCGCTACCCACACAGTAACAAACAGATATGAAAAAAAAATCTTTGTTGATTTCTCCAAACAAACAAATTGTACAGTGTTACCTACAGATATGTCAGAAAAAATCCGGGGGGGTGACACAAGCCAAAGTGATGTGGAGCGGCGCTTCAGGGCTTCTACATAATATGTATATATTAATTTGAGTTATTACTTCTAAAATCTTCCTTGAGTTATGAAACAAAAAACGTACTCATCCCCCCCATAGATAGTTCCATGACACCAAGATTAATAAGTATATTTTCAATAGAAAACCTACTTAAATAGAAGACCAGGAAACAAGCGTAATAAGTAGATTTTCTAAAGAAAACCTACTTAGAAATAATAAATCTATTGCTGAGATGCACAATGAGTAGGTACCCAACCTGAACTCTAATCTAACTGTATGGAATTTTCTGATTCACTTTGTTAAAAACTCTAGTTTTTCAATTATTGACTTCCTACGGAGCGACGATCAAATTCTAACTAAAATCCTGTCATCGACATTCAATGTTTCGAAATGCAATAAAAAATTCAAATATTTTTCTCGCTTATTCACTTAGCTCAAACATAAAAAATTCTAGCGCAGCAAGCTTCGCTAGAAAAATTACAGGTTTTCAAGAAAAAATAATTATGAATTTTGATGGTCACATTAATGGTCTTTAAGTTCATATGCGTAAACGGTATGTTATGATTGTATGAAATTTGTTAGCTGCTGACAAAATATTCGACAATGTGAAATTTAAAAGCATTATTTTTGGAAAAAATGAAAAATTAATTAAGATGATAAAGTATCTATGACAAATAATCACATAATTTAAAATAAAATAAAAGAAATACAATAAGGTGATTTTATAAAAAAAAAAAGAAAAGTTAACATGAATATGTGGATAATTTTTGTAAAAAGGAAAGTTCGCGCAAATTAAAAGAAAAAAAAAATTACTGGGAATACCGGTCGATCCGCACGAAAATTGGTAGCATGCTATAATGAATTCTAATAAATGTTTGCTTTAAATTTCGTACATATTGTTCCAAAATTCCGCATTTTATGACCAATATAGAAACAAAAATAGCGGCACCGAAAGTACCATGCGGCCAATCCGCGTAAAAGTTGGTGACTTACTAGAATTAAATATAATAAATAATCATTCCGAATTTTGTGGTTATTGGTGCGAAATTGAGCATTTTATACCCAAAATAAAAACAAAAATGGTGGTACCGAAAGAACCGTCCAGCCGATTCGCACCAAAATTAATGGGTCTGGTCCTTGGCTCAGTAAAAATGTTCGCACCAAATTTCGTGATTATCGGACAAAAATTAGGACATGTATCGCGGGAACAAGAAAACAGAATATGTATACATATACCTATATGAATTTGAGTAATTGGTGCCAAAATTTTTCTGAAGTCGTGAAACGAAAAACGTACCCTACCCCACCCCTGCGTGTTAATACCGCCACCAAGCGTAATAAGTAGATTTTTTTAAGAACATCTACTAAAAAATCTGAAAAAAATAAATTATAGGTGAGGTGATCGTATAGGTACAGAAATTTTGTTATTTAACTGAAAAGTTCCTAATTGCCTATAGTACAAGAGAAAGCTGATATTTGCTCGATAGTTGCACACGGTGTTTTGCATCAATTACACCTTGTTGCAGTCGCAAGTGGATTGTGCAGTCAATCACATTTTCAGCCGAAAGTTTGAAAATTTTCATCAAAACTTTCATGGTAATGATAGGAGAGATCATTTTCGTGTCTTTTTTGAACGGATAAGTCTATCTATCAGTGGGAATTTTCAGTCGAAACATTACGTTGTCTTCACTGTGATTCAACAATGGTGTCATACTAATGAACTTTGCTGCCATCGAAATTAATCTTTCGGCAATGATGACCATAAGTTAAAATCATGTTAAATTGATGCATAACTCAATAGAATTATTGTACACTGTAACCACCGACTACTATATAAACTTCACACAAAGTTGAAAGTTCTGTGAAAGTTTTTTTTTTTTTCTTTTAAATAGGCTTTGGCTACTTGGCCATTTTACCCAGCCCAGCGTTTAGCGGGCATAATTATATCTATGTCGGGTATGGGGAAACATACGGTGACCAACAGTCTACCAGTATGAATTTCACCGAATTGAATACACTGCCATTTTGAGTCAGGAATGTGGCGGCAGCCAGTCACGAACTTACAACCTTTCGATTGAAAAGCTGAGCAAGTAACCACTGCGCAAAACAGACCACGAAGTTATTTATCAGACAATAATGACAGTTAATTTTCCAATCACACGTGGGAGCAACAACTGAACTAAACTGAATAACATCACCATTATCAACTCTGCAACCTTCCGATTTCTGATGCAAGGCCACGCAGACCACTTTGCAACAGTAAATATCTCCTCCAAATGCATCTGGTTAAAAGTAATTCGGCCATTGCATTTTTCTCACCTCATTTTCGGCATAGTTAATCCTTGGAAAGTAAACGCTTAGCCACTTGACGTCGTTACAATGAAGAAAAAACAATTTTTTTTTTTCATCTCAATTAGTAAGTACATAAATTTAAACTCTATGCTTAGGCTGATAGAGCAAACAACGAAAATTGCTCATGCGGCAAATATTATTCCTGAGTAAGATGCGGCATGGGATTCTTTTTTCTATATTTCCTTTTTTTTTCCTTCGCTTTTAAACTTTTTTTTAGTTTTTCGTTTTTTTTCCTTTTAAACTTGCTTTAAAAAAGTTGAATAAAAATCGTTTCACGATTTTCACTTGATTGAATTTCATTTGTATTTTCAACAACTACGATTTCAAAATTAGAAAATTTGTTTATTTTCTTACGAGACGTTTTCAAAGTTCAAGTATTCCCCCTGCATAGACGGTTCGCACAACATGGAAAAACTTGAAATTTTCGTTGGATGCGTTGCGACAAAATGCAATGCAATGATAATGTGATTCACTCATCCACTTTAAATTTTAATATCCGTCGAATAAAATTTTCTTCCTCCGTCGCCCGAAGGAATCTGTTATTTTTTTAGCTTTTTATTTCCTCGCTCTTTTCTTCTGGTGAGATAAAATCCTGATCAACCTGAAAATACCGAGTATTTGAAGGGGACGATGAAGAGAAAAAAGAAAAAAATTACAACGCATCAACACGAGGTCACGAAAATAATTTTCTTAATGACAAATTTTTGCTATCCGTTCCGCGAATTTATTCGTAAGTTAATACGTTTTTTTTTTGTTTTTTTTTCCTAGATGAAGTCGGAAAAGAACAGGAAATTTTCACTCGAGGAAAATCTTTTCAAAAAGAGAAAATCGAAAAGAAAAAAAAGGGGTACGAAGACAATGACGCTAAAGAGAACAAATTTGAAAGTTCACATCAAATAGAATATTATTATGTTTTTTTTTGCAAATTAAGTATCTGGAGAAATACGTAAAAACAAGCAAAAACGTGCCCACACAAACAAAAAGCTTGTAAAAGAAAAATGTCATTAGCCCTTTTTTTTCTTTTTTTTTCTTACTGTTAAGAAAAACAAGAAAAAGAAAAATTTGAAAAGCTAGGTAATTTCCTATCTCTTTTTAGGCCTTTTCTGAACATAGCACTGGTTCCATTCCATTA
The DNA here is from genome assembly GCA_011428145.1 of Ericerus pela. NCBI lineage: Eukaryota > Metazoa > Arthropoda > Insecta > Hemiptera > Coccidae > Ericerus > Ericerus pela. Next base: position 291,328 of record WOFM01000336.1, read on the forward strand.
TTATTACCATCATTCTTTACTTTGGTACATTTTCCCTTATAGACTTTCTTCGGAGATTCCTTTCACTATGATCAGTTATGTTTCTTCACGCAAAAAATATTTCTTGATTTTTTTTATTTTATTTTTTCACTCTGCGTAAGGCAAAAATTGGGAATATCTGCGATGGAGGAAAAGTGTTTTAGGAAAAATTGTAAGCTATAGAAGAGTAGGGAAAACTTTTCTAAAGTTCCAATATTTCGTCGAATACTTACGTATTTTTTCATTAGACTGATCGGAATGACCGTAAGATATTGTTTTTCATTGATGAACAAAAACGAAACGGCAACGAAAAGACTTTTTCGCAACACCCTTTCCAAAAGTACGTTTTTTTATGAGCCTTGATAGAACAAAAAATAGCGAATTTCGATGCGAAGTCAAAAAATTATCTTCTGCTATTGATGGTAAATGCTCGAGCAATTATTATTAATGAGCAAATGCTGCGTATGCTAAGGCATTTTCTTCGCACGTGCTCGCTTTAAATGCTCAAGAATTTAATATTGGCTCAAGCATGCTCAGCATGCTAGAGCATTTTTAATATTTCCTCTTAGCAAGTTGAAATAATTATATGCTTACTCAGCCTAGATGTTGCGTGAGTTGTTAAGTGAAGATAAAATTTAGACTCTTTGGATGTTCACTGAATAATGTACCCGTATGAGAACTAAATTCAGTATGGAAATCAGCCATGTGAGCGTGCCAGATTTCACACAATGATTTAATCTTATAATAAATGTTTAATTTGAAAATTGATTTTTTGTAAACTTATTAATTTATGTAGGTCAGAAACAAAAATCATTTAAAATGCTCATAAATTCTCGAGCATTTGTTCATTTCTGAGCATATGCTATTAAATTTCAAGCATTTATTTTTCAAGCATTTGCTCAGCAAATTCTCAAATGCTTAAGCATTTTAAAAAAAATCAAATGCTAGTTACTATCATTATCTTCAACACATGCGCACTTGCAAATTGAACTTCTCGCACATTTCGATGAATTTCTTGCATGGGTTGATTAATTTTTGCATGAGTTGGCTACATTTTCAATTTTCATTATTTCTCCCTAGGAACTATATACCATATTTTTAACGCATTTTCTTCGAATAAATGAGAAAATAAAAAGCCAATGACTTAAAGACAAAAATGAATGGAAAAAGGTGACATGTTGAAAATTTTCAATAAATTGACAAAAATTTTTAAATAAAAGTAATTTCATAAGTATTTTCAAATTTGATTGAAGAAAATAAACCTAAAAGATTAAAAAATTTTTTCCTGTGGGTAGTTTTGGAAAGTGTAAAGTAATTTTTTAGTTTGAAAATAATAGAATTATTATTTAATATATAAATCTGAAAAAAAAAAAAAAAAAATTCATCGCAATTTTTGGTGGGACAGGGGGTGGATGTTGCAAAAAATAGTGTGTGACGCATGTGCAAAGTAGGTAATTGATATCAGCTGAAAAGGAAAGACAATATTTACGTTTGCTTCCTGTTAAGTGCTTTCTCATTCATTACTTCGTAATTATGCTACTTATTTTGTATTATACCTACGCCAATAGAGACACAAGACGGTATATTAAAAATTCATTTCTTTTACCACTCATGACTTCACACAGATAAACTTTAATAAAATAAAAATAAAAACGTACCAAATAAGACGATTCGATGGGATGTATCAGCAAAAAGAGAATCCATGAAAGTTACCATTGTCAGGTTAATGCTAATTTGTAAAAAATTCAATTGGTTGGTTTTGGTCAATAATTTAAGATACAAGTAGATAGTACTTAAAGTAAGTTGGAAAAAAACAATATTTCACTCATTTCTAATTGCGTAAATTAATGTTTGCTCCAATCTAACAATGATAACTCCAGTTTTTTATCTATTTCACAAGTTCACAACAAAGTTATTAATGAGACGTTTTAATTTATCTACTCTAGTCGAGTACATTCTTATTGAAAAAGCTACATTAAAATTGTTTAATTTTATATCTCCAATGTCAAAATTTCGTGTTTTTTTTTTTATTCCTTTTTAAATTGATTGCCTTTTAACATAATTATTTTGTAGCAACTTTCTGCCATTTACAGCATTTAATTAGTCAACATTTATTCAGTAAATGTGAAGATGTAAGTACTTAATTCAAATTTTTCATTTTCGTTCAATAACTCATTAATTTTATTTAAAGGGAACGGTTTTCTGAGCTAGTGAAAAATTTCCAGATATCTTTCTCATTACTTAACGATGATAAATTAGAGACAACAAAGTTCGTTGAATTTTAGTGGTCGCATTGTTGTTTTGAATTATGAAGTAAAGATACCAATTACTTTCCGTAAATTTTTCTCCTCTTTCTCAAAATGAAACCGTTTGTTCTAAATAAATAATTCCTTTCACACAAAGACTGCACCGCAACTGCAATTTACTCTAGTTTTAATGTTTTTTTTTTTTTTTTTTAATTATTAATTTATTTTTTATGGTTCTTTAACGCGTTTGTCTTTTTTTTCAATTAAATACGTTCTCTTTTTTCACTCTTCTGAACACATCTCTTGACTTTCTAGCCCCAGCAATAAAATAAAATCATTCGTTTTGTCTTAAGTTATGGAAAATAATTTTCAACATTTTTACACACTTTTTTTTCCAAAATATGTATCCGAATTTCCAAACAGATTGAGCTAATCGTATGGCCATTGAGGAAGTGAACGTGTCTGAATTATTTATTATTATTATGCAAGTCCTTTCAAAGACGAATAGCCTAACTGAAAAAACAGAAATAAAGTGTCTCGTTCTCCTGAAACAAAAGCCTTAAAATCTAATTTAGCCCGTCGAAGGGAAAAAAACAAAGAAAACCGAGGAAAGAATTCTTTTCTTTTCGCAGTTATTCTTTATTCTTCTACCCCCAATTAAATGAAATGCGGTTTCCTTGCGAAAGAAACGATTCTAATTTTGAAGGAAAACAACCCAAAATAATTTTCTCATCGTTTATACAGTAGGCACCAATTTCAGAAACCATAAGTTGGTGCAAGTGTCAAAGCTATTAATTAAATTTTAAATTTCGAAAATTCGTTTCTATTCGTAGGCATGTTTATTTCATAATTATTCGAAAATTTTTGAGAATAAGTTTGTAGTTTTTTAGAGTCACTTGACGACTCACTCGAAATCGAATAATCTTCAACTTTAGGATAATACAAGTGAAATTTCCAATTTTATCGACACAAAAAATGTTCACAATACACTTTTTCAACACGAGACAAGAAAATTTAGGACTGAAAAAACCCAGTTTCGTTACAATCAATTCGGCATATTTTACAAATGGTGCATGATATAATTAAAATTACGAGAGCTTTGGGATAGCCAAGCTAACTTTGAGAAATAAAGAATTTCATTTCAAACTTCAAGGTTATAAAATATACTTAACTTACGATACTTTTCAGAAGGTTGAAAGCACTATCTATTTGCAAAATTCAATAAAAACCTGCGAAAGTACTCTGCCAATTTTTAACATTATAAGGAGCTGTAGAATGATGTTATTTTTCGACAAACAATAAACTACTCATAACACGTAAGAAACGCATTCCGTGATTTCTTCTGTACCTACCTACCACGAGTCCGGCAATACGCCATTTTGTATCATTTGTTAATATTTATGTTAAATTTGACAAATTACTTTAGATGCTTTCATTAATTTTACACTATTTCCTAACAGACTAAAGGGCCAAAGGAACAAATTTCTTATCATACATAATTTTATAGGAACAGCCTATACAATCAAAGTTACAGAATAAAATTTTAAGAGAACCATTATTTGTAGAAAAATGAAATTTTGCTGAAACATTAATATATATATGGTGAAGAGTCTGTGAAAATTTCACTGAAATCGTACCGTTAGTTCTTGAGATGGAGCTGAAATTCTGAAAAGGTCATGTGATTCAAAGTGTGGGTACAAAATGTCGTATTGCCGTACTTGTATCTATAGGGCTCTATCCTACCTCTTAATTGAAACGTTGATGTTAATATTTGTAAATAGAACAATTCGTTACCTCAAAATCTATGGCATTGAAACATAAACAGCATAAAGATTTTTTTCCTATTCATGACAACAGTAAATTTTTTTTTGCGATAATTTTTTTCAACATTTTTTTTTTTCTACGTTGTAACGATGTGGATAAGTTTATTTACTGCACAAAAAATATAGACATTTTAAAAATACATACTAAAATGATTCCATGGAAAAAATAAGTTAGTATAAAAACGAGTTTTAAAAAAATACGATTTTATAATTTGAAAAAGAAAATAACAGCGAAAGATAAAATAAAATTTCTTACTTTTTTTTCCGAGACAGAAACAAACAAAAATTGAAAAAACAACTGATAAAAACGGATATAAGTGTATGGGTGCATGTGTCACAACACGTGAAAGCAGTGCTGAAGTTGGTCATCGGGTGTACTTCAACAAATTGAGTGAGTAGAATAAAAGCGTATAATTAATACAAATTCTCTGTACTGAACTTGTACGTTAGGAAAAGCGGAGAATATACCGAAATACTTTTCGACTCCATAAGCCGACCTAAGATAATATTTGAGACAGGTTACGCTTCAAAATTAAACATAGGCAATGTATTTTGACTTCTGTATTATCATCTTCACCGTTTAAGTGAAATTCTTCAATAATTGAAAAATTCATATTTGTACTCTTAAAACTTGAGCATAAATTAATCTTAATTCAAAAATACCAAAGTTTAACTCATCGAGACAGGCGGAAGTTCCTATTAACATGGGCTTAAATTAATAGTTTTAGAGATACAAGGCTCTCAAATTTTCAAAATTTCATAATTAAATCAAATGGGGAATTTCTAAAAATTCTTCAAATTTGATTTTCGATGAGCGCATTTTATTATACTCATTGAGTACATTAAAACACATTCTTTTGACTAGGCCCCTATCTTTAATAATTACAAAGTTAAGATTAGTTGAAATCGGAAGAAATTTTTTGAAATTTTTTAAATTCTGAAGAAAAAAAAATGTTAAGTTGCCTGGATTTGAACCGCAACCTTTGTACGATGTGTACTATCATTTTTTGTAAATTTTGCCTTCAAATGAATGAATATGCAACCTATTCAACACACACATACAAAAGCGTATATATATAAGATCTGAAAGATCTTATAAGAACGAAGTCGGGAACGAGTCGAAAGAATGCTTTATTTTAATCAAAGAATTCAAAACGAAGATCGTTTCCGAAGTAAAGCTAGTATAGCGGAATTATAAGCGAGAAAGTAATGAACACGGCAAAAGCGTGTATGCACGAAGCAAGCTGAAAATGGGGAAACCAAAATCAGCATACGTAGGTTCGAACAGAGAGTGAATAAACAGTTACACAAAAACAAAGTCGGTATATCGGAGATACAGGAACAAACGTGAAAGATAAGAAAGCGAGTAAATGGAAAGAGAGGAAACAAGAAGGAACACGGAGACGACTATGTGACTGGTGATTCTTACATCCACCCTCCCCAGACATTTAAGAGCGGAGGAAAACAAAAGGGAATCACCAATTACATTTGGTGTCGAGCAAAAGTTTGCTCGCGTGATATATTCTATTACAAAGAGGTCCACGACCCATATTCACAGAAAATACGTCGTTCGATAAGCGCTTCTCAATACGGAACGGACCTATGCGTATACAATCTAATTTTTCATGATTTAACTTACTACCGTTGTCGACGTAAACAGTATCGCCTACGTCAAATTTTATCGAAGACTTATTTTTATCGTATAACCTTTTACTATACTCGTGATACCGAATCGAATTACTTAAAGTGATTTCGCAATCAGCCACGAGGTTGGGAGGAGCGGATAGAGCGACGGGAACAATTTCATCTAAGTGACCGTTCAGAAGATAAGTAGGAGCGAATTTCGTAACACTGTGGGGGGTGTCGTCGTACTGCTGTACGCATTTTGCGGCAAGAGCAGCCCAAGATCGACCCCAAGGAAAAGTAGGATCATGTTCTGCGCATCGAATATGGTTAATGATGGTCTGATTGAGTCGTTCATTCAGGCCATTAGAAGACGCGCTGTCGACAGCAACAAAGACATGTTGAATATTTGAATGGGAGCAAAAGGAGCGAAATTTGTCAGAAGAGAGACCTCCGTATTGATCGGTCATAAGCTTTTTAATTGCGTTGTGCTTATGTACCGAGTCAACCAGAGAAATCATCTCCCTTGCGGTTTTCCCTTTTGAACAGAGGATGTAAGCTAAATGTGAAAAATGGTCGACTAATAGGTATAGATAACGTAGTTTAGATTTGCCATCGCCGAACCCACCAATGGTGTCTAGGGACATGACTTGGAATGGACGGTTGGCGGGGCCGAGGATGCGCAACGCGGCGCTGCGTCGAGAACAACGAGATTTATTACAGATACAGATAGTACATGAGCGACAATACGAATTTATCGAATTATACATGTTAGGAAACGAAAAGTGTTTCGAGATAATCATAGCGGTATGTTTTGACCTTATGTGGCCGTAGTTTGCGTGGACAAGTTTGATCAAGAGAAGACCGGTAGGCGAATCCAATATAATTCGAAGTTGGTTGCGAAATTTACAAAAAACGACACCATCCTTGGTGATATCGCGATCTAGGGGAGTTACAGAAGATTGTAAAGAACGGATTTCTCCAAGGGACAGAAAACTGAATGTGGGAACAATGGGATCAGAGTTTTCTAAGGGTTTGAGAACGGGATTTTGAGAAAGAGAATCCGCTTTGTAATTTGAGGATCTGGGTTCGTAGAGAACGTCAAAGTCAAACTGGAGGAGTTCATTGGCTAAGTCGCCAAGCTCCTCGTCAGTACGGGCTTTGAGGTTTAGATTAGCAAGGGGTTTATGGTCGGTAATAACGGTAAAGTGGCGACCGACCAACCAAAAATGCCAAAAACGAATAGTCTCACGGATGGCCAAACTTTCAATGTAGATTGCCTTCTTCTTCGTTTGCACATTTGATAGCTTACGAGAGAAATAGGCAACGGTTTTTTTATGTCCGTCGTCCTGAGTCTGTTTCAGCACGGCGTCTATTCCCACCTTACTGGTGTCAGTGTGGATGAAAATAAGTTTTGTGCGATCGTAGATAGCCAAAATGGGTGACGAAGTTAGAAGGCGAATAACATTATCAAAGCTTTGCTGACATGCGGTTGACCAGCGGAAAGGGATGTTTTTCCTAAGGAGTTGATGGAAAGGTTCTAGGAGGTTTACAGAATTAGGGATAAATTTACGATAGAAGTTAATCTTTCCGAGAAATTGTCGAATGTTTTTTCTGGAGGAGGGAATGGGAAATGATTTTATGGTGACAAGATTGTCAGTGAGAGGTTGTACGGTGTTGGACCCCAGAATATGGCCCAAGTAAAGGATGGATGATTTGGAGAAATTACATTTTTTTAAATTTAAACGAAAACCTTCAGCATAAATTACATCAAAGACGCGTTGAACATGGTGAACATGTTCTTCGAAAGTACGAGAAAACACAAGAATGTCATCTATATAATTAACTGCGAAGTTGGTAATGCCTTCGCAAAGGAAAATGCCGGACAGAATGCGTTGAAAGACAGCCAGTGAGATTTTGAGGCCGAAAGTCATCGAGCGCCACTCATAATGTCCGTGTTGGGTGATAAATGCCGATTTGTATCTGTCTGATTCCTTAATGGGGATCGAATGAAATGCGGCATTTATATCCAACGTGGAGAAGTACGAGCAGTCCCGAGTACGAATAAGGATTTTGTCAATCAACGGAAAAGGTTGACTTTCTGGAATGATTATTTTATTTAATTCGCAAAAGTCAACGCACATTCGGGTTTTTTCTTTAACAGCGCACAGGTCCTCTTTCTTGTACTGCATGGTGACTGGGGAAGCAAAAGGAGAAGACGATTGAATGATCATTCCATTACGAAGTAATTCGGTGCACTGAGCTTGAATTTCCTCCTGGTCCTCAAAAGAACAGCGATAGGGCTTTTTTGCGACGTAGGTATTTTGTGATAAATTAATAGGGCATTCGTGTTTCGTTACATTGCCCACATCGAATTTACTTTTACCGAAAATAAAGTGGTTTTTGATTATAAATTTGTGAAGAATATCTTCTTTTGTAGGGTCTAGATGAGACACCTTATTTTTAAACATGTCGTACGACATATAGTCGTTCCATATTACGTTAGTGTTTAGCGAAGTAGAGTGGATACTTGTCGACGTTTTTACGTTATTTTGTGAAATTTTTAATTCGTGATCTAGAGATAGCTTAAAGAGCGGAATTAGATCAAGGCCGATAAGAAAATCAAACAAAAATGTATCTGAATCAATTACGTATAAGAGAACTCGGTGTGTAATATTAAAAATCGAAATTTTAAGCATAGTAATGCCTAAGATAGCGCCCTTGCCACTCGTCGTGTTATAGGTCGATTTAATCGGAAGGTATTTAAAATTTTTTATTTTCTTAAGCGCCTTAAGGGCGATAGCGGAAGCGTTAGCTCCCGGGTCATAAAGACCACAACCAAATAAGGATTTGTAAATAACCTTTAACACGACGAATGAGGGCTGCTTTAGTTTTTTTGAACCTCGTTCACGTCCGTTTGCAAATTGTCTACTTCTAAAGTGTGGACTGCTTTCGTGTCCAGTTTTTGATTATTATTGTTTTTACGTTCTTGATCACGTTTTTTATTATAACAATTTTTTTCAAAGTGAAAACATTCGGTGCCCCTTTTAAGACAATACGGACACGGAACTTTGGGACACAGAGAGGAGAAAGCAGAATTTGACGTAGACGAAGACGAGTTCAAAGGTGAGTTCAAAAACGGAGATGACGAAGAAAACTGACAAGAAGCGGCCGGTTTATTGAATGAATTTATCAAAGGTAACAACTTACTCAGGGAATCACATTTGTTGAGATTGATGTGGTCCTGAAGAGTTGACGGCAGACCGAGGGCCACGTGAGCGATTTTAGTCAACTCGTCCATCTTCCGATTAAATGACACCAAGAGGCTCAGTTTATTCTGGCAGTAATCACTGAGGGATCCGTTATAATATCGATATGCGAAAGCCGAACGAGCAGAGTGGAGACCACGTAGACGGAAATTATCTAAAAACGAGGTCCACCAGAAGTCCCATGAAGTTGTAGCCGAAGAAAGTTGGGTGGTGGTGTACCACTTCTCGGCGGCATCTTCGAGAAAGAGACGGATTGTCTCCCAGAAGCGATCTTGGGTTATTCCTAGACGTTGGCACTCTTTTTCGAAGATCTCGATCCATGCTTCAGCATTGGAGTTCGACCTTGCGTTGAATTTTGGGATTACGGCATCTTTAACTATCGATGAAATGGAGCGGGGTTGAGCAGGAGCAGAATCGCGTGACAGAGAAGCAGCGGAAGAGCGAGCGGGTGGCAAAATAAGATCGTCTTCGTTGAAAATATTGAGCATCGTACCGAGGAAAGTTTGGTTGCCTGCGTCATCGAGATAGAGAGCGGGGACGTCGTCTGGAAGACTTATTTTAAAGATGTGGTGTGTCCAATGAGGAGCGAGTTCCTTTTTGGCCACCATGGCGATAGGAAGAGCAAAAAGGCGATCGTGATATGTGAGCGCTTTATAATTCGAAGGAAAAGCGAATATTTCCGGTTCGTTGTCATCTATAGTTTGGATCCAAATCAAATTGGTAACCATTGTTGCCGAATTTGAAGAGGAGGGTTCAGCACGAACCATAAACTTTACGCGGACTGGAGACATTTTGAGAGAAAGTACTTACGAGAAAACAAAATTGAAGGACAAAGTGTTTGTAGAACGAATCACTGAGAGGCGTGAAAACTGCGGGAACAAAATACTAGCAAGTACGCGAAACGGGTGAGAGTTGAAACGAAAGAGTTTTGAATTTATAAGATCTGAAAGATCTTATAAGAACGAAGTCGGGAACGAGTCGAAAGAATGCTTTATTTTAATCAAAGAATTCAAAACGAAGATCGTTTCCGAAGTAAAGCTAGTATAGCGGAATTATAAGCGAGAAAGTAATGAACGTGGCAAAAGCGTGTATGCACGAAGTAAGCTGAAAACGGGGAAACCAAAATCAGCGTACGTAGGTTCGAACAGAGAGTGAATAAATGGTTACACATAAACGAAGTTGGTATATCGGAGATACAGGAACAAACGTGAAAGATAAGAAAGCGAGTAAATGGAAAGAGAGGAAACAAGAAGGAACATGGAGACGACTATGAGACGGGTGATTCTTACATATATATCTCTGAAACAACAACGCTAAAAAAAAAAAGGATACGGCCAAAGCTTATGTTAATAGGAAACTACTGCTTCTCTCGATGAGTTTGACAAGACCTGTTTGGCTTGAGAGACGTTTTTTGGACACCTTGTATCAGATCTACACCAAAAATGTCTAAAAGACGACTGGTACAATGAATAAGTACTATTGAGGAGGGGAATGACACTAAAACAGTCGGATTTCGAATTTTTTCTTTGAAAGAATTTACTATCAATGATTATCTTCTTTTTTTTGTATCTATTTTTTACCATTCACATCATATTGGCTAACGTACAAAATAGTTTCAATCATAGTATTGGCAAAAGAGAACTATCATAATCACGAAAATGAAGGACTATTATTCTTAGGAATAAGAAAGAAAAAAAAGAATTGCTAGATCATACAGGAGAGGCAATGAGAACGTGGAACAAATTTAATAAAAACTAGTAATCCGGAATAAAACAAAACAAAATGGAAAAAATGAAAAAATGGCAGAAAATACACCTAAAAAATAATAGGAAAAAACTACGTAGGAAAGTAACAGCGAACTTTTACACACGCAAAAAAAGGTTAGGGGAAGAAACCACACTCGAAAAATCTCGTCGCACAAGACTTGCAGCAGAAAAAGAAGAAAAATCTCAAGTCCATTATGTAAAGTTTTAAAAAATGAAGAGAGAAATGTAAAAATGAAAGAAAAAAAAACAGGTATTTATTCTTTCCCGTTTCGCCAACGTTGAGGAAAGGCTGTGTGGGAAAGTGGAAGTGAAAAAAAAAGTTGAAAGTAAATGAATGCAAGATGACACCCCTTGGAAAAGCGTCGCATTGGGTGATTGATGCTGTTAAAGCAATCTGAACACTTCTCATCATCCATCAAAAAAGAAGAAAAAAATGGAGAAAAAAGTTATACACTAAACAGAGATATACCATCGTGGAAAAAGAGGTCACCTTCCTTTAATCTCATTCTTTTGTACCCCTGTTCTAACCAGCGTGATACTTCACAAAATAATCTTTACTAATACCACTCGATGCTCTTAATTTTTTTCTCGTTCTTTTTTGTTTTTTGTTTTCTGTTTTTCTCCCCTCTCAATTTTATCATGGTTTCATAAATTAGCTACGTAGGTCGTTATTATTACAAATTTTTTTTTTCTGTAATTCATACAATAAAAATTTGCAACAAAAGAGAAGCGATGAGAAAAAATGTTTTAAACAGAAATTGATCAACGGAGGATTAATTTTAAGATGGCAATAGAATCCCCTAGAAGCTCGAAAATTTTTATACATAAAATATAAAAATCAAAGAAGTAGGTACTACGGGAAGTGAGAAAAAATTTCGATACTTGAGCTCGATATACATATAAGTTTTAACCAACCAAACTCTTGTAGTCTGTGTGGAATATTAGTCTGTTGCTTAGCCTCTTATAATCAAAAGATTATAGGATAGAGACGAGCCGCCGTCACATTTCTGATCCAAAATACAATTGGTGTTCTCAACATACGACTAGAAAATTCTTGCAGAGAGACCATTTGGTCACCGGATTCAGACGATACCTCCTTACTTCAAATCGACATCGATAATTTCCAAACGCTGGATAAAAAGTAAAATGGCTATGTATGTTGTTACAGCTTCTTCGCCAGGGGCGTTCCAAGACTTCCTTATTTTTTTTTTTTTTGGGGGGGGTATCAGTTAAACAAATTGCCGACTGGTAGTAATTTTTACCCAGTTTTCTTTCAAACGGGATATTAAAATTGACCTCTTACAAGAATTAGGGGTGGGAATTATTAAACTTATCCGTTTTGTGAAAACAGAGAGCGATCGGTACCATTTTTCCATTTTCATCTAATTTATTTTTATGCCCATAATTATGTGGGTAGAGTATAATAATATATTGCCAGAAATTTGTGTTGACAATTTTAAGAAAACTACCACAAAAATAGGGCTGAAATTTTCAAGAAAGGAAGTCATTATATTGGACCGGTTTGATAGGAGTTTTTGTCTATTGGTTCAGTCATTTTCGAGAAAACGGGAGAGCAAAAATTCTGGATTTTGAAAACTACGAAAGAGATTGGGCTTACATTTTTCACAATACATTGTTCCCACGTATGTGCAGGTTTCATAGAATTTTTTTGCCTCTTCGTGCAATAGTTTTTGAGAAAACTGAAAGAGAAAAAATTGCTTGAAATGTGAACTTTTTCAGGATTTTAAGGAAACTACAAAAGAGATGAGGCTGATATTTTCAAGAAACATAGTTCTCATATTGGACCAGGTCTGATACCAGTTTGGTGCTATTTGTTTAGTGGTTTCCGAGAAAACTGGAGAGTAAAAAATACTTGAAAAAGGGGTTTTTCCACGATTCTAAGAAAACTGAAAAATATCGGGCTGAAATTTCTACGAAATACAATCTCAGATGATAGAAAACTGTTGTCTATTAGTTTGGAAGTTTTTGAGAAAACTGGAAAGGAAATAGATGCTGGAGAAAATATTATGATCATGTTTTTTGAGAAAATCACAAAAGAAGGAACTGAGCTGAAGTTTTCAGAAAAAGTAGTTCTCATGTAGAACCAGGCCTGATATGAATTTCGTGTCGAGTGGTTCAATCGTTTCCGATAAAATTGCTGGAAAAATTATTTTTCTATGGTTCTGAAAAAACTACAATTTTTCTCATAATTTTAGAAAATTTGAGACTGTGTTTTCATTGCGGTAATGATTAAATCGGGGACGAATTGACAAATTAGGTTTTCTAGCGAAGTTCTGCTATGCTAAAGTTGTTTTACCGATTACTGATTTTACCGACTGGATTAAGTTTTTTTGAAAACTTGCTAACTAAGAAAAACCTTTTGAGGGTGGACATCCCGCCCTTACTCCCCCACGAAAAAAATCCTCGTAGGTTTTAAAGTCAGTTCATGATGTCTTCACACTTTAAAAACTGAACTTTATTCCAGATAAATATTATCAAGCTTAATCGTGGATATATTTCGGTTCTTGGGAGTAATTCCACTAAATATTACGCTGTTTAAGTAACTTGCGTCCTTCACGCCACCTTCAACTTTGGCGTAAACTAGTGGCGGATCCAGAAAGTGATTTTATGGGGAAAAGGACAAAATTTTTGAGGAGTTGAGCTTTTTTTTTTCTCCTTTCAACTAATTTTTTTACAGTTTTTATCTTAATTCTGCGGTCGTATTTCATTTTTCCCCTTCATTTTTCTTTTTTCTGCATTTTATTTTTATTTTTTGGATTTGGGGCAAATTTTTCCCATTTCATCCCTTGAATCCGCCACTGGCGTAAACTCAAGTAAGAATCTCGCATAACAATCCACCACGATAAATTTTGTTTAAATGGCGTAAGTGGCTGAAACGACGTAAATCGTTGGTGGAATAGCAATCTTAGTCTTCTTTATCGAGACTTCTCATCCTTGCATTACATGATGGTACTCACACGGAATTAGGTACGTTGTTAGTAATTTTCTTCCAGACCATACTTCAAGACGAAAAAACACCAACTGTTTTAATAAAAAACAGCAGACTAATTTGAAACTATTACTTTTTCTTTCTGTTTTTCTGAGATACTCTAGCTTTTTTTGCGTAGGTACATTGTCGAAAAAAAACGTATTCGACTGTTCTGTCGACCGTCGTTTCTAAACACTGTAGTTTTCGCATTTTACTTTTCGAACGCAATTCAAGCAAACAATGAATGCCACTGGAAAAATATTCATGTCCGCTTCAGGAAACGAACTCCTGCATACCTCTTCAGCCGTAATTTACACAGAAAATCGTACAAATACGGTGGCGATCCGCATTCCCAAGTTTCCAGCTTCGTTTTTCACTTGTATATCTTTTTCGCCCTCATTCACCATCACCCGGTCTGCCTTTCTGTTTATCCCCGTCGTATATCTCCAGCCATCTTTTCTGTCTACTCTCCTACTGCGGAACCAATGCGAAATGGGAAAAAGAAGAAGAGGACTACAGCAGCAGCAGCAAAATGTAAAGTTAAATTTGACGTAATCAAGCGTATTCTCTTAACGAATGTAATTAACGGCGTGAGATTATAAAAAGAGATTAAAAAGAGCATCGTCGAGGAAAGAAATGTCTTGAACGACGCCGCCGACGAAGACGAAGATAATGAAACGGCAGGATAGAGAAAAAGGACGGTTCCTCTCCCTTTTAACGAGATTTTAGTGCGAATACGTACTCGCGGGTGCAATAATACCCCCAAAAACGAACGTATCAGTCCGGCGTAAAACGTTCAACGCCTAATTTGTCGTTTACATTATAAAATCGTACACGCGGCGTTGCACGCCAGTTTTGCTTTTCCCTGAAGCCTTATGACTAGCCATCGTATCATTTCGAATGCCGAAAATTCGATATATTATACAAAACTTTTGCCAATGTTGATGGGATTTTTAGCGCAAGAGTGTCGCAAAAAGAAGGGGTCGCGGGGGCTGGCTGGCGGGTATAAAGAGACCTACATAGGCGAATACGCACATTGCGAGTTGGTTTGTAATCGGCACCGAGGGGTACGAATTCGAAGAAAGACCCACCACCATACAGCGTATAATAAAACGCTTTTCTGTCGCCGACCTCAAAATGCACCCGCGCGTCGCCTATTAAACGCGACAACCAATTTTCTGTCCGACACAATGCAGCGATTGTAAAAGGCGCCCCTCAAATCCCACAAACAAATCTGCTCGCTTTCCCTTCGTTTCTTATTTCACGGTTTAGATATTTTGAGCGGGGCAGATTGAAATAGTGTAGCTAAAAAATAGCTGACTTTTTTTCGTTTTCAACAAAGGAAAAAGAGCAATACGCGCGCATTCTGTGGGTGTGAATTTTTATTTTCCTGTGTCATTCTTGAGTATCATTTTTTGTACGTGGCTTCTAAACGTATCAATTCTTCAACCAAAAGGCGCGCCCAACAAAGGCGTTAATTTCATATTTATAAGGCCTCCTTCCCGATAATTTTGTAAATTTTAGAATCTACTCACGATTAGGGGAAAGGCTGGTAAGAGTACTCAGTCTCTTAAGAGTACGCATTGCTTTTTTTTCTGCAACTGAAAGGTTGGCAACACTGGTCCATCTTGTATGTTGTTCTACTTCAAATACTCCTCCTTCATGCCAAAAAACATGAATTTATAATCATTATTTTCGCTTTTATTACAAATTTTTGTTCAAAGCACAGAATAAGAATTCAGTGATTATTATTGAAAATGACTGAGTAAGTAATCATATTTATTCAAACTACATACTTTTTGCTACCTTTTCATATATCTTTAGTTACCAATGTATTTTGTTGTCAGTTAGTAAAACTGATATTATTGGTAAAACTCACAAGTGCGTAAGAGTACGCATTTTGTTTCTACTACTAATTTAATTGTTTCTTATGAAAAAAGTTCCACAAAACGAAAACTATTCTTCACAAAAGAAAACTGGATTGAAATAAAAGCAAAACTAAACGACAACAAGTGCTGAAAAACTTTCCTCCAAAAATGAGGAAATTTCATGTCCAGCATGTGAAGAACTTTTTTCTGATCCGCCTGCAGAAGATTGGATTATGTGTAACAAATGTAAACATTGGTGGCATGAATCTTGCACTAGTTATCTGGGAATCAATAAATTTGTTTGTGATTGGTGTTGACATTCGTATGAAATAAATATACATTTTAGACTATGCAATTTCTCATAATCAATGAAAAAAATTAGGTGCGTACTCTTACAAACTCAAATGTGTACTATTAGATGCCATGTCATGTAAGAGTACACATTTGGGTTTTTTTATACTTTTACCCCCTAAACAATTTGAGGGGCTCTTGAAAATTTTGAAGGTAGGAAATAAGTAAATAAAGGTTCACAGCATAGCTACACCAAATTTAAACAAAATCCCTCAAGTTTTAACTCAGTTATATGAGGTCAAATCTTAAGTACGTATTCTTCCAGGCCTTTCCCCTATTTACATTTTTTCGTATTAAATAATTGAAAATTTACGGGCTAGGTTGAATGCGAATCTATAGATTTTCACATTTTATCTTTTCGGGCTACCAATAATTTTATCAACTCGGCGCCACAGCGCCCCACAGACCCGATATATGCTTTAACTCTACGTTTACATAACTTTCACCCCATCAATTTCCAAGTACAAACCCTTTCACAATTTTTCATTCACTAGCATTTATCTATCAAAAAAATGAAAAACTGTGACGCTAAGGAAATACAGCCCTACAATCTCCTCCTGACTAAATGCCACTAGTGCAGAGTAACACATCTCATTTATGATAAATGAAACCATTAAGATACAAATTTATTTGAAACTGAAAGAAATGAGGACCCATTTGTGACCCATTGTTTTCAACTTCAACGTGAAATATTATACAATGACAACAACGTTTTATTTGTAATATAATAACTGTTTAGAATTTGGGAAAATTTCTCAAGTTTTCTAATCAATACAATTTTCAGCTCACAAGCCTGAGAACTGAGCGAGGAGAAACCGAAATTGAATTTGTTTGGACGATCCGAAGAGAGACGGGTTTATAAATGAACTTTTGATAAGCGCGAACAGTTTATAGGGTTTAGAAATAGGTAACTACATTTTAAACAACTCGGGTAAATTTAACCATTCTTAATTCAAATGCTCGATTATCACTGTAACAAGTGATGGTCTTTTGTCGAGACTTGAATAAACAGTCTATGAAAACAAAGCAAAAAGTTAAACTTGACCTCTACAGAAGGAGGAAATTTCTCACGCAAGATCTAGAGACTGGAATTATTGAAGTTGGCGTTAATTAAAAAATTCTATCATAAAATTCGATGAAATTTACAAAGAAGCCTAAGTATATGACAAAGGAAACGAATGCCGACTTCAATAATTCTAGTCCCTATATATTGAGGTTTCAGAAACTGAGAAGGTAGAATCAAAGTTGTCAGTCTTTCATTTATTTAAAATTATTTCTCACTGTTTTTTGCTCCATCTTATATACTTTGTTCCTTTATTCTTTTACTTTTATTATCACCAATATTTCACAGATAATTCACCGTTCAACCTATGTCTGTTTATCTTTGATGTACCTCTTCTCACCTTATTATTATACATCATTTTTTTGCCAACCAGGTTAGATGCTAAAATCCAATTCGGATAAAGTTTTCCCATCTTGTTCAGTTTATACTTGATTTGCTCTTTCTTTTTGGCTGTAAGAAAAACGAATCAATCTATTAATGATAGCAAATCAAGTATCATACACTCTCTAAAAAAATGAGAGATGAAATACCTTTGATTTTTTTTTAAATGTAATAGTAAAATCTGTCATGGGAATACCTAATCTATTTTTGGTACGTTCATTACTTTGAAAAATGATCTTTATTAGATGTGTTCCGCCATTCATACCTGCTCCTCCAAATCTGGATTGGATTGTAGCCATTCATTCGAAATCATGCTACATTGTTACCATTCGAACTGAATTACAATAAATGGAATTATCAACTTGTTGATTTTCTCATTTTTCTTATTGGCCATAAGTAATTATATTGTAATTGAATCTTGTAATGGGGAGTAGGAGTCTTGTTTAGTGCCACATGGCAAATCTACAGCTAGTTAAGTATCTCATTTGTTAGGGAGTCTGTGGAACTGTATCGCAACTGTATATATTTATCATCCTTACAATGTGATTTGTTCTTCATTTGTGTTAGAGAGAATTTTTGCCTGTTTTTGTTTTTCTTTACTTTCAACTGTCCTACTTCATTTCTCTTGATTCTAGTATATCTAATCCCGCCTGTAATATTGATATTCTCGAATATCACAATACATTTTGCTGGAGAAATTTGAAAAAAGTTATTTTTCTATTTTTAGTGTACTTTTATTATTGTTTTTTTTTTCTTTCTAATAAATAGAAAAAATATAGGATTATATATTTTCTCAGTTTTTTATTTTTTCTAAAGTAAGATTAAGTTGACTATTTGGTTCTAAAAAATTTTTTTGTGTAACTTTATCTGGAGTTGGGGATTGAGACAGACAGGTATAGAGATATTGTTTTGTTGAAAAAAAGGAAAATTATTAATTATTCTTTGGTTCTAAAGAACAAATTTTTTTTTTGATGGGGTTTGGAAAAAGTAATACGTGACGCGTGTGCAAAGATGATTGATACTGTCAAGTGCTGAAAAATTCATACTCTAACCTACTTTTAGCACTTTTATCATAATTAACTACATATTTTGCGAGTTGTTCTATTCAAGATTTCAAATTCTGGTAACACTGGAAAGTACCTACATGTTGCATAACACGTGCTCCTACGCGATCACAGAAAGCCTACGGTACACCTTACCCGTATCCTATGACTGAAAAGCGTGGAACATGGCCAAAAATTCTCAGCAATTTATCTTCTTTCACCTCAACGATAAAATGTTCGCTAAAAGAAACCTTTTTCTTTTCCCTTTTAAAAAATTTGGAGTAGAAACGACATCATTTCCTTTTATTAAAGTTCGAAAGGGGTGGGAAAATAGATCAATACACCTTACAATGATAATGGGTAACGTATCGTTTTATTGCATACGTGTGTTTCGCTATTTGATAAGAAAATATGGCAACAGAGAATGTTCATCATAAAAATATGTAAATAGAGAATGAATAAAAAAAAAAGTAAAAAAAACAATGATGATATAATAATAATAATAATAATAATAATAATAATAATAATAACAATAATAATAATAATAAATAAATAAATAAATAAATAAAAAAGAGTATAATAAAAATGCCTTTTGGCCGGTAGAAAGCCAAAAATTGCTCTTTGATAACCGCAAGATAACCTTCTCTTCTATACATAAGAATACGGCAATATATATATGGCTAGAGGAGAAAAAAGATGAACTTGCATTTGTAAAGGATAAAAAAGCCTCGCAGTTACATAATAAAAATTTTTTTGCTCACTCGGTTAAACCGCTTAACGTGTTTTTTCCTCGTACTTTTACCCAGGAAATTTGACGCAAGTATGACTTTCTTACCAACAATATATACTCGTATTCTTTCCAATGTTACTATCCCATCACACATTCACCTTTAAATCGACAGTTCAATAACGCCAGATTTTGTGATTACCGGATGAACGAAAATACACGAATGCAAGTATAAATGACCAACTATTTACACCGAAATTAGACAGGAAGTTGGAGTAACATTTAACCTTTTCAATACTGGGAGAAATTTGGTAAGTATAAATGAATCTGATGCATAAATTCTGATTACAGGATGTGGTACTCACTCCTAGTTGTGAAGGGAAAATGGACTATTCGAACTTTAATAAAAGACCATTGAAAAGGATGTCATGAGAATTTTCAGAAGACGCAGTTCTAGATTTGGTTTCCAAATAGATTAAATTAAAATGGGCAGGCGCTGGTATTGTATCCCTACCGATTAGCTCTAATAAATAATTCAATAAAAAACAAAAGTAAGTGCTAATTTATAATCATTCTCTCTGAAAAATAAACTGTCCTTTGCGGCGTTATATATAAATACGTGGACAAACAAAAGAGATAAAAGCATGATAAGTATATAACAGTCTTCAAATACTTATTTGTAATTATCTTTAAAGAACAATTGGCTTTTCATTGAACATACCAAATTAAATAGGAGACTCTAAGGAATAAAGTAAGACCAAGAACAATGATTTTGAGCCCTAAGAAGCTGAGATAATAAAAAAAATGGGAAAAAATTGTCTCAGTATCACTATTTTTTGATCGGTTTTTATTGGTTGATTGTTTAAATGTCTACATAGTTGAACTCTAATTTTGAGGTGTCACCATACTGTGACGTCAAAGGTAAAATCCCCCATTCGTTCGTTTTAAATAATTGTGTATGTGTGAGGGTATAGGTGGTGCATGCGCATCAAATTTAAGACAATGAATATCATCTGTTAACTAATTTTGTTAAATTCAATTTAGTGTACAAATTTCTAGCCTTTATGCTCATTATAATTTAGGAGATAATAAACAATAACAGTGTAACGCCAAGAAATAGGTGTTGGTTCAGAATTTGTTTCCTATTTTTGGTTGACACTTTACAAAATATTTATTTGAGGAAGACCACAAATAAAAATTTATAATTAAATAAAATAAACTTTATAATTTAAACTTGAATGTCCTAGATATCCACTTCACTATAGTGGACCTTAACTTTGTTGAGAGATTTAGACTTCAATTAATTTTCAACGTAAATCTTTTTATAAAATATAATATTTTTCATTTACAACACAGAAATAATAGAATTTTACAAGTTAAAATAATGAATTGAACAAAATTAAAGAATTGAAATAAAATTAGGAACTGAACAAAATTGCAGAACTGAACAAAAAAGGTGGAATTGAACAATTTGTTCTTCAGAGTTAGAGTTTTTATAATTTAATTTTTACATAGTAAAAAGAAGAAATGGTAAATGTGGAATACCTTGGCGTGAGAGATATTCACACTAGAAGGTCTTCAACAGTATTTTGCGTGTTCCGCCACTTCATACGATTAAGTATGGGAGAGCCAAATCCTCGGCGAACACTGGTGATTTTTAAGCCAGTTCTGAGAGTTTATATACAGGATTTGGTACACACACACAGACACACATGTATACGTATGTGTACGTAATTATGTCATGCGTTACGTCGTTTCTTGTCTCCGTTGAGGTGATAAGAAACGACGCAGTGCGTTTGGTACAGGGTCGTGACATTACCGAGATCGTTATCAGGTAATTGATCTCAGCCCGTACAATGTATCTTACCTGTACGTACATACAGGTACAAACATACAAACGCACCAGTGTAAATTGGTTTAACGTCATAAAGACGATTATTGCCAACCATCGCGGCGACTGTTGTCAAGGGGTGCGAGCCCCTATTACCTCATATGAGTAATGTCCCCAAAGCTACTCCCCCAGTTTTCGCGCCGCAAAAATGATAAGTCGCGTGCCTGGGGGGACTTATCGAGTCTATTGCTGCCTCTGATCCTTTTCCCATTTAGCAAGGGCTGAGCCTACCGCGGCCACTACGCACTCATAGGATTGTTTGCACGCGTCAAACCGGGCCTGGTAGGCATCCCTGCTGGCCTGTCCCCTTTGTCTAGGTGGTCTTTGTGGTGGAGCTGGACGGGTGTATGGATGGAAATGGTAGGAGAGACGAGGATCGGTTGGGGTTATGAGCCTTGGCCTTTTGTACATCAGTAAGTTCGAATTTCCCGATGGCTTATAGGTCAGGCTTAAGGCGGGGGGAGGGCATGGTCTTTGCACCTCTTCTGCCAGATGTTGCCTTCTTACCTCCAATTTCGCTAGGGCTGAAGACTCCAGGGGTGGGCACTCCACTCTCGGTGTTTTCTCCGGCAATTTCGGTGGTGAGATCAGGGCAGGAAGGGGTGCGGACATCATTTGAACTATGTCCGCAGCCGATGTCGTGTCCATTAAAAGTTCGTTTTCGATCATTTCAATTTCTTTTTCGTGTTCCATCTGCTCCTTAGTCTTTACAAGCTGAGGTACCAGTGGGACTACAAATCGGAAATCTGGGGTCGAAAACGGTGTTTTGGTTGGGGACGACATTGTAAGGAAAGGAGAACAGGAAAAAATTAGGAGAAAAAATATGAGAAAAAATATGGTAGAAAATTTTCGGCGTGTCACAGTCAACAGCAGAAAGGCGAGTGAAAAACTTTGCGAGAATATTTTCCATCGCAGCTTTATTCCAAGTCGTTATCTCATTTCAGACATGTTCGGAGGGGAGAGTGCATTGAATATTCTTTAGCTGAAAAGTTTTCCGGTCCAAATTGGTTAAGTACAAGCAGAGTTAAGCATGTTTGAATTTTCGTACTTTGAATTTTGTATTTCACAAAGGAATGCACTCTTCGTTTGTGACGTCACGATCTATTGACTATTTTGTTATCTGTATGTTTGTCAATAGAAACACGTTGCGATGTTTTTCTTCCGTATTGCACGTGGATTTGTTTATTCGTGTCGTGTTTTATTTGTACGCACTTTTTTCTCTGCTTATCTGAGGAATTTCTTTTGTTACGAATATTCCCAGATTCTCGTACGTATTTTTATGCGGGTTTGTATTTTCCACTGCGGATATTAACTTTCGTGAATATTTTTAGTTTCTCCTTGCTAATCTCTCGGATTTTCGAGTTGGAATCTGGTTTTTTTGCTTTTTACTGCCTAGGGGCCTGCCTCTTTTTCGTGGGCATAAGGGGGCCGACGGATTGTATTGTATTTTGACAATCTCGTCACTGAACTTCACCGTTTTCTTTATTTTTTTTATTTTTTCTTCTGGTGATTTTTGTGATTTATCACCTTTTTTGACTAATTTGTCCTCAACTTTTTGTGTTTGTGTTGTTGGACTGTGTAGTCTGTTTTTCTTCTTCTAATTTCCTGTCTGTTGTTTTCCTTACAGCTCTTTGGAGCATTTTTCTGTCGTCATTTATAAGGTACGCAGGTTTCAATCTGTCAATTGAAATAGTTTTTTCTTCACCTGCGATTAGTATCACAAAATTCTTGTCATCCCGTGACACAACCTTATAAGGACCGGCGTATGGTTTCTCCAACAAAGATCTTATTTTCTCGTCTCTTACAAACACATGAGATGTTGTGGCCAAGTGTTTGGAGACATAAATCTTTGGTTGGCCATGACGAGCTGCCTGTTTCAAAAAACTATTAGCATCAGTCCGTATGTTTTGGACGAGCGTTTTGGGGCTAATTTCTTTCAAGTGGGTGAAAAAGTCCCCTGGTAGGTGTAACTCTTCGCCGAGCGCTAATTGCGCCACAGAGTGACCCGTGTCCATTTGAAGAGCAGATCAAAGGCCCAAGAGGTTGGTTGGTAGTATGTCAACCCATCTCTTGGTATCGCAAGCCATGATGGAGGCTTTCAAAGCTCTGTACCATTGCTCAACTTTATCATTTGCTTGAGGATGGTAAGCTGTGGTGTGATTGTGTTGTGCACCAAGCTTCTTAGACAGCTCTTGGAAGAGCGAGCTTTCGAATTGACAACCCTGGTCCGTGATGATGACTTCAGGTACGCCATAGCGGGCAATCCAGGTGTTGTATAACCTGGCAGCTATCGTGGGAGCTGTCATCTCATAGAGAGGAACTGCCTCTGGCCATCGGGTTGCTCTATCAATCATCGTTAACAGGTATCTGTGTCCTTGGGATGGGGGTAATGGACCCACCAAGTCTATGTCTATTGTTTTAAACTGCTCCGTTTGTTTGAAAGATTTGAGAGGCGAACGAGTGTGTCTTCCTACTTTGGACTCTTGGCAATTCAGGTAACTGCGAGCTCATTTGTTGCAGTCGGACTTCATCCGAGGCCAAACAAATCATGATGCTACTAATCCAGCAGTGCATTTTGGTCCAGGGTGCGATAGATTGTGCACACCACTGAAAGCCAATTTGCAATACTTTATCGGCAGGAATGGCCTATTCTTGCCTGTACTAATGTCGCATGTTAGTAAGACATTAGTACCAGGGATTTTCCTTTGTCTCAATTTAAGAGCTGTGTCATCGTTCGACAACAGTTCTTGCAATTCTGCATCCCTTAACTGTTCTTTAGCTATTTCAGCATAAGGTAATTGAGACGGTGCTGAGATGGCTTCGATCCTACTAAGAGCATCAGCTGGAGTGTTGAGTTCTCCACTTATATACTGGATGTCCGTAGTCAACTGTACTATGTAGTCCAATTGTCGAGCTCTTCTCGGGGAAGCTGGTTCTGTCTTTTGCATGAAGGCATGTGTTAGGGGTTTATTACCTGTATACAAAGTGAAACATCTACCCTCTAATTGGTGCCTGAAATGCTTCAACGCAGCGAATATTCCCAGTAACTCCCTGTTGTATGTGCTGTAGTTCTTTTCGGTTTTTGATAGCTTTCTGGAGAAGAAAGCGAGTGGTAACTTCTTGTCATTATCCTTTTGGTACAGTGTTGCACCAATAGCAAAGTCGGATGCATCAGTTGCGACACATAACAGCAGACTTTCATCTGGGTGAGCTAGTAGAGTTGCATTTGCCAGTGTTTCTTTTATATTTTCGAAGGCCTTTTCAGCTTCTTCTGTCCAATGGAGTGGAGTCTTATCTTTCTTTTTATTTGTTTTTATCAATGCAAACAGCTGACTTTGTTCAGCTGAAGCATTTTTAATGCAACGTCTGTAGAAATTCACCATCCCCAAGAAGCGTGCAAGTTCTGCAACGTTTGAGGGTTTTGGGAATTTCAATATGGGCTCTACCTTGGTCTTCAAAGGGGAAATGCCTTCGGTCGAGACTTGATAGCCGAGAAAGTCAATCTTGGTCTGTTTGTATAAACTTTTTCCAACATTGATGGTAAGTCCAGCAGCGTGTATACGTTGTACGATGGTTCTTACATCCTTCTCGTGCTGTTGCTCACCGCCTTCTGAGCAAATGCATATGTCATCCAAATATGCATAAGCAAATGGCAAATTCATAAACAATCCATTGATAAATCTCTGGAGAGTTTGTGCAGAATTATGGAGTCCAAACGGCATACGAAGTTATTCGAATAAACCAAAGGTGGTTATAACCGCTGTCTTTGGGATGTCCTGTTTGGCCATTGGAATTTGGTGGAATGCCCAGTTGATGTCGATTTTTGTGAACATCGTTTTACTCTTCATATTCACGTTGAAGTCCATTATGTTTGGGACTGGATAGTGGTCAGGAACTGTTTTGGCATTTAAGGCCCTGTAGTCTCCAACAATTCGCCACTCTCCACTGGCTTTTTTGGTCATGTGGATCGGGGAACTCCATGAGCTTTTTGAGGGGCGGCATATGCCTTCCCCTATTATGCGATCATAGAATTCCCATGCTGCTTTGAGTTTATCAGGCAGTAGCCTGTAGGCTCTAGCATGGCAAGGCAGTTCTTTAGTTTCTATGTAATGAACGGTGTCATGTTTATAGGTCGGATGCCTGCGAATCGATGGTTGAGTGACTCCAGGATAGTCTGACAGAATGTGTAGGAATTGTTCGTCGACTTTAGTGCAGCTGGATATGTTGGTGTCCAGTTGCTACGCTAGCGTTTTGCCTTCCACCCATAGACCAGTATTATTGTCTATGATTTTTTCATTTTTGAGGTCGATGACCAGGCCGTAGTGCGTGAGAAAATCTGCGCCCAGGATCGGAGTTGGAACGTCCGCAATTGTGAAGGACCATGTCATGTCTCTTCGCAAACCGATGCTTACTTAGCTGGATTCTATTCCGTAAGCTG
Source organism: Ericerus pela (assembly GCA_011428145.1). Classification (NCBI taxonomy): domain Eukaryota; kingdom Metazoa; phylum Arthropoda; class Insecta; order Hemiptera; family Coccidae; genus Ericerus; species Ericerus pela. The sequence continues at coordinate 316,824 of WOFM01000336.1, forward strand.
GAAGGTTTTGACCATTCACAGTTGGGAGGTAGTTTTTCAGAAGACATGCCTTTTGGTTCTTACTTACTGGCAAAATGCTCAAGTCAGCACCTGAGTCTATTAGGTAACATCTCCTGTTTGTCCTGTCCTTGATGAACAGGCGGCGTGAATACTTTTTCGAGGGATCTTCAGCCGCATAGACGACCCCTCTTTCTAGTTTGACGACTTACTATATGTTTTTCCCCACCATTGGCATCTGTTGTTGCACTTGGTGGCTTCTGCGCCAGATCTATTGTGAAAAAAGCAGGATTTGTCGTCCCAGTTTTGAGACCGGGGTTTGGGGGACTATGTTCTTCTAAGGGGAGTTGGGCTCTGACCCCTTGTAGAATTGCTCTTATGGTTTCTTGACCTACATTTCCTATTGTTATTTCTGTTATTGCTCCTGCTTTTCGAGCGGTTGTTGCTTCTACTATTTTTTGAGTTGGTATTATTGTTTTTCTTTTTTACTTCACTAGTCAGCTGAGCTATCTGGGCTCTAAGCTGGGCTAGTTCTCCGGTCTCTGCTGATACTGCACTGATCGAGGATGTTGATCTCGAGTGTTCTAATGCGCTATCGGCACTCTTTGCCAAGAAGTCTAGGTCCTCAGAATTGTTGATTACCGTGGTACCTATAGCTGCCAGACACTGCACACAACATGTTGGGGCAGTTGTTTGCAGAACTGGTTCCCAATGACTGACAGTGATACTATATTGTTGGCCTTCTGTCTTAATTTGGCCATGAAGGTGGAGGGTTTATCGTCTCGGATCTTCATTCCACCCATAACATCATCAATTATTTGGTTTTGTGTCTTACCAAACACATTTCTAATTTTCTTGCAGAACCAACTGTATTTGTCTGCTTCTGCCGGAGGGCATTCCATGATATCCGGAATGCGGCGTATTATTTCTGCGGGCATGCCGCTACAAATGTGGGAGTACTTCTGGTCGTTTTGTAGATTTTCTGTTTTAAAACGACCTTCGAGGAAAGTTAGCCATAGTTCCACCTCATTTGGTAAATATTCTGGAATCTCAATCCTCCGCCTTTGGATTGCAGGGTTCTGCAGAGTCTGCATCTGCAATAGCTGTAGTAGCTGTGCAAGTACTTCAGGGGTCAGCTCTGGCTGACAACTTCCACCTGTTCCTGGCTGATTTGATGATGGGTTCGTCGTATTTCCATTTCCGTTCGGCATTGTTGTTTGCTGTATTTCATTTTTATTTTTGGCAAAGGTTCCACCAGACTCCGTTGGTTGTCGGTCTGGGGTCGAAGGGTTGGAGTCTTGGCTCAAAAGACGACCACTTCTGAGGGTGCGAGCTGTTATCTCGTTCGGATTGACTACAGCTCCCAAACGCAAGGCTTCTGGCCTCCGGATTCGTTTTTGTTTTTCCGGAGTCTCAAAGACTTCAGAGTCTCTGGTCGAAGCTGGAGGAGTTGGCGGATGAGGGAAACTTTGTTCCTCCAGGTCTACTTTTCTTGGTTCCATTCCGGCAAATATATTTGGAAGGGGGGGTTTAATTTCCCACTTTCAAAGTCTGACCTCTGCTTCGATAGCCAAAGGTGTCTAGGTCTGTAAAAATATTTGTATTACAAGCGAGTAACTCGCCAGCACACTGCGCCTAGTTTTAGAATTAGCGCAACGCACCTGGACACCCACGACATAGCCAAAAAATCACGTCGGTGTCACCACTGTGGAATACCTTGTCGTGAGAGATATTCACACTAGAAGGTCTTCAACAGTATTTTGCTTGTTCTGCCACTTCATACGATTAAGTATGGGAGAGCCAAATCCTCGGCAAACACTGACGATTTTTGAGCCAGTTCTGAGAGTTTATATACAGGATTTGGTACACACACACAGACACACATGTATACATATTTGTACGTAATTATGTCATGCGTTACGTCGTTTCTTGTCTCCGTTGAGGTGATAAGAAATGACGCAGTCATTTGGTACCGGGTCGTGACATTACCGAGATCGTTATCAAGTAATTGATCTTGGCCCATACAATGTATCTTACCTGTATGTACGTACAGGTACGAACATACAAACGCACCAGTGTAAATTGGTTTAACGTCATAAAGACGATTATTGCCAGCCTTTGGGTGGCGACTGTTGTCGAGGGGTGCGAGCCCCTATTACCTCATACGAGTAATGTCCCCACAGTAAGAAAGTGGGATTAGTTTATTACGATTGGTTGTTACCAAAAAGAAGGAGAATTGACGTTTTCCAGTATTAGGCAGATATTTCAATTAAAGTACACGTGTGTGACATTAACTAAGGTCAACCATAATTGTTTTTTTGTAAGAAAGAGAATTTTCATCGAATTCAGACGATACCATTTCCTGTTAGGTTTATACTAAGAAGAAGAAGAGTAACAGAAGTGTGAGAAAATAAAAAAATAAAACGAATAAATTCGTTTGTGTAAAAATATAGGCGGACATTTAAAAAAATGTTCGTCTATATTCGTTACAAACAGTAACTTTTAACAATGAAAATGTTTTTAAGGAAACTTATTTGTGTTCCAATATATTCGAGAAATAGTTTGTATTAATAAAATTTAAATTAAATGTGTTTGTTCACCCATAACTGCAGAGCTGCTCAACAGATTGGGAGAAGATTTTCAGGATTAATTCGTGTTGCTTTGAGGAATTTTTGAAGCCATTGAGGAAGTCTGTAGCCCTTTTCTGCTAAAAGTTGTTAGTTTTTCTAAAATTCATTGTGACTTGTCCATATATTAAATACATTTGCTAGTTACAACCGGCAGTGGAATTGCCTTACAGTCAAGTTCATCACTGTAGGATCCCAGTTTAAATCCTGAGCTAGAAGTTATACATCTGATGACTCTGGATATGTGCTTGACAATCAAATACCCTAGTGGTACGTAATGGAATTCATCACTCTTCATTCTTTTGCAAGTGTCTGGTAGATGGCACCTTGTGTGAAAATGTGGCCATACAGGTAGGATAAGTCTGTGTGTGTAGGTGGTTTGCTGTTTATGTCCAACCTCCCACAGTACACTATTTATATTGTTTGACTCCGCTGAGCCTCTTTAAAGGGGAATGTGTGGGAACCAACGCCCCTGGTTCATATATCAAATATATTTGCCAGCTACAGGCTAGTGGTGGAATGGCAACTGGTTAAGTTCACCTTTTTTGGTTGATGAATAATATGTAGGATGTCAGTTCGAATCCCTCAACCAACAATTTACAAACCTTTATAAATATAAAATCAAAATAACATAAATATTAGAACTTTAATTACTTTTAAATTAATATTTTAATTAATTAAATTGAAAACTAATTAATAATAAATATTTTAGGGAAAAGAATAACTCATATAAAAATTTATTAATCATTATTTTTTTATTTTTCAAATTTTAGTCCTACATATATCATTTAAATTTTTTATGGCAGTACAAAGATAAACAAAAACGAATAAAAGAGAATGACAAAAATTGATCTCCAATTTCCCCTCATTATATACTTGTGTATCTCTTACATTTTTTCTTTTTTTTTTAAATGTTCGCATATTTTATTAAGGGCCACACAAGATGGTTTGGTAATATTGGCGCGGATCACTTATTGATGGTGAACATTATACACTGAAAAAGGAAAAATTTCAAAAAGACCTAATGTTTGTTTCGAAAATCACTCTCAATTTGAAATATAAATTTTTTTAATGCCCACTTGTATTTTCAAAAATAAATATTCAACTTCGGAAATCTGATCGTATAGTATTTGGCCGACTAACTTCCAAAAATAAAATTTTTTTGTTGGGATTTAAGCATGGTAGACTATTGTTTCAACATAACCGAAAAATCTTTAGTTTTTTCTTTTCTATTTCAGTATATGAAAATCTATTCATTCATCTCGATTCGGTAACAGACTTTAAGGGTGGAGTGTGTACGTTTTTTGTTTCATGACCCAAAGAAAATTTTGTCACCAATATGTAACTTAAATTCGTACATATTCTATTTTTATAGGCTTTTATTTTACTCATAACTGCTAGTTATAAAATATACCAACATTGCTGTCAACTTTTTGCAACGAAATAAAGTTTATTTCGCATGAAGTTAAAGCCAAAAAAAAAAGCTTATCTTTTAAAAACGATCGTTTTTAACTTAAACTTATTTGGTTTCAAAGTACAGGTCGCAATTTTTGTCCGATAGTCACGAAATTTGGTAAGAACATTAGTAATAAGCCAAGGATTTGACTTATGGATTTTGGTGTGGATGGGCTGGATGGTACTTTCGTTACCGCCATTTTTATCTTTATTCTGGCCGTAAAATGCCTCATTTTAGTCCAATGGAAACGAAATTTATAACAAATATTCACTTTGATTTATTGTAACATGCTACTAATTATGTTGCAGTTCGGGCGAACGTTATTTCCGATACAATTTTTTTTTTCTTTAGGTGATAAAATTGCAACATGCTACCAATTCTGGTGCGGATCGGCCGCACAATATTTCCCCAAAGTCTTTTTTCTTTTTCGATTTGAAAATAAATAATAGTTTTAAACAGTGTAATTTTAGGTCAAGAGTTACAAACTTTTTAGCAAGGTATTTCATTTGTAACAAATTTTCTACAGTTTGAAAACCAATTTTATTCTTACGGAGCTACTGCTGTGTTAGTATTTTTTTTTTTACCCAGCTTAACCCTTCTCCAATCAGAAAAAAATACAACGGATTTAGGGATAATCACAGCAGAGACAAAATTGTATGAATCTACCTTTTATCGACTCATTATTTTCGAGTGAAACAATACACCTGTGCATTGTAATATTTAATTGTGAACTACACACAATACTTTCTTCTCAAACAAAATCAAATTAAACTCGTCGTCGTATTCGTCTTCTTCATCATCATCATCATCATCATCATCATCATCATCAGTAATGCAGACTTGAAGAGTATAATCGAGAAAAAAATAATGAAAAACTCGCTGGAAAGAAAGAGTGGTGGTTATGAACGTAAGGGATGCGACGCACAGCAAAACGTGGCGAAATGAAAGAAACGTGTAATAAGTAAGTATCCGACAAAGTTTCAGCACTTTTTTATTGGAATAGTTATGAGGTTGTTCGCTACCAACGTCGTCGCCCGCCGTCCGCCCAATTGCAACATCGCAGCAAATCCGACTGGCGAAAATATAATTTTCTAAATCGGTTCTTGTCGCTCGTAAAACGATAGTTTTTAAAGATCCCAGGAAAATTACCTTCACGTTATTTGAGAGTACCTAAGTATATTTAGTGGTATCAAGAAGCGTTATTGGTGACAAAGGGAGGAGACAGGGAGAGACAACTCGAAAGATTACTAGCAATGCTCCAAATGATTCAAAAAGTATAGCCGATGAAGCGTACATGCACATTGGGAAAGGAAAATCGAAAAAAAATTGAGAAAAATATATATAATCGTATAGTGCGGCTTGTTTATCTTATTATGCAAAACCAATGTTTTTCGTATTCTGGTGAATGTAGATGGCGATAGAGGGCTTCATGGTCCAAAAATAAAATTTTAAAATATGGCCAAGTAAGTCCACCAAGAATTTTCGTGCTTCAATATGATACGGAAATATCGAAATTTTATTCTACATAGCACAGTAAAGGTAATATCAACACAACCAAATTAGCATTCAGGTAATTACTACAACCTATTGTGATGTCTGTTACCTACATTAACCCCATTTTAAAGCAGGTTTTCTACGAAAATCTTCAAGTGGGTTTTCTATGAATATCTATTTATTAATTTTGGTGTCAAGGAACGACTTGATGGTATTTTTTTCGTCTTACATCTCAAAGAAAATTTTGGCACCAAATACGCAAATTCATATAAATATACAGGGTGTCCAAAAATCGTCTCCCAAGCTAAATGGGTCTTGTAGAACTCATCGAGAGAAGGAAAAAAGTCTGTGGCCGTATCCTTATTTTTTAGCGTTATTATTTCAGAGATGCCAATAGATTGCATATTCATTTACAAGATGGCACTACACATCGTACAAAGGTTGCGGGTTTGAATCTAGAACGTTTTTTTTTTTGTTTTTAAAATTTAAAAAAAATAAACATTAGACGCTAAAATTTCAACAAATTTTTTCTGATTTCAAATATGGTAAATTTAACTTTGTGAGTGTTGAAGATAGGGACTTGGTTAAAAGAACGCTTTTTATTATATTCAATAAGTGTAATAAGATGCACTCATCAAAGATCCAATTTAAAGAATTTTTTGAACTTCCTCATTTGATTTAACTATAAAAATTTTGAAAATTTGAGAGCCTTGTATCACTGAAACAATCAATTTCAAAGCCCATGTTAATAAGAACTTTTGCTTTTCTCAATGAGTTCTACAAGACCCATTTGGCTTGGGAGACGATTTTTGGACATTCTGTATATTTATATAAATTTGCGTATTTGGTGCCAAAATTTTTGTTTTCGTTTTAACTATAAAATGCCTAATTTCGGGATAATAAGAGCGTCATTCAGAACAAATATTTATTACAATCTATTCCAACTTTTTATTAATCTATCTTTGGAACGGATTGAGTGGATTGTATTTGCGCTGCAGCTTTTTTGGATATTTTTTTGGCTATAAATTAACATAAAATTCAAACTGACATCTCAACATCACAAATAGTGTACGACATAATGAATTAATCTGAAAATTCCCAATGAAATGTGAGAAGTTGAAATTGACTCCTTCTTTGAACCTCTTAGTAACTGATTGGAATGAAAAAACTAATGTCAAATTCGAACTCACGGCCTCAAAAAACCCAATCGACGATAAAATTACACACATCGTGTTGTCTTGTTCAATTTTAATGTATGTAATGGGTGTTTCGCAAAGTAACAAAAAAATTTTCTTTTGGCCCACCTGCGGCTCCTTTCATATTTTCAGGATTTCAAAAAAAAGATCTGGATGTAATAATTAGGCACTATCATAGATAATAATTTTCAACTTTGTAGCACGATGGGAAGTAGGAAAAATAAATTCAACCTGGAAATCTGACTGTATGTACATACAATAGATGCCAAAAAAATGGGTTTTTGATCCATATCTACGGCCCCTTTTCACATTTTTAGAATTTTTCAAATAACAGAGAACGTATCTATAGATGTGATTCTGTGGCACCCACATACCAATTTTCAACCCCTTCTAGCTTAATGAGAAGTACGGAAAATAAATTCGGACATCTTTATAATACCTTTGGGCCATATCTGCGGCCTCTTTCACATTTTCGGAATTTAAATAAGTATATTGGTATGATACAAGGCACCTTCTTACCAATATTCAGCCTTCTAACTCAATGGGAATTGAAATTAGAAAAAAGTATTTTTATAATAGATGTATGGTAGATTTGTATAGAAAGAGGTATCCGGTTTAAATTTGAGGAATTAATTCGCCTGCTAATATGAAGAAACACAAAACAACTTATCGATTAAAAAGAGAAAAAATAATAAATAAATTGTTAATGGAGAGATCGAGAGTCTATGTTCGTCGGCACATTGGCACCAGTCAGCAAAATTTCTATGAAATCGTACCGGTAAAAATTAAATACTTACAGTTTTATAAAAAAAAAATATTTGTGATGGTCACTTATCCAACTAATAGCGAAAAAAATTATACTTCAAAAAAGTGTATTTAGCCTATATCTGCGGCCTTTTTAACATTTTCAGAATTTAAAAAAGTATCCGGATGTGATACTGAATGCTGATGGAAATCCTGAAGTTTATGAATTTTATATATAAGATATAGTATAGCCTATACACCCATCCATATTATACATAAATACATTGTGTACAGAAGAATTTGAGCGACCTATATATTCGTGATCCACGACTCTGGATTGGCGCTTTTCCGCAGGTTCCGCCAATGGCAATGCGCTGAATGCAATAGTTGAAAAAATACACTAGAATGCAAGCCACCCTCTCCATTGCCATAGCGTGCATTCGTGGGTTGAATCGTTAAAACAAACTTTTTAAATTAACGTTTCAACGGGAAAAAAAGAAAAAAAAAGAAGATAGTTGGTAATTACAACGTCGAATTAATGCTCGGTTAGATGTTTAAAGTAAACGAGGAAATGCTGATAATGTAAAGATGGGCGGAATACTGATTTACACTTTTCCAGTCAACACAAGTTCGTGTATATTGACCGACGATAAAGTTTTCCCTTCTCCACTCGTTTCAACCTTCGACATCTTCTTAGATCCACAGCCCGATGAACGTAGCTGCATTTCTGCTGTATTCACATTCGTCATTTTCAAAAATCGAACATCAGCATCCAGAAGTTCCGTTAAAAATACCAACAAAAAAACCAAATATATTCTGCGTGGTATATAGTGTAAGTTCGTGAACCAGGGTATTTCAATTCAATTTTCAACTATTTAGCAGCATTCAAAGCTCATCAAATGGAAGCAAAATTTTCCTGCCAAATATGACGAATTATAGCACTGGAACAGGTTGATTGCAGTGAAAAAGCACAAATGATGAGTAGGTAAAAATATGCACCAAAAATAGCTATTTTCTCTCTACATTGAAATAAGGAATGATTCTACTCGGACTGTAAATGAAAAATTTAAAATGAAAATGAATCGATCAATAAGGTCAAGGGTCAAGGTCCGATTTTACTTCATTCCAATTATTATAGGGACGCACTTGTCGAAACGTCAAGGCCTTTTAGAAACTTCCTACGTCAGAATTCTAAATCTTTGGGAGCTTCAGTAATAAGCATTAATTCCAAAACTGCACAATGGAAATAATGAAATCAAAACAATACTCAAATTTATTTACGACTGATTTTACGCATTAACGGACTTGACAATTTGTAGAAATTTTTCGACAAGAAGGAAATGATAAGACACACGGATCATATGGTACAATTATGATAAAAACTTTAGAATAGAACATTTTTTTATCTGAACTTACTCACCGAGTTGGGTCAGAAAATTAGGCACTTTTAGACAAAATAAGTTTTTCTCGAGTTTTATCCTAGAAAATTGAACAGTTTGCGGAAAACTATAGATGCACTTTACCAAATTAAAAATCCATTTTAAAAATGAGAAAGAAATTTTGCAATTTTTCCCATACCGAACAAACATACTGTTTGAGAAAATTACGGAAGTGTTTTATCTTCGTTTATCTGCGATATAACAATTATTATCAAGGATTAACAAATACGAGAGGACTAACTTAAACAGAAAAAAAAGAAAAAGCATTTTTTTCATTAATCATGTTTTTTTTCAAAAAGGGGGCTCATGTAGTAATGCCAGTGCTGCTGTTGAATTACATGGCGGGAAAATACTAAAACAACTTACAAAAGTTTTCTAGTTCCAACATATTATCAAAAATATGGTTTCCACATTTTCGTTTTATTTTATTTTTTGTGTTTTCTCTAAACAACTGGCACACTGTTATCGGTCCTACATTGTTCGTATTTACGAATGACGAAACTATTTTTTCTGTTTTTTCTTTCTTTTTCCAAATTAAGAAAAAACTAAAAGCATGCTTGTTTCTTTCACTTCTTAATTTCAAGTAAGTTTTCTATAAAAATCTACTTACCTATAATTCTTGATTTCAATAAACAACCTAGGGGTGGGAGTAAAAACGTTTTTCATTTCAGAAGACGAGGAAAATTTTTCTACCAAAAACTCAAATTCATATCCTGTCCTATACCATAATGCGAGCAATAATTGTATGCATGTATGTACGTATGTGTGTATGTGAGTACATATGTATGTATAGAAGTGCGTGACGTCATAAACCATATCCACCCTCTCTGATTAAAATACCATATGTTACTCTACAAAATGATGCTTATCATTGTGCAACAATGTGCATCTATACCAACCGCCACGTCTAAAACGTGATCCTGACTTCACGCACTTCCTGCGTGAACAGAATATAGTACTAAGCAAAGGATTTGACCAATTGATTTTGCGAAAATGAAACGGATTTTAGGTACTTCCGGTACAGCTAGTTTGAATTTAATTTTGGCTGTACAATGCTTAATTTTGAATCAATAGCTACGAAATTTTCAAAAAATGTTTTATATAATTAATGGTACCATGCTACCAATTTTAGTATGGATTGGCCGGACGGTACTTCCATAAAATGCATTTTTATTTCGAGTTCGAAAGAGGTAATGGTTTTTTAAACAGTATTTTTTGATCAACTATCATAAAATTTAATATAATCATTAGTTATGATCTATTACTAACTTTTTAACAACCAATGCTTTACTTTTTGAAAACCTACTTTTTAACGGACCTTCTGCTGCGTTAGAGCTTTCAACATATACATATCTTATCCATGGGGGTCAAATATTTTTTAGTGTGACCATTTTTCGTGTTAATTTTCCTTTTTTCTTTTTTTTGTCGCATTTTTTAAAAATTTTAAAAGGAGGAAAAAAACACCGATCAAATATTTTTTTTACGTGACCATTTTTTACGTTACTTTTCCATAATTTTTCCCTTCTTTGTCCCTTTTCTCCATATATAGAACAAAAATGGCAGATCTGCGTTTTTTTTTTCTTTATAATAACAATTTGAGTCCAAAATTATAACGTCATTTTTTCGTTTTATATAAGAAAAATTAAAGAGAACTTTTTCTTCCCTTTTATTTTTTTCTTTCTTTCCTTTCATGCCTTAGGTCCAGTGTCATATCTATTTCCCGATGAATGTCGTAATCTCCTCAAATTGCCCTCTAAATAAATACATAAATAAATAAATAAACATATAAATAAGTAACAAATACATAAAATAAATAAATATATACCTGAATAAAATAAATATATGTATAAATAAATAAATAAGACATGTAAATGATCCGAAGAAATTTTCTTGAAGAGCAAAAACTATGTGCGAAGGTACCTACTCATATTTTGTTTTCGTTTCAGTTTTACCACTTGATGTTAGAAATATAAAAGGTAAAAAATGCCACTTGATTAAAAAAAAATTATTGTAAATCTTAGGAAGAGTTTAAAATTGCACTTAAATATTTATAAAAGTTCTTAAAATAGATTCTCCCTTGAAACACTGAAAATAATTAAAATTATCAGCCTCTGATAGATTAGCTTAAAGCTTTCAATACAAACAAATTCAATTTGACAATTTATTCACGCCAATTCAACTAACTAAAGAAATTTTCTGGTTTCAATGAAACCGCTAACGCCTGTATTAAAAAACTTAAATATACTAGTCCAGATTAACAATTTGCAGCATAAAAAAATACAGATTTGTGTGTGAGACAAGAAATTAGTGAAATGTTACGAAAACCTTCGGAGAGTAAAGAGTGATCTAGCAAAAAAAATTTTAAGGTTTGAGTTTAAAATCAACGGCTCAACAAACAAATGGATTAATATAAATACAAGGAATTTTAGTTTAAGGAGGCTAAAAAATGGAGCCAACGAGAAAATTCGAAATCAATCATACCTCATCAGTATACAACGTTAAAAAGAATGATACACAATGCAGCATTGCCGCTAACTGAATAAAAATATATGTGATCTTTACGAAGAAAGAAATTTAAAAAAAGAAATGAAACAGAATTTGGTTCAACATAAATATTAAAGATTTACACGCAGCCAATAAACGAGCCAATCAGCACAAGTTTCATTGACAAGGTTGTGAATCATAATGGAGATGTCAGATATCAAAATTTACTAAATTTTCTTTATACGCAATCGGAAATGGAATTCTGAATTAAAAATGTTTTATCTTCAAAATCCTGTCAGTTTTCACATTATAATGAACGTTTTGAATCTGTTCTCAAGAAATCTACAACGGAAGCTACAGGTCGACTAAACTTTTTTTTTAAATCCTCTGATAATGATAACCTAGAGACTAAACACAATACCTCCTCCGTATGATGTCATAAGCAGTCAGAAAATAGTGAAGTAAAACTTATTATGATTACATCTCCTGACGAATCGATTGTTGTACGTATATTTATTGTGCGGATAAGGAAACGTAAAAAGTTTGGTAACGAAAAGTTTTTGGGGAAACGAAAATTATTAATTTTCGAGATAGGTGGAAGCGTCGAAAAGTGGAAATTGTGAAAATCATATTTAAATATACGAATGAAAAATACGGATTACAATGCTTTTGCTAAAATAATTGCTGATTCTAAAACTCGAAAAGTCGCGTATTGCGTATAAAAAAAATAAAAATTATTTCAAAATTATTTTTCACGTGAAGTTCGATTACCTACGTCGAAAACTAAATGCGGCCTTTTAAGAAGAGAATCGCGGGAGGAGTAGTATATCTTTCAGATCTAATTTATACATTATAATTGCTTAAGTTATTAAAAGAGTACACAACTCAAACATATAAGGGTAAATTAAGACCATGATTTATTTGCCACATCGAAATCACATCCACCATCAATGAAATAATTTTGATCTTCAATAAATACCCGCAATATAATATTATAATAAATTATGTTAAAAATGAATTTTTAAAAATACGCTTTTATAAGAGTAAAAATGTTGAGTGGAGTGAACACTTTGAGTATAAATATATCACGAAGTGGCATATCTGTTGGTTCACTTATGCCAATATAGTTGCTCATCACAGTGAATTAATGTACTTTTCAACGATATATATATATATATATATATTTACGAGTCCTGAAGCGTTGTGATGGCTTGTACCGGTCCACAACTTCAGCCGGCATAATAAAAAATAAAACATTATCTCCTGTCTTTTTCTTTCTTTGTCCTTTTGTTTACGTTTGGTTTCTTTCCTTGCTGCAGGGTAGTTTACGCATGGGCATCGAATTTAGAGGAATTTTTGGCGAACAAATTTCTTCTGCATGTCTAATGTAATGAAGTGAAACCACATGTTATACGGATTTACATACTTTGATAAAAATTACACTCATTCACTATATTGGCAAGGATGAACGTAATGGTGAATTAGGAGAAATTCCACTCTCTATGATATATTTATGCTCAAAACGTGAACCTAGCGCACTCATATAGAAACTGAAAAGAGAATTAGTGATGGAAGGAATCTCAAATCATCAATTGAAAGACTATAGATTTTATTTTAAATAAAAATGTTCTTATTTGTATTTCATCATGATTTTTCATCGGTAACAATGATTTTTCAGGACTGAAAAGAAAGTTTTCGCTTTTAGGACCAGAATATATAATTTTCTGACCCGAAAAGATGTACTTTCAGTACCAAAATGAGGGCAAAAAAGGTGTTATTATCGACTGGAGTTGCATAAACTATCCATAGAATATGATATAAGAGTGCAGTTAGCTCAATCATGAGGAAGGAGTCCATCGTCCACATCTTCTCAATTTTCACTTCCAACCACCACCTCCGCCATAATTTCATCATCGCCAAAACAATCTATTTTTTCATATCAAACTTTTTTTTCAGAGCTAAGGGTGATCCAGACCACCAGGACCCTTATCTTATTTACGCCTTTGATTAAACATAATATTTCATTGATAATCGTGATATGTTTTTATATAAATAGCTATGTAGCAAATGTAAGAAAATTAAGCGTTGACCTCCCTAGCATTTACGAAGTTTACAGAGAAAAACCAAGAAACAATTTAAAATTCGTAATTTCCAAAGGAATGGGTAATTTTCGTGGAAAAAGATGCGAAACTCTGAAGACTTCAAAAATCCAATTTTCTTTAGTGATGGGATGTTAGTTCAGCTGAATGACCCCACGTTCACAAAATTGAACTAAGAATATAGTTCATATTTAAATTAAATTTTTAAGACTACTAATTCGATCAATGATCCCATCCATGCGTTTTTTTTGTTTTTTTTTTTTTTTTTTGCGTACGTCCCGAACTTGTTAAGTTTACTGAAATATTATCAGTACCTTGCAACTTGTGCGTAAAGGTTGAATATTTTGAAATGGAGAAAAAAAAAATTCAGCTTTGCTACCTACAATAATGATGAATGATCTATGTTTGTGTATTTATTTATCTCTCAGCGTACGCACATTACCTTTTCTTTTGATTTATTTCTGAGCATTAGTGAGATGGGCTCCGAGAAACAAGAAATTTTATTATAAAACAAGAGAATGACGCGTAGTCTTCATGCAAATTATGTTACCTTGGGGAGGGATGAAAACAAGAGGAGGTTGAGGTTTGGTAAGGGTTAGTGGGTATTATTATATTACATTGTTTTTACATGCCTGGAATTCACGAGTCGAAGTGAAGAATGTACTAATGGCACGCGTTTTTAACAGTGAAATGACTGCTTCGCATGACACGTTGATAAGAAATGGAATTTCGAGTGTACAGCACGTGCAATGAGAAAAAAAAACAAACAATGCACGATACATAAATTTAATTATATTAATTCGTTAAATGGACAGTAATCGTTTAGGTCATTCGTATGAAAACTAATTTTGTGTAGCATTTGACTGCACGTAGATACATTAGCCTTGCAAAATGTCGCATACTAAGTAATTCCCGTGTGAATATCGATGTCCATCTGCCTCGATGAGGATCTCTTTCCGGTTTTCTGTCGTTTTTCGTTCACTTCAAGCCTCGTCTAAACCGCCGAAGAAAACTCGATCACGAAGAATGAAATTTTCCAACAGCCTAAGTTGTTTTTTTCTACTTCTTTTTTATTTCTTCAATGAATTTTATACAAAGAAATAGTTAATTTTTTTCCCTGTCTACTTTTCATTCTCTCATTCAATACGTCTCTTTTATAGACTACTGTTTCTTCTTGTTCAACCGTGTTGCACTTTTCATCAAATTTTTTTCGTTTTTCATCTGTCTCTAACTTTGTGCTTCTTTCTTTTCGATTTTTTCATCCTGTTTTTGTTGCTGGTTCGTTGCTTTTATCAACTTTTCATCTTTTTGTGATTTCACTTTCCCTGTTGTCTGTTTTAGCGCGTTTCTTCCCACTTTTTTGTATACATTTGCCTCTTTTCTTGGTCCCTCGTCGACTTTTACCTCCTCAAATGTAACAATTTTCGTCGATCTTTATCCATGTATCTTCTTCCCCTCGCGCTCCACTTCACCAGTAAAAGAAAATTAGCTGTGATCGATAGACTACGGAACTGCACATTTTTCTCCGGAAATTACGTAGGCAACGTCGTTTTACAATGTAAACAAAAAACCGGAGAACGCAGTTGAAAAAAAAAAAACAATAAAACGCGGGACAGTACAAAACAAAAACAAAAAAAAATTGACTTGTTAACGTCATTTACCTTAGCGTCTTAATGAGAATGCTGAGGAGAAAAAAATATACCGCGAAAACAAGGGCGTGAATTAAAAAATATATAAAAAGAGAGAAGTAAATGAAAGGTGAGAAAAAAAAAGCAAAAGAAAACAGTGCTAAAAAAAAAAAATCATCATGGTAATCGTATTATTTTTTCATCTCGTTCCCGCTTCAAAAAGAGGAAATTAAAAAAATAGACGCCCATTTACGGGTAAAGTACGTTTTTTTGCTTTTTATTTCGCGTTCCGGACGTACGATGTAAATATTATGTGACGTAAAATTGAATTTATATAATATTTTTTTCCAGCCGAAGTGAGATAAAAAGACAAGTGCTGAAAAGAAAAGGGTAAAAAAATGGAAAGAAGAAAACACTATATTCGTCTGTAGTACTTACCTACCACTTCCTACTCCGTGTTCGGTTTCGTAATGAGTTAGAGTTAGCGCAGAAGGTGGAGAGAACAGAAAAAAAAATGGAAAGTCTACTAGGAGCGCCACTTTTAATGTACCTAACGTTTTACACTAGATAATAATTCGATGCGACTGCGAAAAGTCCGTTAATGTGGCAGTCGTTAACGGAGGGAAAAAAAATTCGATTTCTTTATGCTTTGCTTTTCCCTTTTTCAATTCTCCCTTTCGGCTCGTTCACAACACATAGTTGCGACGAAGGTCGTATCGACAATCGAAGTACCGTTTCACAATTACGTGATTTTGTGGGGCCCAAAGATGGCCTTCGGTAAATTTTAATCCGAGGTACCTACCGTTTCACAATTACGTGATTTTGTGGGGCCCAAAGATGGCCTTCGGTGAATTTTAATCCAAGGTACCTACTTTGCTATGCTTACATTTTATGTAAATAGGTTTTCGAACAACATCTACACATTAGTATATTGATCTGGTATTAAGACCCAGGGTCGAGGATAGGCTCGTTTTTCCTTTCACAACCCCAGGAAACTTTAGCCAATATAATCGTTGAAATTAGTACGTATGCACACGGTCATTTTTGTTTAACACGGTACAGGTCGCAATTCATATCCGATAGTCGTGAAATTTGGTAGATACACTTACTCGGATCTAGACAAGGATGAAGCATGTTGTTTTTGGTCCAGATCGGCCGGATAGTAGGTCCGGTAAATTCTATTCTGTTGCATTTTTGGGGATCAAATAGTTTTAAAATGCGTAATTTTTAAACAATAGTCACGGAGTTTGGTACAGACATTGAATATACTATATTCTAACATACAGCAAAATTTGGTTTCGATCGGCTTTACGGTTTATGCGTAGGAATGATTTAAAAAAATCAACAATTGATAAGAAGAGTAGATAATTCCAGATGAAACAAAAAAGCTGAATGAAAATCAAGCTTTACGTTACTTTATTTTCTAAGTAATTATTCCATAACCTGATACGTTTTCAATACTTTCACAATACAATTCATTATGAATTTCTATGACATCAATTCATTAATTCATTTTATGCATACTCGCATAATTTTTATCCAGAATTCTGCTAAATACTTTTTGTTATGTCTCTTGCCAAGAATAAAAAGAACGTAACGAAATAAGTTGTGAACAATTGTAGTTATCTTATTTATTACTTGGAGGTCTCGTAGACTCTCTACAAGACATTAATTATTCACAAGTATTGACTATTAATTACTTTAGTCACATAAAATACAAAGTATGAATCACAACACTAATAGGTTCACTTCAGTTTAAACATAAAATGGTTATACTTAATATTCTACTCTTAATAATTAAAACCTAAGTTTTGTCCTTACCTCTAGAACGGAATCCTCAACTATTAGAGCTTGATTGGTTGTAGACTTCCTATGTGGTGAAAGATTGGTGTACCAGTCTTCAACACAGTTGGAAAAGCAAGCAAAGTGCTGGTAAAAAACAAAACACCAGTCACTGCAATTTGGTGGTAAAAATGTTTGTCTTGCCGAATGTACCTAACTGTACATGTATAGTCTTGGGCCAATGAATTCACTGACTTTGCTTTTGTCAACAAATTCACTGTGCGTCAATATGTAGGGCACAGAGGTAATGGTAAATATTCCACTTATGGATTATTTGGCCATTAATTATTTCGTCATATTTAGATAGACGATGTCTTCTTAAATATGACGGATCACTTTCGATATTTTAATTTTTTTTGTACTTATTTATTCAAGTATTTTGTTCTAGAAACTTACATTTTATAGCGTAGCTTGCTGCGCTGAGGTTTTTTCCATCTCAGAGTTCTGCTATACTGATACTTTGGTATCAACTGCACTTATAGTTTTCCCATATTAAGCATATCCACGTCCTCATTCAGATCACCGAAATTTACCGAAAACATTTACAAGTAAGTACAATCACCATCTAAACGATGCAAAGAAATACGGAACCACTTTCGAAGCTATTGTTCTCTCTCCTTTGGTACTAAATTCGAATTTGCTTATGCCTTATTCTGGCCCATAGGCAATAGTTAAAATTTTTTTTTTCAAATAATTAAATTAAATGAATGAGTAGGCTAGATATAATTATTAAATTAGATATCACAATCAACACAAGTTTCTATTTATTTATTTTTTTTTTAGTTAGAGAATATCAGTGAAACCCTTAACTCCCTATTTTTATTATTCCCCACTCCTAATCTTGTCCAAAGCTGTCATCCAATATTGTTTTTTAAATCATTCAGTTATTCAAAGAATATTTATAGTCCACAATAAAATTCCTGAATCGAACCCCGGAAATTTATTCAACCACTTTGTTTGGATTCCAAGCCAAGTTGGTGATGAGGAAGAGGCAAAAGATTTAGTGGACTCAGCTGCAAAATAAGCAATAAACCAAGCTTCTGTAACTTACAGATCTTTCATTTCGTAATCAGATTTAAAATTTTTTTTTTACTTTTAAGTTTCTTCTAGTAAACTTAAGGCAATAACAGTAGGAAAATTACATTCCAACCAAATTCCATATTCGACTCAAAAACTTCTTTCTACCTTGGAAGTGTTATAAGTAATCTTCCAAATCCATGCTCAGAAGTATCTAACTTGCTGATTAATAAGCTCTAAACTGGTCATACCTGTTCATACTACATTCCCAGTGATGGGCTTGTGAAAAATCATAAGGGTACGCAGTAGTATTGTCGATAATCTGCGTATATCAAGTCAACTCATGTTTCCAATATCGAAAAATTTTACTCTTCTCTTAAGAGTAGGTACGTTGCGCTTCCATCCCCATACATTTCTAGACTTATCTTCTTTTAGGACTTGAGCTACCTTACTATTTTCATTTTTTTCTTCGAAACATTTAAGAAGATGAATAAGAAGATCAAAATTGGGTCAATGCAGTTCTTCCGTAAGAAAATATACAATTTTACGAAAAATGATCATAAATTTAACCATTAGTGGGAAATGCGAACATACTGTAATTTCAAATGTTATTCGAAAAATTTAAATTCTGTATTCATTTAGGAATCAATAACCTCCTACTTTTTTGAAGTCTGTTGAAAATGAATCTGTAGTTTGAAAATTCGAGCTTTCAAAATCTTACTCTTTTAATTAAATTTTCCAATTTTGTGGAGACAAGTTTTCCTGTATTCTTTTTGTGTTACTAGCGGTGAAAAACAAAGTGCATATTCTTTGTATTCGAAATCTGTTCACTCCCATGTTGAGCAAAAATTTAAAGTAAAACGCCTTTTTACTGTCCGCCCTATATGCGCATAATATAGGTACATACATACATATAACAATATTATGAATGTGTAAAGCAATTTTTTGAATTTTTTGTTTGTCTGCTGCACACCGGCTGAAGGTTTGATGTTTATACCAAAAGCCGAAACGTATAAGTGCTCTTATTGAAGCAATAGAGACTGAACCCCTGCTTGACGTCTACATTGTGAAACATCACTTCAACCTTTCTTTCAAAACAAAATGCTAAGGCGAGAAAAATTAAAACGTATACGAATTCGCATCGAGTTTCAGTCCTACATTTTATAGCAGGTATGTGATGGTGCGAAATTTCATTCGTTTTTATCAACGCGTGCTCGAGGGAAGAAAAAAAGACAAAGCCGAGAAAAAGTTGGAAGAGAGAGCAGCCTGTATACGTGAAGAAAAAAAACTGAAGAAAGGGGAATGTAGAATAGCGGTACCAACGAAAACTTGCATTGGTTAGATTTAGCGGAAAATGAGTGGCAAAATGAATTGCATTGTATCTGTATGAAAAGCTGAAAAATTAATTCGTCTACTTCGTTTGCACACAGTCGAAAAACAATTTTTTTCGTTTTGTTTTCGAAAGTAAAGGGAATTCGACGAGAAAGGGGAGACGATTAAAAACGGCAATACATATATTAGGAAATTGAACGGTGTTGGTTCGTGGCCTTTAATCATGGAAACGAGTTATGGAAAGAGAGACTGACTGGAGAGTCGAAAAATGCGTATTCGTGTGCGGTTTCCATTACATCGTTTGTTTTTATATTTTGATTCCATTTGATACGGTACAGATGAAATTAGCTTGTTCTGTAAAGGCCGTTATGGCAACAATCATCGCGATATAAAACGCACAATCCCTTCTCCTACCAAAAAAAGGCTTAAAAAATCCCAATGTTTTTAGTGCGGTATTATGGCGGTCTCACTGGTCATATGTATAGCTTTTTAAAAGGTATAGTTCGATGTTTCTATAGGGGTATGCCATTTTCATTGATAATAAAGAGCTCTTACTGGTATTTAGGACACTTGCTTGTAAAGAATGTTTTGCTGGTAACACAGATAGCCCAGTAAAATGTGGGTTTGAAATAGAATTAATAATTACAAAAGGTTTTATGGTTAAATTATAGTGGGGGTAGGTTTCTCAATAAACGATAAAAACTCTCTATCTTTATTCCCTGTACTTCCATCAGGGGATACTACAACGTGGGACTATTTTTAGTTTCTTCAATTTTCCTCAATAGCCAGATTATCTGTGATATAAAATCCTTAGACGTGGGAGTCTCCCTGAAATTAGTTTTCACATAAGTACTTCCTATTGTGCCAAGCAATTGAAATTTGACATGAAGGTTCTCAACCATAAACTGCAAAAGTTTTTTTTAATTATCCTGAAAAAGATAAATGGGTCCAAGATATGGGCCGAAAACCCATTTTATTGAAATTTTGGGAAATACCATGTTTATTGAAATTGAACAATATAACACGAAGTGCGTATAATATTGTTCGTACAATATATTCATATTTTTGTATGGGATATTATACCATATCTATGCATACTGCGATACGTATAGTAACTCGGTTCGGTTACTTACATAAAACATTACTAAATATTTGTGTGTGCAAGGGAAAGGCGAGAAAAAAATCATGTGAAAAATGAAGGAGGATGTGAATGGTCATGTATGTATGTTA
This sequence comes from Ericerus pela, assembly GCA_011428145.1. NCBI lineage: Eukaryota > Metazoa > Arthropoda > Insecta > Hemiptera > Coccidae > Ericerus > Ericerus pela. The sequence goes on from WOFM01000336.1 coordinate 337,409, forward strand.
GGTGTGCGTGAAACGAAAAAGTCTAAGAACTACTGCCATGAATGATAATGACGGGAAAAATTAATTTATCCAATGAACACAAAATCATTCTCATTATCATTAATATTTTCATTAAAATAGGCCCAGTAGTTTTAATGTAGGTGTTCATTGCTTATCACTACCTCCAAAATGTGATGAATTTAAGCGGGGAAAATCGAGTAAACAATGAAGATCAAAAAACAAAAACTTTAAATAAAAATAATTAGAAATAAAAACATAAGAAAAAAAAATCTTTAAATTAAAAATATAAAAAACAATAATAAAAAAAATTAATAGTAAAAACAAAATTATTACTTCTTCAAGAAAATAATTTACTTACATAAAATTTGGAACAACAAATATTTTTAAATATTTATAACTATTATATAGCGACTAAGATACGTGGTGGTAATGAATGGTATGTATTTCAAAATTGTTATAATAATCTGAATTATTTTCTTGCTGGGAAACTGAAATTAGTATATAATGATAGCCAATGAAATTAGCGTAGTTATCAACATTTTTCATCATTAAGCAGTCTATAGATTAATATCATATTTCGATACTTTACTAACATGGTATCATCAATAACGAAAATGAACTACGTAGGAATCAGAAAAATAATAAAAGTAAAATATTTGTATAATTTTCCGACGGTTTATTTCTGATATGAGTATAACACTTTTAGTAGTGTTATCATGCTTTTATTATTTGTATGAATTTATCAATCTGTGAGACAAAAACTTAAAATTAAGAAAACTATTAGGATAAATGTATTTGTTTTTGATAAAAAAGTGTGAAACAATTTTTTGAGTAACTAGCCATCATTCATTAGCATTCAACCAGTTAATCAGCGGTATTAACCTGTTCGGTAAGCACCGACAAAGATGAAACAACTACACAGGGGTTGCGTGAATTGACGTTGTTAAGAAGGGTAAAATATATCGATTTGTAAATTCTTATAAAAAAAGTCCCCAAGAAATCTTAATTTTGTCATTTTATTGAAGAAGCAAAAAAAATAGAATAAAAAACTTGGGCCAACGGAAGGTTTCACACCACTCAACCACTGTCAAGTCGTCCCTACAACTACGCTAAATCGTTATTTTTTAGATCACACGCTTTTCGTTTGTCCTTTTATTAATCCAATAAATTGCGAGTGTTTATCTAAAATAATTGACCGAAACAACAAAAATGATCTTACGAAGTACATACAGTGGCGTGAATCTTTCTGTTGTTATGCAAATATGCATTTAGTCAAGTTGACAAAAACAAATCCAAAAGAATTACAAATTCGTTTGTGCAACTGACCACCTCAACACGTAATAACTTGATAAAATATTTTTATTATGTTTCACTTCCTTTCTCCACGCTATTATTTACTGGAGACCCATGAAATATTATTGCTTAAACTGTGGGTGTTCTTTCACAACGTTTAAAAAATAAAAAAACAAACGAAGAAAAAATAACAAAAGTGTTCCTCTCGACTACATGATAAATTTGCTATTCTAATAAAAAGACTCGAGTAGAGAAACAAAATTCAAGAAAACTTTTAAGTACGTTAGTTTGTCCCACAAAACGGTTTAACGAATTATATTTAATAAATTTGGCTTTAAAGTTGATAATAGACTAAAAAGAATTGGTTTTGGGTACGTGTGTTTGAGTAGAGTGGTTACGAAATAAAATGAAGTTGAATAACACTAAAAAAGTATAGGACAGTAGAAAAACTGAAAATAAAACCAAAACAAAAACAAAAACAAAAACAAAACAAAAAACGAAAACTTTTCCAAACGATAAACGGTGATATTTTCATACCATTTGAAACGTCCCCGCATTAAAATATTTGTAACTTTTTTAAAGCAATGGGTGAGAAAAAAATAAAATAAAAATGAGACAAAAAAAGGAGAAAAAAGCTCATTTTTTATTTAATGTGAATGCGGACGCGGTGTTGGATGATTTAAACTTTTTTCTCTTTCCCTTCGGGAGTTTCATTTCCATTATTGTCCACAGTCGGTAATTTATGCGGTGGATAAGACACGACCGAATGAGAGGGTTAGAAAAAAAAAAATCATCGTCGTCGTCCTATAAAAGCTGAAACAAATCCGCGTTAAAAAGCTCCGTTTTTTTTTTCCCACTCCGTTACTAATGTCGTATTTATGTATTCTCGCCCATTTAGAAATATAACTTCTGGTTGGAAGTTTACAACTTCTTTAATTATCTTCTCGTTTCTCTTCTCCTTTTTTTTCACTCGCGTATTTTCTTTTGACTTTTACTCGTACGTAAATATTAAGGATTTATTTTAAAACGGTCGTTCAACTTGTCGAGCTATGTTTTTTCTTTTGCTAGAAAACTTTACTCGATTTTTATTTTTTTTACTTTAAATTATATTAACTAAACATGCTCTCTTTTTTTTTCTCTTCACTTTTTTCCAACTTCAGTTTTTGGTACTATGAGAAAAGCAAAACTTCATGTTTATTCGCCACTTAGTTGCATTACAAGTCATGAGACCTAATAAAAAATGCATCGGTAAGATTTAGGGTCAGCCAATGTATAAAGGCATGCTCTCTAAATCGTGATTTCTGAAAAAAGTTGTGCGCTGTATGTAGAAGTGTTTCAGGTACAGACACACATGTGAACATTCAAACCAGGGACTGGGTGACTCGGTAGTTCGATGCTTGGTTTTCACTTGAAAGATCGCATATTCTCGACCCAAAATGACGAAATTGGAAAATTTATGCAGAGAAACCATTGGCTACCGAATCTCGACCAACCACTTCCTCACATCCAGATCAATAATCTTCGAACATTGGGTGAAATAACCGTCATCTTTATTAGGCAATTTGTCACAGCCCAAACAATGTATCTTGCCTGTATGTATGTGCAGGTAAGAACATACAAGATTATTTCTTTAATGTCATAGAGACGATTAATATGCCAGCTTTTCAGCAGCGATTGTCATCAAGGGGTGCGAGCCCCTTTACCTCATATGAGTAGAGTCCCCATAACCTTGATATGAGAAAAAAGTTCCAAACATTTCAGTACTTTTTATAAGAAACTATTTTATTTAAGAAAGTGAAAAATAAAAGTTCTCTGAAAAAAAAATTCAATTTTACAAGAATGAAATTCATGAATTTTTTTCCAACAACTACCAAATTTACAGGAAATTCTCTAAAGAAATAGGATTTGTGATACGTTGTTCCGCTGTTTGTAAATGAATGATTCAAATCACAAATTTTCTGTTTCCTAATGTGATTCGAATCACAAATCCTTTTCAGCTCCTTAAAAGAATTTGAATCCCGCTTTTATCACGAATCCTGCCAACTCTTACCATACACACACACACACACATAATGAAGTCAAAGTGAAAAAATGGTACCAATCGTTTTCTTTTCTCATGAAACGGATAATTTTCATCATCCCCACCCCATAACCCTTTTGAGAGGTCAATTTTAATACCCCGTTTTGTAAGCAAACTGGGTAAAAAGGAGTGACGAGACTATGCGCGAGAATAGATAGGTGGACAATATATTTTTCTTATTCCTGGACAACTACTTTTTCTTTTTTTTAATTATACTCAGGCCTGATGAGAGTGGAGGAAGGGTCCGGAATTTATAGGGGTCCATAATTCTCAAAAAAACAAAAAGTAAGTAATTTTAATGAAAAACCACTGCAAAATTTTTCGATCGTTCCGCTCGCAAAATTGGCTTCCCTATTGTAAAAACCCTCTCAAAGATAAATTTGAGATACTGCACCTGAAATACAGATGCAAATTTCAATTTTTAGGGAGCCAGTAAATTTTTTTTTCCCCGGACTCGAATTTCTTCTCTACGGTATCGATGATACTTGACTTTTTTTAAATGAAAGTAATTTATTGATAATGCCAATGATTTATTCAAATTTAGTTGGACATGAATCATTTGTACACCTTTTCTTACAAGAATAGATGAAGGGGAATGGACTTGGATTGTCATGCTCCAGCTAAGGTAGACTGCATTATTCCAAGATTTCCTCAACCTTTTCAATGCATCGTGGGATTGCTTTTTACCCAGTTTGCTTGAAAACGGGATATTAAAACTGACATAACAAAAGAGGTGGGGATAGGGAAAATTATCCGTTTCATAAGAAAAGAAAACAATTGGCATCATTCTCCTAATTTGACGTAATTTTTTTTAATGTAGAATTATAATATATTGTATTATACGTATGTATCGCCCAAAAGTTTGTGTTCACAGTTTTGAGAAAATAACAAAATAAATAGAACTGAAATTTTAACGAGAGACAGTTATCATATCGGAGCAGTTCTGAAAGAAGTTTGGTGCTTATCAATTAAAAAATTCCTGGAAAATATTTTTTTGGGAATAAAACATCAATAGATCGATAATTTTGATAAAAATATTGATAAATATAGAGTTTTCCGTAATTTTTTTACCTAAAACTAGCTACGAAATATTTAAATATTAATAGGTTTATCGGATATTGATAACTATCAATACAGATATCGATTACTATCGATATTATTTTGAAATTTTTTCAAATATTAGGAATACACTTTTTTTTTCTTTTTTTTTGTGAATTAAGTATTAATGAAAATTAGCGAACTCGGTTTTCTGGAGAAGTATTGCTACGCATAGGTTTTCTTTTTGCTTGATTTTCTAACTCCATACAATAATGATGGCAAAAGAGTGAGTCAGTAATAAATTAGTAACTGAAAAGTCCGTCACCATTATTCGTAATTAATACGAGAGTACAAATACTTACTGATAAACCAAAGCCCAAGACACTGAGGCACAGCCAGTACGCTAGAGCCGAGGAATTTTCGTCGGTATTTGCGTTAAGGTACGCTATGCATGAAAACATACGCACCGTAAAGTACACCCTGTACGGTCGTATCTAGCCGCATTCACACCTTCCCTAAGCCCCCTCCCCTCAAAAATACCATACCAATCGTATCACACCAAAAAACTAATTATAAATCGTAATAATAATATCAAATGCACACAATAAGTGTATCTTTTATCTTATAGAAATAGGAAGTTTACGGAGGAATATTTTAACATACATAAATAACCCATTTTGACGCGCAGAATTATTACCCCCCTTATAAAACGTCAAGATATAATCTTACCAAGTTGTAAATCACAGTTACCCAGTTTTATTATGGTGCGTACTACACTCGAACTGTGTTCTGCGGGCATAATCGTCGCAAGTTTTCAAAATTACATCAAATTTATTACACGACAGTGAAGGAGACACGAAAAAATTTAGCAACGAATGCGTACCTGGAGGGGGCGAAGAACGTGGGAATTTTTGAAAATAAATACCCAGCATCGATTTACAACGCGCCAATATACCGGGGAGTTGAAAATAAAAATCGATGCTACCTGTAGTAATGCTATCCTATAGTGAGACGTAGGTTTTCACCACGTCACCACTGAAACGCCATAGGCGCATAAAAATTTATCGGCTGCTTTGCAGCTGTATAATAGCCAATTGAACCAATGAGTAAAAATCGAAAACTTCGTTCGCACAGCCTGAAATAGTGGATAAATATTTTCGATGACGACGCAAAACAACAACCTATTCATCATCGCATGCGCATATCGCACTCTGGTGCAATAGTGACATAGGTAAGCAACAAAATCAGATTTTCATCTCACGATTATGAAACAGTTGGGCAAATAATAAATTCAACACGAATCATTAGAATAGCGCTGCACCTAGTTTTGGATTTACCTAAACTGGCCAATAAGGGCAGATACGTAACTATGTTGCTTTTACTAATCATGCATTGTTAGGTTAGATGCTGGGATTTGCGTGGAGTAGAAGTGAGGCGCTCGACCTTACAATCGAAAGATTGCAAATTCGAGACCAGCTGACGTGATTCAAAATGATGGTGTATTCGGTATGGTTTAATGGATGCTCCAACATGTAACTGAAAAGTTCGTACTGAAAGACCAATGACAACAAATGCCAATCCTCCTTCTATTCTTTCACGTCGATATAATATAATCTCTGGACGCTGGATAAAATGCTATGTTGTCATAGCCCCAAAAAAATTAGATTTAGGCTTTCACAATTTTATGAGACATTATATTTTTTACTTATGACACTTTCGAAGTCTGGTTGCGACTTATTTATACTAAGCCGCAACATAAAAAATTTTAATTATGTTTACCTAAAAATGAACTTTTTAAATACGCTTTTATAAGTATAAAACGTTACGTGAAATCTAACGTAGGTGCTCACACATAGACACACCCATATGTATCTCACTTCTCACAATACGACAGCAACAGTAAACCAATGCGGTGGTTTGAACCAGAAAAATTCTAATGGTTGTTTACTTTCCTTTAGCAAGTACCGATTTTCTTTCACAATGTCTGAATGTCAATTCGATGGGTGTCCAGATTTTTAAAATAAATATCATAGTAATAGACCGCAATTGGCTCTTTATGCATTATCTTGGGTTTATGGAGAGGAAGTTACAAAGTTAAATGACACGGCTCGAATGCAAGAGCGATACTTAAGTATCAACAATGACTTAAGAATTACTTATCTCAATATAAGTATATCCACACCTAAACATATACATATAGATATAAATTTGTTAAGATAACTGGCGGTTGACACTGAAGATCGTTTCTGAATTCGGGCCTAAATGGCATCGTTCCTAAATTGAGATTCGGTAGAGATGCGCAACCCGAGGCCTACTGCCCACCAGCACCAGACAATTGATGTGGCAGTGAATAACTTGATCGAGATGGCTTGCTTGTACGCGTGAAAGTTTAGGTAAAACTGGAAGGCTTTTACGACAGACCTATAAATTTTATAGGTATCTATAAACCTCTATATTCTGTAAATCATTAATGTTTACAGATTTTTATACACACCTCAGGTGATGTTTATAATATGAAATAAACTTGATCAGTCTATAAAAAAAAAAAAATAAAAATTTTCCAATATTTTTTGTAAAAAGAGGTTTTGAACATAGAATTTGTAAATATTTATAACAAAGTTTTTAATCTCTTTTACGAAACAATAAAAAGTGAATGAATATTAAGTTAATTTCATTAACAATAATTTTGAGATTTTTGAGACTGAATAAATTAATAAGTTGAATAGATGAATAAATCGCTTCAGTGGATCGAAATAAATACTTAATTAATAATGGAGTTGAAGGTTCAAACCTCATAATCAGTTCAATTTTTAATAATGATATTCATTCATTGAAATTGTAGAACGAAACTGTGAAAAACCGCGTTCACTATGGAAATCTAAAATTTTCTTGAGTTGTTTATAAACTCAAACTAAAGATTTGGTGAAAGTCTGACTAAAATTGCAGTTTTGTTGTTGAGATATCGCTAAAATTGTGGTAACTGTATCTAATTTACTTATGATGAATTCAATCAGTTGCAGTATTTCAGCAATAGCAGGAAAACCGAAAGTGCAATTTCAGCAAAATTTTCAAAGAATCTTCAGCTAACGTTCGTGAATAATGACGAAAAATTTCAGCTAATACAGTAAACTGTTCTTTTATAATTTTATTTGTCTAGTATATAGCCAACAAAATTAAAGAGGAAAAAAAATTTATTTGATAATAAATTGCTTTTGCTTGAAACATGTTTACAAACAATATGATATCACTTTGACTGCTTTGTAGATTGTTCGTAAAAACCTAAAAATAGATATAAACATTTATAAACCTTGTAGGTATGTCGTAAATGCCTCCCTGAATGCAGAAAGTAAACAATACCGGGAACTATACGGCATAAGTATGAAACATAAACAGAAAAAATTGGCTAAATTCTCTCGGAGTTTTGCTGAATCACCTTTGTTGTAAAATGAACAATTGTAGAGATTAGAAAAAGTAATTTTTATCACTGTTTTCATATCTTTAAAATTAAGCTCCGTAGTAGGCTTTTAGTTTTCAACATTACTGAGTATAATTTACCAAGCAATGATCCAATAATTTTTTTTTTTCGCATAAGATAAGTAATTCGATCTTCTTGCCACAAAAGACCCACATATCCAAAATTTTCGATAACAATTTCATACTTTCCCCTAACACAGAGGTAGAAAAATAAACAGAAAATAAGTTTCGGTTAAAAATGAATTTTTAAGAGATAAGCTTTTATTTATTTTTTGTGGCTTTAGCTTTATGCGAAATAAACATTATTTCGTTGCGGAAGGTTGGCTGCAGTATTGGTATATTTTAAAATCGCAGTAGTGAGTAGAATAAAAGCTTATAATAACCTTACTTCTTAGCATTTTTCAATCTAAATTTGGGAATTTCTCACGTCGTTTTCTAACAGTATTCCAATTTTAGTCACGTTTCATTATGCGAAAATAAATGCATTTGCAAACGTGTAGACGATATTTCGCTGGCGAAATTAAATTCACCTTCATATACATTTATAGGTACAGTATATACCTCTACCTATGTATATGCAATCGACATCGATCTTCAAACGGCGAACATTAATCTACAGTTAGTCGTGATTGGTTGGCGTAAGTTTTTTCTTTCACCAACTTCGATTTCGCCGATGTACTAGGGCACTTCCAGTAGTAGGTGGGACGGAGAAAGAGAGAGAGAGAGAGAGCTACAGTGAGAGGGAAGCGAATTGGTATAGGCAGGGATTTTTATTCGCGTTCGATTTCGCACCCCCTCGTACGATTACCATCGATATTACGAAAACTAATTTATTCGCGAGTCGTAGTTCGTGCAGTCGTCGTTGTACAGTTGTGGTCGTGTGTACAGGGTGGCACTCCAAACAGAATGCCAAACGTACATATCACACACTGTAGGATACAGTTGTACCGTATCGACAGGTCACCAGGTCTGCAAAACTGAATAGAGGCGGAGCGGGTGCGTGGTGGGGTACCCAGGATAACGCCAACGGAACAGATTTATATTCCGGTGGTCCGGAAATTAATTAAACGTACGTTCGACATTCGTTGGGTGCGTAGATCGGGTACGAGCATGACGACGATGCAAAATGGTAAAAAGCTATCAGAATTTCGCCACCACCATTGCCACTTACGACCCCGACCATTCCACAGCCGGGGAAAAAAATGAACTATGGTAAAAGGTAAATGTCAAATGATGTCGTGCACAATTTTTCTACTCTCTCCCTTCCTTGACGCAATATCTTTTTTATTCGGCCTGAAACTCGGAGTAAAGATGGATGTGGAAGTGGTCGTCTGGCGGTAAGTTCCACTCGTCCGCGATCATCCTCCCCCCACCCGCTAACGAATTCCCAGACGTAAAGGGAAAAAAGCGGATGTTTTTGGTGAGATCCCAGTCGTTTTTGTAATTTCCTTTGCGCGTCGAATATGAAAAATGATTGATCGCAAAATGGTGTGGGGGCCCCCTCACCAGTTATCATGGAAAATGCGGTTACACTCTGAAATATGTAAATGTTTGCGGTGTTTTATTGTTCGGTTATACGTATGCGGAATCGCGGAGCTGGCTTCCTCCCAACCGGCGTGACCCGACGGCAAGGAAAAAGAGAATGTATTTTGGTTCGTGTGGTTGGCAACGGTGGTGATTTCGCAACATACAGCGTAGACGAGCAATGGTGGTTTCATTGAGTGTGTTGTTACATGAGTGGCGTTAAGCATATGCACGGGTCCGAGGTATAACGGTGTCCGGTCACCTGCCGGCATTCTTGCCTTCAGAGTTCACCATTCACCCTGTTTCAACAAAACCTCGAATCAAATTCCATACATTGTAGGTTACTCGCGCGGTCACATAAGTACAGGCAAAAGTAGCCAAGGGCAGTGCAGTACTTTAGAATGTGAACCCGGCTCTTCCTTTTGGTCAACCCACGCGTCTTTTGCTGAAGCTTTTAGAGATTAACATAGTTTTAAAATATTTACCTACACATTGCGCATAAGCCAATTAAGATAAAACACAAAACATTCGTATTTCTGAGACTTTGTGCGTAATATTTTCATGCATTATTACCGTATAGTGAAAGTGGCAGCTGAACTACTAATAGTAAAGGAAAGAAAGATAGGATGGTTATTCATTATTTGTTTGAAAGTATAAAGGGGTTTATCGAAATACTGTATGTACACGCATTTCAACAAACCCTGAATTTCATGGCGTATTAATTAAAATAAAATATAAAACAATATTCAGGAAAACCTTAAGATTTGTGCACTGTGCCCGCACTAATAGTTAACAAACTCCAAAAAAAATCACATTCATACCATTTATCAAACACAAATTTGTTAGACCATTCACCTCTATCCGTCCAGATTTCAAATCGATTATGGAGTTCTTGTAAATTGCATAAAAGTTGAATAAACAAGTCATTGTCATGGCTACACCCACGAGTCCTTTGCGCACTAGCGATGCGCAGAGGACTCAACATGACTGGAGATACTGGGCTGAGGCGACGCTAACAGTTGTCTAACAACCAGGAGCGAGCTAAGGTGTGTGACAACGAACATATTTTATTCGTCCTTGTGACGTAAAACAAATTTATTTATAAACTCCTCCACTACATGGTAGCAGGAGCAGTGTTTTTCACTGGATCTCGAACTTAATAATTCGTTTTCATCGAAATTTGATTTCGCAAATCGAAATTTAATTTTGAAAATCAAAATATCATTTTGAACATCAAAAACACGTCACGTGGCGACAACATCGACATCCTCCTCAACCCAGAAGCATTGTTGATGGAGGAGGAGGAGTCGACCGAGCCATCGACGTCCCGCCAGCAGGATGCAACCCTGGCCCCACAACCACGCTGGGCCGCGGAGGTTGATGAAGAAGAGGAGCTGCGCAGAGCAGCAGCCAGGCTTCCAAACCCGCAGCTGTTGCCGGGACGCACCATCCAACCCGTACATATGGACGTGCAGCCACGTAGCCACGCGTTCACATACGCAATAAGTAACACGACGGATAGCGAGGACTAGTGACAGCAATTCCTCGCAGTATTGGAAGATGCTGAAGAGAACGCCCAATCCCTCGAGAGAAAATTATAGGGGCCCAACGTACGTGCGTACAAAATAAATGCGCTGGCGAATGAGTACTCAGCAATCGAGGCCTCACTAAGGGACCTTGAGTACGTGCTAAGAGGCCTTGCAAGACAAGACTTGCGCAAGGCCTGTCAAGAGAAACGAAAATTGTTGGTGCTGCAATCAACAATCAAAACAAAGGTGCAGCAACAACAGGCGCAAGAACTGGCACCCATACCGGAGGTATGAGAAAACGCTGACAAGCAGCATCGTCGGGAGGAACAGGAACCCTGGGATGCTAGAGCTCTGGAACTGGCCAGAGAGCTTGGGGAAGCTCTGCGTAAGGAGGCCAACGCCCAAAAGGTGTTGACCGCCTCGCAGAGAAAAGTCCACGAGCTTTCTGCCCTAGTCCACAAGGATCTTGGCATCCAGGCAGCGGACTTCATCCACCAATACCTACCCGACGTGAAAAAAGCAACCAAACGCGAATGTTCGCTGCAACCTGCACCACTACAGGTTCCGGAGCAACGTACACTGGCAAGGGGTGAATGTGGACAACCCAGAATGGTAACAGGTAATAAAATTTTAATTTCAAATGAAAATGTAGCATCCCCTGAAATTAATGAGGGAGAACCAAGCCCAAAAAGGCTCTGTTCCCACCAACCCTCTTTATCTCAAATTCATTCCCAAACATCGGACACGTCGTGTCGTGAGCTACCGCAAAACTCGGTAGAAAATAATACACCCCTAGCAGTAGCGATGGACCAAAACACCATCGAAAAACCACCATCCGAAAATTATATTTCGAAATGCTGGGAACATGATCCAAAAGATCAAGTTGACGCTGGGTTTGCAAATCTCAAACCTCCTAAATTTTATTTAGAAAAGTGGGATGGTGACATTCTAGGTTATCCTGGGTTTATTAAAGGATTTAATAACTACGTCAATAAACGAAATGATATCGCCATCCCACGAAAAATCAACCTACTGCAAGGCACCCTACCGAAATTTTTGGTAGAAAAAATTAACCATTTCTCCCCAGACAACGTTGGCTACATCCAACGCCTAAAATTCTTAGATAGTAGGTATGGGGACGAATTCAAGATTCGACCTGAAATGTGGCTAAAAATACCTGCTTACTCAACAACCACTAACGATACAACATCAATCCTAGATACGTTAGACACCCTCACCATTATGGTAGATAGATATTGTTTACTTGCAAAAGTAATCAACGAGGAGCAATTATTTAATATAGTAATTAAAAAATTCCCACCTCGATCTTATCAAAACACTTTAAAAAGTAGCAAACGCAATGTTAAACATTTGTTCGAAGCAGTTAGATCGTTTATAAAAATTAGAGAATTATCGGAGCCTATTTGTACTTCCGTACCAAAAAAGGTCGATAAACCTAATCCAACCCCGCAAAATAGAAATCCCTCTCAACCTAAAGGCAGGAGAAATTTCGCGATTATTTCTATAGAAAAGAAATCGAACGAAAGAGGACAGAATAAATCCAATCCTCGTAAACGACCAGCCCAACGTTCGAATCGCACAAACAATAGGGATACTAACGCAAATTTATCTAATACAGATGAAGCTGGGATCATATGGGTCCAACTACTGTCGGGGCAACACATCCCAGCATCGACAGTGCACACATCCATGAAACCAAATACACCGTGTATTTTCTGCAAAGGTGAGCACCATGCTCACCTATGCAGAAAAAAGGGTACATTGGAATTTTGTCGTGCACAATACAAACGCTACCGATTGTGTACGTGGTGTACGCAATCGCACTCCAGTACGCAGTACTGTAAGGCAATGCCACCCACGAACTGCTGCTGGTTCCAATGTGGCAGTACCGAGCACCACTCGAACTTGTGTCCCGTGATCAAATATCCGATCACGGAAGGCAAAGTCGCAGCATTTATTAGTTGATAATAACTATATGTGGTCATTTATAAAGCACATTAAACATTTGTCACCAACCCTAATCCTAATCAAAACTGATTTTGGAAACATGTTAGGAGGATTCTTAGGAAAACCAACCAAATGTGATGCATTCGAACCATCATTCTTCACATCCCCAGAAAGTATAGAAAACTTCTGGAAATTAGATACATTAGGTATCGAAACCAAAAATTTAGACGAAGACGATGCTGAAACTGAAGCATTGCACTTATTTTATAAAAATATAAAATTAGTGAACAATAGATACCAAATCAGGTGGCTATACAAGTAGAGCCCCCCACCCCTAGTCAACAATAGACAGTTAGCATTCAAACAATTAGAAAGACAATTACCTAAATTGCAGAAAAATCCAGAATTTTTCGTAAGATACGATCAGTATTTTATCTCACTAATCGATTTAGAAATGATTGAACCTATCGAAAACGATAGACCCGCAGAAGTGGTACATTACTTACCACACAAGGGTATCTACGATCCAACAAAAAGCACTCCACTCAGAGTAGTTTTTGAAGGATCGGCCAAAACCAAAAAGTCTAACTTGTCCCTAAATGACTGCATGCATAAAGGAAAAGTACTGTTAGCTGATCTAATAGCAATGCTTGTAAGTTTTCGTAAGAACCCTTACGCAATAATCGCTGATATTAAAAAAGCATTTCATCAAATTGGATTGCACCCAGATGACAGAGATGTCACATGTTTCCTATGGATTAAAAATCCTAACAATCCTATGACCAATAACAATTTAGTAACATTTTGATTCTGCTGTGTTCCTTTTGGAATCATAACGGCACGATTCTTAATCGCAGCATTGCTATTACATCACTTTCGATTGGTCAACATGGTGTTCCATGACAAGTTCTCAGAACGATTTTACGTTGATAATTTAATTGTTTCCGTACCAACGTACGAAGAAGCAAAAGAATTATACACAAAATCAAATAAATTATTCAACGATATCTCCATGGAACTCGCCCAATGGGGCACCAATTGTAAACAGTTAAGAAAAGATTTCAACCCACAACACGCGTTAAGCAACCCAATCATCAAAGTGCTTGGCCTGTATTGGGATATGGACCATGATGTACTTTACATGCCCAAACCAAAACCATTTACGTCTCCATGGACAAAACACACATTCCTCAGGGTACTATCATCATTCTATGACCCTTTAGGTTGGTTTGCACTAGCATTCGTTCCATCAAAAATGTTCATGAAAGTACTCTGGTCCAAGAGATTTAAATGGGATCAAAAAATCCCGGACAATCTCGAACCAACAGCTACTGAGATAATTACTGATCTCAGCAACAGCCTCAACTACTGCATTCCCAGACAATTCTACCTAGGAACTTATGACCCGAATACCTGTCAACTACACGTATTTGTAGATGCATCACAAGTAGCTTACTCCATGGCAATATATATCAGATTTAGCAACACTAAATCGAAATGCCATGCAGTAAGATTTGTAACAGGAAAATCACGCGTAACAGCTATGAGACTGATAATAATTCCTAAACTCGAACTGATTGCAGCACTGATAGGTGCACGTGGACTATGTTCCCTACGTAAACCACTCGGTTTACAGAACGCACCAACATTCTTATGGTCTGATAGCAAATGTGTTCTCACATGGCTATTAGAAAGAAAAGTCCACCCACAATTTGTAAAAAATAGAGTCGACGAAATAAAAAGTATGAAACCCGTCGAATATCGATATGTCCCATCAACAGACAACCCAGCTGATATTGGCTCAAGTGGTTCCTCTATCCACGAACTCTCCAAATCACTCTGGTGGTCTGCACCAACTTGGCTATCCCAAGATGAAAAATCTTGGCCAGAAACCGATTTGAATATAATCGAAAGCCTACCAGACGAACCAACCAAAATAGATACGCCTATATTTCATACAATGAAAGAAGTATTATCCTCAACTTCTAAAAAGTCCGTGTCAATAACAATGGACGATGAATCAATTTTTGACAAACGTCATCCTGCAAAATATTTAAGGCAGATGAAATCAGGAAAAAGATTCATCCCACACTTCTTCATTGGTCCAAACACAGATCAATGTGAAGTCACAGTACCAGAACCTAAGGTTCTGTCTCAACAGTGGATAGCTGATCCACCGAACCAAAGTCAGCCACTTGATTTGACCATCACCAAATCATGCTATATTCCAAAAGATGACATACCTTTCGAAAGTTTCATACATCCACCATTGAACACTCCGTTCAACATAAATATCCCAAAATTCAATACTTTATCTAAACTGTACGTACATTTTTACAATGTATAGAAGCCGTAAAACAATTTAGTAAACAACGAATAAGGAGAAAAAGATTAATTTCACCTTATGCATCGTTAGATTTCACATTTCATTTTGCTCTACTCTGCTTCATCAGAGCTGATCAAAAGAAATACTTCGAAAAACTACTCGAAGTACTAGAAAAACAAAATCACCCTCCGTATGTCTTGTACAAAAAATTCCACATCCTGATTGATCCATCTGGGATATTACATACAGTAAATTATCTACCCGGTATCGAGTATGCAAGAGACATGCTATCACCAATCCTGATGCATCCTAAGTCTCACTTAACAAAATTAATTCTGATGCATACACATCTGAAAAACATACACTCTGGTACAAAATTTACCATAGCCGACTTCAGAAGACACTATTTTGTGCCAAAGTAACTAAAAGTGTTACCTCAAATTCTAAAGAAGTCTTGCATACTATGTAAAAAAGCTGAAACAAGACCGTTTAAACAACCAATTTTCAGAACTACCAGACTTTCGTCTGGTACCTTTTGTAAATCCATTCACCTACACAGGTGTGGACATCTTTGGCCCATTTATGGTATTTGACAAATACCTGCCAAAGTTGAAATCACAGTTGGCAACACCAACTACACCACCCATTAAAAATTGGGTGTTGATCTTTACGTGCCTGTCTACCAGAGCAGTACACCTACTCTCAGTGTCAAACTTGACAACTGAGGACATCTGGACAGCGTTCTTAACATTTTTCACTGACAAAGGCACGCCCAAAGTTATCCTATCCGATAATGCAGCGCAATTCCTGGAAAACGTTCACTGAAGAACGAAAAATAAAACCTAGCTTAGATGAAAGAGCTAAAGCACCATGATATGGTGGAGTTTATGAGCGACTAATTGGCATTATAAAACAAGTGTTTTATAAAGTCCACAATCATCACTCAATCTACAAACATACCTTTCAAGCGAGCTTGAAAGACATACAAACAATGGTCAACAGAAGACCACTATGCCCATCTCCGGATGAGCTAGACCAGTTGACATTAACACCCGCACATTTCATGTGGGCCAACTTAGGCCACCTAAGTAATCCGATTAATGAATCGAATAAAGATCCAACTCCTACAGCAAAACAGCTTATGGAAATTTGGAAACTCGACCAAGATTACTTAACAAACTTTTGGCTAACTTGGAAGAGCCAATATCTCTTATACCTAAGAGATAGACCACCAACTGCGCTCTCCAATCCAGGGCGCACAGTACCATTCGTACCAAAAGTAAACGACATAGTACACGTTTTGGACTACACATCCAAACTTGGCATTTACAAACTTGCAAAAATCATTGATTTAGAGAAATCTCGTGACAGCCAAGTCTGTCATGCAAAAATAGAATTCTCAAGCAAGCAAACATCTACAAGACCTCTGAAGTTCTTGGCTCTGTTGGAGTTAGACAACAGAAATGTAGAAAAATTTGATACATAGTATCGTACCTCCGATAGACCCCCTAATTATCACAAAAATAGACTGGTCTGACAAGCCAAATTACTGACTTTAAGGTATGCCATAATTGGGCATTATACTCCTAAAAACAGTATAACTACAATTTTTTGGCACCCACTATTACTGTCATGTGCTTTATAAAAGGTTACGGGTAATAGGTGGCAGAGTGCACTACTTAACTTAGCATCATTGATGTTTAAACGACTCGCTAATTCCCAAATATTCCCTTACAAAATCTGTGATCTACGGCCAATAACTCGTTCCATCCTCTCAACAGCAGCGTCCGGCGGTCGAAACGAACTTTCATTGAAAGTCTCGTTTTCTTGTCACTTCATTACGCCGTAATGCCAGAAGATAAAATAAAAAATTGTTCCTATTTTATTAAGCTTCTGTAAATAACTATTTTTCATGTTTACACTGTATTTGTTATTTTTATTGTTGATTTTATAATAAAATAACATTTCATATAACATGTATGTCTAATCTTTATTCTAGATTTCAGGGGAATCTTCGGAGGTGGCCACCAATGGCCACCCAGGAACACCACCCCCAGTGTCATGGCTACGCCCATGAGTCCTGTGCGCACTAGCAATGCGCAGAGGACTCGACATGACTGGAGATACAGGGCTGAGGCGACGCTAACAGTTGTCTAACAACCAGGCGCGAGCTAAGGTATGTGACAACGAACATATTTTATTCGTCCTTGTGACGTAAAACAAATTTATTTATAAACTCCTCCACTACAGTCATAACAAATTTACAGAAATCAACCGATATTTAGAGGAAAATCGTTCATATTGTAAGTCTTAACTGGCTGGTCAACGAATAGTCTAGGTACTCAATAATTCAGAATTGAGCCCTTTTCCAAGGACACGCCCAAGGGTCGTTAAGGTCCCACAATTCTAAGAATATAATTACAAAACTTCAATATATGAACCTAAAATACATACAGAATGTTATACTTATTTCAGCAAGTGCGCACGCAGGGGAAACAGGGAGGAACACTGTACATCTACTTGGCCGAAAAAAATGGAAAAAAATGTAACGAAAGGAAAAAAGAAAAGAAAAAAAAAACAGCCACAAAAATTATTGAGAAAGTTGATACCTAATTCGCAGTGTGTAAGAATTTTTCTAGTTTGCCCCTCCCCTCGGCTTTCAATCCTTTGTACGCCCTTGTTCTTCAGGTTAATTATTAAATTTCAAGAGAATTGCAGTTAAATACGCATCATTTTTAGAAAGCAAGAGTTCCAACATCAAGGTTTATTTTAATTGGCTCATTGAGACTGACATTTTGTTCAATCATTAAAATACGTATTCAAAAAGTTTTTATTTTATTTCAGTTGAATTTCTGGTCAGTCTCGATAGGTTGAAATTGAAAGAGACATTTTTCATATCATCCAATCAGGAAAGATACACTCAATTGTAAAAATGTTTAGTCAAGTAACTTTTGGGAATACAAACAATCAGAATGATTGTTTTTAACAGGTTTAAATGATCCTTTTTCGCTCGAGGTTAAGGAGAAAATCATGAAATGTAAAATGACAAACCACTTCTGAAGCGACCATGAAATAAAAAAATAGGTAGCTTGTTTATTTGATGGAAACTTATACAAATGAGAATATAAAATGACAAAAAAAAAAAAAAAAAGGTCAAGAGCACTTCTCCTTTTTTCTCACGATTTCAACCACAAGAAGTTGTCTAACCATTACAACGAACTGATCAACAATACAGCATTAAGACTTTTGCACGCCTTTCCGTTTTTCTTTTTGCGTTATCTTTAATTTTGACGTTTAGTGAACCGCACAGTATTTTTAGCTGAATAAAAATTTTTTTATACGCAAGACTAATACATATTAGGAAAGTTTATCGAAAGACTGACAGAACAGGTACATTTAAAAAGCTTCAGAACACCTCCACAGGAGAGTTGATTTTTTTGCTTTTAAGTAGGTTTTCAAAAAAAATTTACTCATTAAAACTGATATAATTATGAAATGACCTGGGTGTGAAATAGGTACGTTTTTCGTTTCATGACCTTTGTAAAATTTTGGCACTATATTCAGAAATGCATAATTATGCGGGTGTGTATACATAAAATTATCTGCTAGTAATTTTATCTCTGACTTCGCTCGCAGTTATACCTACAATAAATCGGTACAAAAGTTACCATAATAATCAAAAATGATATGCTAAAATTCACCACACTTTGGAGGTCAAGAGGTTATGAAGCTGGAATGTCGAAAATGTATATTTGTAACTTAATTTTTCTAAATGATGAAGTAGGTACACTTTTAGTACACTTTTTTCCACAAAAAAAAAAAAAATTTTTTTTATATATTGGACCCATTTTACTTTTTCAAGATTAAAAAACCAGTGTCTGAAGTTAATAGTTGAAAACCGTCAGGCAAAATTTTAACTTTCTAGCATAATGGGAACTATGTTAAAATCGTAGACATCTAAAGGAGGGTACAAATTTGTATCATTTTTACTTTTCCCTATCATCAGTGCGGTATCATGAGAGCAGATACATACAGATGAAGAGATGTCCAATGCTCCAAATGAGCTGTGGTTTAAAAATATGTGGAAGATAGAAAAGAAAAAATTTAAGTATTACATTCTGCGTATTCAGAGCCGCGCATATTTCGTTGTGAAAATAGAAATCTCTATACCAATTCACTCACACACACACATACATATCAAGCTACGACACATGTGCAACAAAAAATATCGGAATTTAAAATGTCTTTCTTTGAAGTGTTTTTGATCAGGCATTGGACATGTTAACTATATGTCTCTGCATGATAGGGTATGCACAGATAGTATGATGCGTCCACACTTGCGCATTTCCCTCTTAACAAACCAAACGCACAAACACATACCAAACAAAAAGGAACAAATAATTGTTTGGTGAGTTTGACATTTTTGGAAAAGATCCTTTGCGCATTTTCATTTATTGAAAAAGGTTGGAAAATGTTTGAGGTCTTTGGTTCGTTCGTTAAAGTGGTTCTCAACAGGCAAATTCTTTCGTGCACATTTGGCACGGATTGTTTGTTTAGAGAAAAATGCGCGAAATGATAACGCGCCAGTGCATATACGCATAGATGCTACGATAAGCACAGATGATAAAAATATTGTTTTTATTAGGTATAGACTATGTTTGTTCCGTGTATTAAATCCTGTTTTATTATTTATAAGTATATATGTATTTTCTTTTCTATCAAACGCAATACAGGTCACATTTTTTGTCCAATTGTCATGAAATTGGTTACATGTATTCAGATCAGGGCTGATTAGCGTTATGGTACATTTAGTAAGTGCGAATATGTTGTACTATTGGAAGTTTAACAGCTTTAAAATTTTTAATTTTCAATTAACAGTCTCAAGACTTGAATCAGACATTGATTAGAAACTATTCTAACATACCTCTAAATTTGGTTGTAATTGAGAAAATTAGATAAAAACTGCTGGAAAAAATTTTATGTCCACAGTTTGATAAAATTAAAAAAGGGATAGCGTTGAAATTTTCACGAATGATATTTTCCTTATCAGTTAACTAGAAAAGTACACACTGTAAGGAAGGCTTACCTACAAAAACACATGAGAAAAGCGCAAAAAAATACACAGGGAAGGCGCACAAGGAACGTATGGAAAGCAAAATTGATTATTTAATTAAAGCCAGTCAGAAATGTAGATTTTGCTTAGAATGGAAAAAATTTTCAATTATATGTGTATTGCGTGATGCATTCATTATAGGTTTCAAGAATTTGTCTCTAATGAAAACTTCAAAAAACCAATTTAGAAACTAACGGGCAGATTTGGCCTATCTTTGAACTTAACAGAAATATAGACCCACACCATGTACATTTCAAATTTTGTTCCGATCCATAAAGAATTACATTCTGCGCCTATTGTTTACAAATTTCAAATTAAAATAGATGCCATTTGAAAACTAACAAGCGGATTTGGTTTATCTTTGAGCCTGACCGAGATATGGATTCAAAGTACACACATGTTAAATTTTGCTCCGATGTTTAAAGAAATAAGCACTCCAGTTTGTCGATAAATTTTGCTAAATCCCATAAATATACATAATCTTTTAGGAGGAGGGTGTTTTTGGAGTCTGTGGACCATTATCGGAAAAATTATTATGAAATTTTACCCGAAGTTGTGACATACTACCCTTTGTAATACATAGATTCACATTCGATAAAATTACACAGTAAAACTTTACATGCAACCTGACTACACTGATATCCAATATCGGGACATTTTTATGGTTGTGGGCCTCCATTATATCCGTTTATGAGTGTTCTTTCCTTACAGGAGTAACATTTTGATAAAATGGTCACTGCACATTCCTATTACAGTCTTCCTTTTATAGGATCAGGTCTGATAGGAGTTTGGTGCCTATTCATTCAGTGGTTTCATTCGGAGAATTGATTTTTAGCAATAAAACATCGATAACTACCGATACTTTTTTGTAATTTTTGTTGAGACCACCAATCCTTCTCCCCTCTCACTCCTGCGAACACACGATTAACAAAATACATAATTTATATATATCTATTCGCGGCTACACTGATCTACCACTTCCGCCACTCACTCTTTCATTTCCATTTACATTCGTTTATCATACTTAAATGTAATTTGCTTAAATTATGTATATTCCTTAAAATACATTCGCTTCTTGGATGGAACTTCGTTTAAAACCTTCTTTCGTGTGTCATCACCGGTCCTCATCCTCTATAATTTTTTAATGGAAA
This sequence comes from Ericerus pela, assembly GCA_011428145.1. Classification (NCBI taxonomy): domain Eukaryota; kingdom Metazoa; phylum Arthropoda; class Insecta; order Hemiptera; family Coccidae; genus Ericerus; species Ericerus pela. Next base: position 358,905 of record WOFM01000336.1, read on the forward strand.
CTTTAGCAATGAAATATCGATAGATCTATATATTTGTCAAATATCGATAACCATCGAGGGATTTTTTCAATTTTTTCAAGTATTTGAATGTAGTATGTTTCTTTTTATAATTGTTATATACAGATTAAAATTGGATAACTGGGTTTTATAGCAAAGTATTACCAACCTGTTTTTTTTTTTTTTTTAATTGATAAGGAAGACTTTTTTTAAATTAATTTAGGTTTCATTCCTTTTTATTATAAAATTCCGAAATACGAAAAGATTTACGTTCCGCCAGAAAAACTTATCTCTCTAAAGTTCAAAACAAATTGCAGATCTGAAGTGGTAGATTCACGTATCTTCTAAAAATTTCTGATCAACTCAATGAAGAATTGACTGATAGTTCAATTTTTTTAAAATTCAGATTTTTTTTTAAATTTTTCAATTTGTTTCTACAAAATTAGATACCATATTATATTTTAAGTTGAAATTTCAAAACGCAAAAATACAAATAACTGGTTTTTATTGGATCAGATTCATTAAAAAAAGTTTTTTTTAATAATACTTTTAAAAAGATACTAGGGATTATTTTCAGTGTCATATCTGTTATTTATATTTAATCTATATTAATCAAACTTAAAGTAAATAATATGAGTGTTTGTCCATAACTTTAGAACAACTTGGTAGATCAAGATGAAATTTACATGATTTATTTGTGTTGTTCCCAAGAAAATTTAAAACCATTGTCCGAGTTTGAAGCCATTATCCAAGTCCGAAGCCCCGAAGCCCCTCTGGAAACAAAGTTGTGCTTTTTCCCGAAATTAATCACTTCCATGTTTTTCAGCAGCAGTATAAAGACCAACGAAAACGAACAAAGGAGAATGAAAAAATTAATCTCTCACGCCCTTTCTTCATACATTTTACACCTACTTACCTCTCTTTTTCATTTGAAAATATTTTCCCCACTTATGAGGTTTTATCAAGACAGATAATGTTCTGTAATTTATCGCAGGTTATATCTTTTGAGATGCTGAGCTAAAATTTTGGGTCACTTTTTTCATTTGACCCATTCTTTGACCCTTACCGACTCAAAAAGAGAGCCATTTTGTCTATTCACATTTAAATAGGTAATACATCGCTGATTATGTTTGTTAAGTTATTAAGTTTGAATCTGGAGTCCATTTTTTCATTCAACTCGTATACTCGACCCATAGGGGCTCAAAAAAGAGGGCCAATTTTGACTTTTTTTCCCGATGAATAGGTATGTTTTTTGAGCCGATGAGTTTGAATTTGACGTTCATTTTTTTCTTCAACCCATTGTTTCACAAGTGGCTCTAAAATGGGGTTAATTTTTACCTTCCACATTTTATAATCTCATAAATCGTTAATTACATTTTTTATAACGGTTAATTCAAATTTATTCGATATGGCTGCACACTTCCTTTTTTTTTTTTTTTAAATTGGAAAAATGGAGGTAGCACTAAAACTTTGAAGAAGCTTCTTAATTTAACAAGGCAGAACTGAAAAAAATAATTTTTTTTCAAGTGTAGAATACATTAACCCGAACTGGCAAGAAGCTGAGTAAAATGTTTTATTCTGAATTCATGAGCACCTTCGAGAAACATATCATGATTACAAAAGAAATTAACTAAAACTGCTCCATTTGAGTCATCTCTTTCACTGGGCTAACCTCCCAAGTCTTATATGCAGTAGGAGAATTATATGTCTCAAATCCAATTTGCAAGCAGAGACTGACTCTGCGGGTAACAACTAGAGTAATATTTTACTCAAAAATATGAATATTTTTGTAATTAATACTGACGATTAGCCCATTAATTAGGCTAATTAACATTTATTTTGAATACGATGAAGAAGATGACAAGACTGCTGCCCTGAAAATTTTCAATAATACTTCATGTTTTTATGAATTCAGTTTATTAGGCAGGGTCCCGTAGAGGAAGAGGAAAAGGAGGTTCTCCCAAGCCCGTACTTTCTAAAAGGACCAAAGGATCCTCTTCAAATACTTACATAAAAAAAAATTGAAAAATCAAGTGTTTGTTGAAATAATTATTTTAACCCTTGGGCCAAATTTTTCTCTCTCCGTCACCGCTATTAAGTGAATTCGCCCAAATACTTATACTGAATTCAATCCGTATAATAAACTAATAGCTCAACATCACACGTTTGAAGGGGATAATTGGTAAAAGTTTAAATCAGTAATTCAAATTGAAATGTAAATACTGTGAAAAATGAATGAGTACATACATTCCCTTATCACAGACAGACGTTTGGAGGCCATATAGAGAGAATTGATGCATACATCGATGTCTTTTTGATGTTTTGTTTAATTCTTTTTAATCCTGCAAGTAAGATCCCAACTCATCGTAAAGTAGGCCACAATAATACATTTTTCTTGACGTTAACCAATTTTTAAGGTTATGACGAAGTTATTCCATCACTTACGAATTTGTAACAGCTGAACAAATTCCTCAACGGGTTTCATCAGATGAGAAGAAGAAATTTGGGCCTGTGCTTTAAATACATAATTTTTTGTCGCTATAACTCCACATAAGCACTGACCATTTTCGTAGAGGCTAATCAGACTGGTTCACTTGAAAAAGATCTCAAAAATATAGACGAAAAAGAATAGGAAGAGGGAATCTCATCTTGAAAACAATGACAATAATTTATCAAATCAAATACCGATCAGATATCTACGTTTTCTCCGAATATTAGACAAAAATTATACTTACAACTGACTATTTTTTGAAGGATGGATGGGTCAAACTTCTAGTAATTTTTTCAAGAAAAAAAAAGTGATTACGCCATCTCCATGATTCTATCTTTTGCAGAATTTTAATTTCGCAAATTACCTCCGGAAAAAATCACACCACTATTACCTGCGATACCATCCCATTAACAATGACACTGAAGCAAACGATAAAGGTAATAAAATTTTTGTCCAAATGCACGAACAAGCAGAAAAGAAATTCGAAGAATGCAACTTTTTTTTCAAACTTCTCTTTCTTTCGACATGCTTCTACTGATTACTACGATATGCCCACTCAAAAATTTTCGTTGAGGTTACAAAATGGAAGCGGAGACAAGTTGGCAAGTTTTCAAATTTATCTCCAAGAAAAATCCAACACCACAAATTTACTTAAGCGATAAGAACTCTCAAGAAAACCGATTAATTTTCTCGTTCATCCGCAAATCTCGGTTCGCAGTTTTCGTCTTACGCTTTTTACCTCGTCGACAAACCTTTTTTTCTCTTTTCCTCTTTTTTTTCCTCTTTTTCTTGAAAACGACCGTAATGGGGAGGTAGAGCGAGATATTATTTTTTAGAATAGTTTCTTATTTGTAAATTTTGCACGGACCGATTCCCTTCGTTTTTAATTAATAAAGTTTTTGAGGGACGGACGAAACGCGGTGAACAAATTTTACGCAGTCAAGAATGAAAATTTCATCAAAAAATTGAACTTTCACACAATATTATCCACGGCATAGGTACACATAACGTATGTATTTTCCAGCATCTCATTCAAAAAGCAGGCGACTAGCAATTAATCAATCGGGATTTTTGGTTAGGTAGGTAAGATACAAGGGATGCAATCGCTCTACATTTTACTAAGCTCTCCACCTTCCCATAAGAAACCTTAACACCAGTTTCGCTACTACTGCTGCCTGTCACCTTGTTTTGCAACCATCCTTGTCGTCATCTGATAGTTTCGTTTTCTTGACTTGTTAATCCGATGCTTCGCGAGAGAGAGAGAGTCGATTTCCAATTTTAAGATAATTCACGCAGATTCTCGACACTAATCTGGTCCTCTGATCCAATTCGAATTTCCATCGCACACCTCCGATATTAATTACCTATACCTGCCACATACGCCAGGGGTAGGGTAAACAGGCAACGTGGGCTTCAGCTCCGAAGTCTCGTGCTGTTGCTGCGTCCGCTGCATGTCGTACCCACATGATTACACGTTTCTAATTCCACGGAGTTAAAACGTAAACTCGCTTGGTGCCGTCTCCTCCATACAACAGATGCCAATTAATGAAATAAAATTCTGGTTGCAGGAAAAACGTATTTTTCTTCGTTGGCGTCAACCCCCATCCAATCGTTCATCTCGCCACCAGCTCAACAACTACGTATTCGTGACACGATTCGGTATTACGTCTCCTTGGCATTCCAAATGAGTAAATTACGGATTTCGAGGATGAATAGAGGCAGAAATATAACGAACAGAAAATGATACATTAAATACAGAAAAGATACGGTGGACAGAGGGTTTTTGAGCGGGGAACATAAGGAAAAGAAAACCGACTTATTTTTTACCAAAATTTAAAGAAAGAATGGAGGTAAGTCTTCTTTTTTTTTCAACGGTGGCAGCTACAATCGATGAGGAGATATGGAATGAAATATGGAGTAAAATAAGAACTATGGGAGCAAAAAATAAAGACACAAAGGGATAAAAAGAAAATAAGAAATCGGATACGAGGAGAGAAATATTGTAAAAAATAGATCAGACACCTACAACATGTTCACGATCGTTGAAAGAGGAAGCACGGGAAGCAGCTACGTTTTCGCAAAAATTGATTTTGCTCCTTCAGAAATGTCTGAATCAAATATCTGAATTCTGCGCAAACCAAAATTTATTTTCAAGCCAATAAAAACTTTTTTTCTCAGTTTTCGTTTCTATTAGTGCTTGTAAATTTTATTGCCGCCATCACGCTATCAACAAAAAATATCAAAACACCTATTACGCGAGCAAAAAAATTAGATTATACATTACCTATTCAAACTTGAATAGAAAATTTTCAAAAACAAATAAACTGCGAACCAATCTACCAAATCGATTGCTACTTCCGTGTTGAAACTACAGAGGCATCCGCAGGTTGAAAAATAGTCTTAAATTTTTTCTGCTTAATGTACAAAAAAAAGTTTTGAATAGGTCAACTGTATGTTTTTTATCTGAAGGGGAAGCCAATGTCTCCTGTTGTCAGCTACCGCTCATGATATGTGGTTAAACGATCAAAAGAATTTTAAGGCTGATTTAGGTCTATACGAGGGCATAATTACGGAATTTAATCCCTCGTTTGTTCAAACGTTTTAATAAATGTTCGATGGAAAACGAATGTAGGTACAGAAGAAATCATTAACGTAAATACCCGTCACGACGAACATTCGGTTACAACGAATAAAATAAGCTGTTCCAACAGGACTCAATTTCTTTTTCCCCTGATGAAAACCGCCTGGTAAGAACCTGGTTACAGCGAAATATGGTCAACAGTGCACATATTTTAGGCCGAAATGACAAATAAAGAAGAGCTGAATCGGCTACAACGAAGTTTTTGCATTGATAATTTTTCATGTTTGCGCACAAGAACACTAGTAACTCATTAGCTCTGTTTGATAGGATTACACTAACTTACACCAACCTACACCGGTAGGGATATTCCACAAATATTCATGTAAAACTAGACATAAAGTCTATAACATTCCTACATTTGTGGAATCGCCCTCCTGGTGTAGGTTGGTGTAAGTTGGTGTAGTCCTATCAAACAGAGCTATTCAGAGCACAAGGCAGAGAGACAAATAGTCTAAATTTTTGACAAATATTGACGACTTATCGATAGGACATTGCCTACTTTCCGCACTACTAAGACAGTAGACGATTTTCACCTTATACATTTAAAATAAAAAAATCGAGTTATTATTATTTTTCACACGCAGCTAAGATATTTAAAAAAAATGAAAATCGGTGCACCCAGTACCAGGGGAGAGGGTAGTAGAGGCGACACTAGGATATGATAAATGCACACGCGACACCTAGCGAACTACCTACCAATGTAAAATAATTTATAGCAAATGGAGTTCGAATACTACTTAAGTAAAAATGATTAATAAATTAATAAATTTCAATAAAAGTCGAGCGAATTGGCGAGGGTAGTGCATTCAAAGGTTGTCTACAGTAATTTCACCCCTTCCGATGAAGTCATTTATACGCGATGTCAAGAATACATAATTAGCGTCACGATATTAAGCTAACTAATTAATAATTAAATGCACAGTAGCCTCTTTTCTCAGCAAGATAGTCTATGATAAGGTGTAGGTAATTACTTATTTTCCAGTATTTCGCGCGGCATAATTTTTTCGTGAGTGATTAAAACAGCTATAAGCCATACCTCGGTCTCAAGTAGAGAGGCCTTGGTTTTGTAGTACATGAAGAGTTGATTGGTTTTTTTTAAGACATTTTTACTCCATACACAAGCGAACATTTTCGTCCATTTTAGTGAAAGAGAATTTTGAGATTCAGTGTCGACAGTTCTTTTCTAGAAGTACATAGTAGCGGCGAAGAAATTCAAAATCATGATTTTCCGGCACCAACGATACGTAAATCAGCATAAGGTTAAGACTAAATTTGAAGTCGGACGCTGCTCCTAAAGAAATCTAATTAACGTTGTCGAAGTCAACAATTTGAGCGGATTGCTGAAAGTAGTTTACCGTATCCTTTCGGTAACCATGGTGCGTATTAAAAGGTAATCGAACGAAATCCTCGTTTATTCTACGACGATGGTAATGGCGACTGCGAAAAGGACGAAACGAAAGGTTGGATACCTCTTAATATCGCTTTTTGGGGTTCGAATTTCACTGCCAAAATGAAAGCATTAGCATAAGGCGAATGATTGTTTGTCAACGAATATTCGTCAATCGTTGACGTATATTGTTATCTACTCGAATGGCTACTATCTGCTTAAGTAATGTGAAGTACCAATAATCAACGACGAACGAAGCAGTAATGAATCTTTTTCCCTCAGTAAAAGAAAATCTTCATTGTATTTGAATATGCAGGGTATTTTCAGGTTTGATGTGATTTTCTCCACCAACAGCTCAGAGTGAATTTCGATGAAGGTAGAAAAAAAAAATTATATCCTTAACAGTTCACCTACTATTCTTAAAAATAGAAAAATTCACAAATTGTATCAAAATTTTAGAGTTTTAAAGTCTTTCGCATCATTCATTCATCAACTTAATGTACTCGCTGTCCAGTGTCCACGAAAAATTTCTCAACCATCAGCGCGTGATGAAGCTGTAGGTACAATTTCACTGACTCTCATGCTTCGTGATCACTTCATGCTCGATGGGAAACATGAAATGCATATTTTTCGAAACTAGTAATTGGTAAACAAAAAATTGCGTAAGTACTTAATTTCAATCACATTTGACACATAAAAATTTTCTTTGCAAAACACATCATTCGTGCACAAAATCTGCCTTCAGTTTGTATGAATTCAATAAATTAGACAGTAAATAAAATGGAATCATTATACTAAACCCACCTCAGATATAATAGCTTAAAAGATGTATTCTCCAAATATGGTCAAAAAGTGATACTCTTGAAGGCTTTAGCGCTGAAAAAGTTCTGTTGAAAGTCAGTCTCACCTAACACAGTTCAACCTTATTGTTTCAGTTACGTGGAGCGGAAAAGACCCATATAATGAATATCCCAAATAGAACAATTAAAATTTTTAAACGCTTTTATTGCAGTCACTAACGCGGCGATATGTGACTTAGTTCTTGTACTAAGATCTAGAGACGCTGAAATCGAGTTTTGTTATATCAGTTATCTCTTATAGAGGTGCTTTTCTTTCTACTTAAGTTACTTCCCATGTTTTCTAATCGTTTTTATGGCAGTCTGATAGTACCGAGGCTGTTTAATCCAGGATTGTCGTGTTCGAGTCGCCACAATGTCGTTTTTTTTCTTTTCGAATATAAGTATTTTTCGAAGTTTTGAACATGGGACTTTGGTGGAAGGAATTTTACTCGTCATATAAAAGCGAATTTTTTAAAATTCATTTTCACCTAACTTATTTTAATGAGAGGATATCAGTGACTCTATTTAACGAACTCATTTGCTAAATAGAAACTTCGTTGTACAGAAATTACAAAAATATATAGGATAAGCTATATGTTTGATTGGGAAAAAAGTACGTAGCTCTTCGCACATTTTTATAAAAGACTGATGTTTTTAAAAAAGTTCTGAAATAGTTTTTTGAAGAGGCTATTTTTATTTTCTGGGTAGAACTCGAAAAGAGCTTTTGTTTTCAAAAATTGAAGAACTCAGGGCTTTAACAGAAATAAAACTTTAAGTTTGAACCAGGAAATCCTTTTTAACAGAACTTTTTGAGAACATAGAACAGAAGTGTAACACTTTTTTTTTCGATACATATTGTTATAGATAGTTTGTAGTTATTCTTCACTGAAATAGCTGTGTTACTTCATTAAATACCTAGAAACTGTTTTGAAATAAAATTAGTTAATTAGAGAACTTCTTTAAACAGAGGTTCGACTTAATTTAAAATAATAATTTCATAAATCAAAATAAACGAGGAAAAAAGTCAAAATTAAAACGTACTGCACAAAAGAACTTATGATTCATAGATCATAGGTATTAGGTAGTGTGGAATACCTTGTCGTGAGAGATATTCTCACCAGAAGGAAATTCAACAGAATTTAAGCGTGTTCAGCCATTTCGTACACAAGTACGGGTAAGCCAAAACCAAGGCAAACACTGGCGATTTTAGAGCCAGTTCGTGTGGTTTATATACGGCTTATTTGCACGCACACAAACACACGTACCTAAGATAATACGTACGTCGGTGAGGGCGGCCAGGTCGCACATCCCGTATCATGATAAGAGATGGCTGGCTGGTTCGTGTATGGATTGTGACATTGTTTTGTGATGTCACGATTCAGTAGTCGTACATTACCTGCATGTACTTGCAGGTAATTACAATCGAACGTATTTAGTGTGGTTTAACGTCACGAGGACGATTATTTGCCTGCCCTTTGGGGCGGCGACTGTCGTCGAGGGGTCCGAGCCTCTTTACCTCATACCAGTGAGTCCCCACAGGTAGTAATTATCTATTATTACATAGTTAGAAGAAATTCATGGATAATTGACGACTAAAGCAATTGTCTTGAAATTTTCACAAAAGCTTATCCTAATATAAGTGCTATAGTCTGAGAGAAAATTCGTATTTATTAGTTCAGTTGTTTCTGAGAAAACTGGAAAAGAGGAAGTTACTAGAGAAAATTTTTTAATCACGTTTTTGAGAAAACTACAAAACGGATAGAGTTGAAATTTTCAGGAAAATTAGTTCTCATATTTTAGTAACTGTACGGAGTTTGTGTCTATTGGCTAAGAAGTTTCTGAGAAAATTGGAAAAGAAAAATATCTGGAAAAGAGGTTTTTCCACAATTCTGAAAAAATTAAAATTTTTCTCATAATTTTGTGAAATGTGCAACTCTATTTTCATTACAATAATGAACTTAAGGTATTCACGTGCTTTCTTGCTTCAACGTGGTTTTTTTTCTCCAATTATAACATCAAACCCACACCATGTGATTTCATTGTACACTGATCGACCTATCTTATCTAATTTATACACATACTTTGGATATAGACATTTCTATTCATTTCATACCTTACCGAGACAATGTATTTATAATGAGAAGGAAAAAATTATTTAAAAAATTTATCAAACTCACCTTGAATACAGCAAAAAACACAGCTTTCTTCAACCACAACCGAAATGGACTGATATTCTCTTATTGGCTGATAAAACCTGCATCTGTAACAACCCGAAGAATAATTAAGTGAAGGTAAGTAAAATTAATCCAATAAATAAGTAATTTTCACAGTACCAATAGAAAAAATGAATAACTGTTGGAAAACAAAATAAATTAAACAACGAATAAATAAAATTGATTGATTTTTCATAATTTCTTTATTATTTTCAACGATGTGAAGTCAAAAACATGTCCAACATCAAATTTTGTGACACAGTCTTAACTTGAAAATGAAGAAAATCAAAAATCAAAGTATATATAGGTACTACGAGTTCCTTTTGGAAGATATTTTTTATGTTTTAATTTTTTGCTTAATAAACTACAAATTATCTTTCGTTTCATTTCTTTCTTTGTAGGTATATTTGTTAGGAAATTATCATCATATTTGCCATTGACTTCACCCTTGCACCTTAACCCAAACATAATTTTCAACACAAAGGACGAAATAAATATTATAATGATATTATTGATGCATTTCTCACTCATTTCAGGCATACAAATATCAGGAAAAGTTTAAGAATTCGTGTTTAGTAGTGAAATAGTTTTTAAATATTGAAAGACGTTAACACCTAGCTTAGATGTAAACTTTCTTTCATTCGATTAAACTTTCGAAAAAATATTGGACGAATGTAAGGTAGATCAAAGAATGGACGCCCGAATGAAATCTCAATATAATGAAGATTAAAAGACGCTTTTTCGGCTTTAATACAAAATGAAACCCCTAAATCGATTGGATAATGCTGAAGAATACTCTACGACTACCAATAAATGTCTATTTTTGTCAGCAACTTGTCACCATCGAAATGAAGTGCAGACGATGTTTTGAAAGCGTTACAATATTTGAACCACCACGTAATTCAATGAACGCTAGCTCATCATAGTCGTTCGAAATTCATAAAATCGAACTTTTTGAACGAAAAGCTGCATAAAATGTTTGTCAACTAATTTACGAGCGAAACGATGACATACAAATAAACCAGAAAAAAAAACACTAATTTATTCTTTCTCTGTCATGGTCGAACCAAAACACATACGTAGGCACACGGACATAAAATTTGGTGTCGTTGTAGGAGAAAACACGAGAGAGCTTTCGCGCTAATTCCAACGAGTAATCCGAAAGAGAAACATAGCTGAAAGGTACAAAACGTGATATCATAATCCCTCATTTTCCTCGCTTTCATAGCTACCGTCCCCCTCTAAGCACCACAAAAAATAAAATAAAAAAAGTAGGAACCTATAATGGCTCAAGGTTATTTTACAACTTTTTGCGTTCATTCGTAGCAATTCCACGCACACTTTTCGAATTTATTTCAATTTTATGGGGGTGTGTTATTTAATGATACGTGATAAATCAGAAAACGCGTTTAAAAGATTCTCAACCTCTTCAAGTAAGTACATTTAAATAATATCGCAGCTTATTTGAGCGAGTCGTTTAATGCACGAATGTAATCCCAAACGTCGACTTAAAAATTTCGTCGTCGACTAAACACATTAAAATAGTACCTATAGAGGGAAAATATTTTAGAATTGAAAGTCGCAAGGAAGTATTTTTGGGGAGTCGAGATTCTGGAACAGTTTTTAACACAATCACTATATAAACATACTACAGATCTACATCGGGACTCGGAGTCGGCAACCCACTAAACCGAAGGAAAAATTCTCAGAAATGTTTCGCCCAAATTTTAGATTTCTCGACTTCGAATAGTACATAGTGTGTTTGAACGAACATCGGGGGCCGGTTGACTATTTAGCCCAAAACTGAATGTCGGATCTGGCGCGAATTTTTTGTCCATTTTACATGATAGTTCGGAGTGGCGGGTTCTCGGGCAAATTTTATCCATTTTTTAAGTAGGTTTTCTTTAGCAAATCTACTTATTACGCTTGGTGCGGTATTAGCCAGGAGGATTGGGAGTGGGTACGTTTTTAGTTTTATGACCTCAGGAAAATTTTGGCACCAATAACTCAAATTCATATATAGATACAGATATAGATACATATAAATCAATTTCTTGTTCCCATTGTACAGGTCGGAATTTTTGTCCGATAATTACAAACTTTGGTACGAATATTTGTACTAAGCCAAGCACCAGACCTATTGAATTTGGTTCGGATCGGCCGGACAGTACTTTCGATACCACAATTCTTGTTTTTATTTTGGCAAAATTCTCCGTTTTGCACCAATAGCCACGAAATTTGGAATAAATATTAATTTCAATTCATTGTTTTACGCTATCAATTTTAGCCCGGTCGGTTGGACGGTACTTCCGGTACCGCTATTTTCGTTTTAATATTGATCATAAAATGCGGAATTTTGAAACCATATGTACGAAATTTGAAACAAATATTCATTATAATTTATTGTAATATGCTACCAATTTTGGTGCGGATCGACCGGACGATACTACCGGTAAATCTTTTTTACTCTTTTTTTTCTAATTTGCATGAAATTTTCTTTTTACAAAAATTAACCACATGTTCATGTTTTGTTTTTCTTTTTTCATAATTTTATTACATTTTTTTGGTTTCATTTGAAATTATATGATTATTTGCCATACTTTACCATCATAATTAATTTTTCATTTCCAGAAATAATGCTTTTAAATTTCATATTGTCTAATATTTTGTCACTAGCTAACAAATTTCATACAATCATAACATACCATTAACGCACATCAACTACAGACAATTAATGTGACCAATCAAAGTTCATAATTTTTTTTCTCAAATATCTACTTTTTCTAGCAAGACTGGCTGCACTAGTTTTTTTTTTTTTTTTTTTTTACTGAATCCGACATTACAGATTGAGGACCAACTTTTCGTGCATTACCGAGTAACAAGCAACAACTCCGCCACATCGTCACTCTTTCAAGGCCGAACTTCCCAAAATACCCTGAAAATAAAACTTTTTAAAACATCAACAATGTTTTTAAAGTTGGACCTTCATTCTTTCATACGTGACGTCATCAAAATTTTGGACCTTAATTAAAGCTTACAGAACCAAAATTTCCAAAAGACCACGAAAATGAACCTTTCCAAACAAAAACGAAACTTATACCTACCTTGAAAATAAAATATTTCAAAGGAAAAATGAAACTTAGACTCTACCCTGAAAACAAAATCTTCTCAAATAAAAATCAACAATTTTCAAATGTAAATTGGATTCTTCCAAATGTGATGGCATCAAAATTTTTGAGCTTAGTTGAGATTTAAGGGTGGAGCTTTCAAAACCAGACTTCCCAAAAGACCCTTAAAATCAAACCTTTCAAAGCAAAAATATAATTTCCAAGAAGTCACATTATTAAGGGTTTTGAAAAGTATCCATCTTTAATAAAATTTCTAGGCTTACGATAACTTTGCAATACCTTGTTCATTCGATATAAGTAAACAAATTGGCTGCTTTTTTAACAAAATTTTAAAAAGTAGGTACTTTACTTTCACAAAATATATAGGCTAACGGTTCAGCCTAAACTCAATTTCAGGCAGTTCAATTGAAAGGAAATTCAACGAGAAATACTTTTATTTGAAAATTTATTTCGTAGGATGCCTCGTTTCAAAGGTATAGGTTAAAAACTGAATTTTGAGGGAGCTCAGACATGTCAAAAAAAATTTTCCCCGGTAGAACTTTCTTGGTATGTTTCTGACATCTTTCTTCGCATATTCCACCGAACTCCCGCTTTCTTCCTAATTTTTTTTTTTTTCAAATTTTGTTTCTAATTTGTCCTAATACTCCTTTATCTCATTTTTCCTTGGAAAATAAAAGAAAGTCTATAGAGATTCTTCATATTTTTATGTCTGCTCAAACTATATATGTTTTCAGATTAAGTTTTTACATTTTGTCCGAATTTTATTTTTTAACGAACAGCTTCTTCGACCCAGAGTTTTCCATTTGTTTGGACAAAATTTTACAAACACAACCAGGAATAAAATTTTTTTTGAGTTCCTATTGTTTGGCCAAACTTGTTGGATGTAGATCTCTGATGCTATTTTTGGATCTATCAGACTAGCTATGATCTTCAAAAAAAAAGCGCAGCAATAAGCCTAGTCAAGAGAATTTGTGGCCTTATAAAACGGACAGAGCTTCAAGTCAGCTCTCAAGAGCCTATACAACTTTTGCTAATTCATATTAGGTGAGCCATGAACAACATATTTTGTCTTTACTTATAATTTTTAGATACCAAAAGAACGAATTTCAAACAAAGTCCACGACGACCATCCAAGATGTGAGAAAAATATATTTAAGATATTTCAACGCTAAACCAGAAAAAAAAAACTGTAATGCAGCAGCAGCTCTGTTGGAAAAAGTAGGGTTTCAAAAAGGAGAAAATTAGTTACTAAAAAGTTATTAATAGATGAAAATTTGTGATTGTTCATATTAAATTTCGTAACTGTTGACCTAAAATTAGGCAGCTAAAAACAATTACTTCATTCAAAATTGAAACAAAAATAGATTTTTTGGAAGTACTTTCGGGCTGATCCGCACCAGAATTGGTAGTATGTTGCTATGAATTATAGTTGATATTTTTTGCAAATTTCGTACTTATTGATTCATAATCAAGCATTATACATATAGTCAAAATAATATCAAAAATAGCTATACCGTAAGTACCATCCTGTCGATTCGTGCTAAAATTAGTAGTGTATTAGAATAGGTCATAATGAATATTTGTTCCGAATTACGTTGCTACTGGTCCAAAATTATGCATTTTATAGCCAAAATAACGACGAAAATGACGATAAAGGAAGAACCATCCGGCTGATTAATGCCAAAATTAATAGATCAGGTCCTTGGCATAGTAATAATTTTTGGTCCAAATTTCGTGACTATCGGACAAAAACTGCGACCTGCATCACAGTAACGAAAAGTTATCTTATATGTAGAACTCGTCCAGAGAGATGCAAAAAACTTCCTCTCCGCGTACAGCCTATCTGTAACGACTATGTTCGTCATATTTTAATATAGACGTACATATTTCATTCACAGAAAAATACGTTTTTCTTACTAAGCAAATTCTTTCCCTAACATGTACTGTCAACTGGCGAAAGTACCGTTACTTCCTGCCAACAACCACTACACGTTTTCTAACGGAATATTTGAGTACCTGAACATTCTGGTACCAGAATATTCTAGAAATAATTAAATACCTAAATCAGCAAATCCCTACTTCATACA